>LR990058.1:10743708-11073248 GCA_905147135.1 Blastobasis lacticolella
ATCTTTTTTTATATAGGTACTCAGGTACCCGGGTATGGTGCTCAGATTTTACCCGGATATAAAATATCTAAAATGAATACCCGGATGGGTATACCTGACCCCGGGAACCCGGGTAAAATACCCTATTTGGAGCTCGCTGCGCACTAATTTATGAATAATGATCCATGGCACTTTGCAACGCGAATATATACTGTAATACAGGTTTACATAGTTATTTTCAACAAACACTAACCACACTACAACGGAACCACATCGCAACTACAAGCGAGAAGTTGTGGTTACCACAACAACGCAACTGCAATTAACTGCAGCGATACTCATCATCATCACAGCCCGTAACAGTCCACTGCAGGACTAAGGGCCTCTCCCACGACACTATTGATCCGCTATCGACACTATTGATTGATAGGTATAGGGTATTGACACTATTTACACGTATAATAGGACCACGATACGTCCATATTGACTAACAGTAGTAAAATTATAAAATGTGGAAACGGCAATAATCGTGGGATAATCTGTCCTTGTCAGTCCTTCTTGTAAACATTCAGTTATTTGGCTTGAACTTGTACTTTTAGTTTGTCTAAATTATTAATCATGCTGAAAATTATCTCATGCATTTCCTTTTTAATTGTTTCGCCCATTATTTAATAATATTTTTTATAACATACGAATATAAACAATCCTACAAAAATCAAATTGTTTGTTATGACTTTTATAAATGACGTTCTATGATGTTTAAAAAACTTGGCATAAGTTGCCAAACAGAGATTTTTTTTAGTAAGCGATACGGACTAAGCGTGGTATTATTATAATCAGATCTTGACCACTTTTTGTTTCAGTCATGTGGTGTAGTTGTGGTATGTGACCTGATACTACTACTACAAACTACCTGTACTGATACTAACGCTGATCATGAATCCACCTTCAACCGAATTCGGCGTCATAGGCTTGAAACTTTAGAAATCGATAGATAGAGAACGTTACACACGATTACGCAAAATGAGTTCAGATTATCATAAGACAAAGTCTTTCCAATACCTTTTGGGATTTTACCTATAATGATCCATCATTGGATTAAGCCTCAGTCACATAATGCTAATTTTCGGCATGTTGTTTGACATAAGCATGCTTGTAAGAGTACACACATGATACGAAAAAGCACTTGCTCAAAAATAGTATGCTTTCGTGCTTGAAATTAGCATGTGTAACTGGGGCTTTAGTAGGTCACTGGCACAGACTAAAAACTACTGTTGAGACTTAGCAGATACTCACTTCATTGTCTTTTGTAATTTTTATCTTCACAGTTTTGTCCTCTTTTTTGTCGTTGCTATATTGTGATAAAAGCTCCTCATTTTTTCTAAAATTTTTATCTGAAAAGTAAAATAATACCTTTGTATTACACTTTTTTATAGCCTAGGTAGGTACACGTTCGGACGGTCTCCGTCCTGGATGCCTTTTCTAGATTTTTCTATTTCTTTTTTATAACTCCCTTCCGTATCCTCTAACCAAGGGGAGCAGATGCGTAACATCGATTGAATGAATGAATGCCACTTTATTGCACATTTAAAAGAATACAATGGGTACTCTTTTTCAGCGTCGTTAGGCCTCCCACAAGGTGGACCGACGACCTGGTAAAGATCGCAGGTACCAGCTGGATGCGGAAGGAACAGGACCGGCCTTTGTGGAGATCTCTGGGGGAGGCCTATACCCAGCAGTGGGCGTCTTCTGGCTGATATGACGATGATGATGAATGGGTACTTAAAAATTTACAGCAGAAAAAGCAACAGGATGTTAGATTAGGTGTACCCGGGCGTTTTCCGTAACCCGACGTCTAGCGCCTTTTTTACGTGTGGGTGGAAATAATTGTTTTTTGTGGAGGTACCACTAATGTTCTTAGTGCCAACCAAGATCCTCAACAACTCAAGAGACCCTTCAGCCTGCCTAAGATCTTCGGGAGGGTAGTTGGCTGTCCTAGATATATGACCTATATGTAGCCTTGAAGCTACGCCACGGATGCGTAACATAAATAAATGTGTAACATATTTTTAATTTAAAGAATCGTCTTGGCGTTAATGTCGCGGTTGTGCTCTTGCGCACGAGGGCCAGGGGTCCGCCGTGACCATGATCCAGGATTTTACAGATCAGGTAATTACAGAGGAGCGACTGCCATCTGACCTCCGTGACCCTGCTACTAGGAGCACCTGACCAGATTGGATCATGGTTACACATTCAGTCGCCTGAATGTGCAGGTGTAACATATTTCTAATTATGTTAATTAAAGCAATTATAGAATAACAACTTGTACTTACTGGTGTCTTCGTCCGGCCCACACTCCGCCTTCGTTATGAAGAGACTCTCTGTCACTTTTCTGGATACAGCTTCAATGTTATTACTGAAAAAGAAGTTATGTATAGTTATATTATGAGTAAAAAGCAGAATTATTAATTATTATAATGGTAATTATGATATGGTTATATGAAGGGTCTAACTCAAAATGTAAGTAAGGATAATTTACAACCCCCTAATTTATTCGGCAAGTTTTCAAAACTAGCTACCTAACAATTCCTATGGATGGCGCGCTCTAACGAACAAAACATTATTATAATCTCTTGATTATATGGGGCTATTATTATTGTTGTACAGCAAACTATTGTGTGAATTAGCAAATCTAAAGTAAATTGCATAGAAAAAAGATAAAAGAGATGGTTAAAAAAACCCAGAATCGTCAGAAATTTCATATGTAGTATTAAAATATGGGTTAAAGAGTATCTATATTATCATTTAATAAATTATAATAACTTCTATACTATATGGGTTAGTAGGCTGATTTTTGAAAACCGTAATAAGTTTACTATAGTGAACCCATTTTTATACATTTCGTTGCTGGCAATTCTGGGTTATTTGTCTATGAACTTTTAGCAAAGTCCTTTCAATGCCATATACAGCCAAAAGATTATAATAATGTAGCACTCGTTACAGCGCGCCATCTATGGGAATAGTTAAAGAGCTACTCTTGAAAACGGTTCACAGTTTTCACAGTTTGACAGTTTAGTAAATATGGAGCTTTCACAAAATATTATCTGTAATTTGAGCTACGCTTTTTTAGGCGAAATAGTAAAATCATTTTGATGTTACAATAAAACAATTATAGAAATAAATATTCTAAATTAGTACAAGTACTTACAGTGTTGCAATGGACCTCTTCGAAGTTTGGGGCATCAAGTAAGTATCTGCCAGTATTTCTTCGTTACGTTCGTTAGCCCGACGCAGAAGCCTAAAATCGCAAAACGTACGAAAAAGATATTTGATTAAAAAAAAATTATTCGATTCTTTGACAACGAAATTTAATGTTTCATAAACCAGGTCTAAAAAGGCCACAGCGTTTTAAATTATAATTCATATAATAGTGTCACAAATATATCTGATCCGGTGGCCAAAGCTGGAAATAAGTGACGCCATTTTGAATTGTCATGTCAATGTTATCAAACAGCGA
The DNA here is from genome assembly GCA_905147135.1 of Blastobasis lacticolella. Taxonomy (NCBI): domain Eukaryota; kingdom Metazoa; phylum Arthropoda; class Insecta; order Lepidoptera; family Blastobasidae; genus Blastobasis; species Blastobasis lacticolella. Next base: position 10,747,205 of record LR990058.1, read on the forward strand.
CGCTGTAGATAAGTTTGGGATAATTTGACGACCTGAGTGGTTCAATGGTCAACATGCCGGTCTGCCACGCAAGAGGTCCCGGGTTCGATTCCCGGCCGGGCAGAAATTGAAATTATGAATTTTAATTTCTGTTACGGGTCTGGGTGTTCTATGTATAATAAGTATGTATTTAAGTAGTATATCAGTTATCTAGCACCCATAGCACAAGCTTTGCTTAGTTTGGGGCTAGATGGCGCTGTGTATATTTGTAAAAAAAAAAAAAAAAATATAAATCATAGTTTGAAACGCTAATGTGGCCTTTTTAGAGTCCTTGAGAAAACTTTTATTAACAAGAAGAACTTCTGTTCTGTCTCCATCATTTTACCTCGCCAATTCGTCGGCTCTAATTTTCTCTTCGGCTGCTTTCTGTTTTTCTTCCATGTACAACTTCCTCCAATACGAATTATCGACTTCGGCATCCTCTGAAAAATAGTGTTGAAGGTTTAATGAATGAGGGTTTTCGCGATTTGAAAATCCAACAGATAGCGTAAATGAGGAGGTCCGTTGTCAACATACTGCTGTGCTATTGGACAGAAACATTACAGCCCGTAACAGTCCACTGCAGGACTTAGGGCCTCTCCCACGAAAGGGGAGGTTATTGCTATATCTATTATATATATAATCTCCACGCTTGGCAGGCGGGTTGGAGATCGCAGTGTTTAAATATAACAATGGAAAATGCTGCTGCCCATTTTCTAGCCTACGGAGACTCTTGATCTTTTGCCTCGAAAACATTAGTCGCCTTGTACGACACCCATGAGTAAGGGGTTGGTGCTATTCTACTCTGCCGGACACCACACGGCAAACTACTACTGTGAAATGTCAAATCTGTTCTAATCAATATTTTGACATCAGACCTCACGTTTCAGTGGCGCCATCTGGAATCGCGAAAGAGCATTGGTTGAGGCTGTTTCGCAATTCACGAGATGGCGCTACTACGAAGTGAGGTTTGCTGTCAAAATAAAGCCCTATCATTGGACGGAATAGATTTGTCATTTTACGGCAGTTGTTTCTGTCCAATAGCACGGCAGCATTTTGACAACAGACCTTACGCCCAATCGCGAAAACCCTCATTGAAGAAGATTTACGTAATCTCAAAATCCACTAGATGGCGCTACTGAGACGCGGCTTTCAATTTTGATTTTCGGCAAGAAAATTTAATAGGTATATTTTTAGTTACACCGACAGTGAACTTTAATGTTATTCGCGAAAATATTGAACTATTCATGCCCAAAATCAAATCTGAAAACCTTTCCACTCGAAGCGAGCGGTTCCAAATTTGGTGGATTTAGAACTATCGATGACGATGCTTACCGTTAGGCGAGAAAGTGAGAAAGTTCTTGACGTTCCGTCCATGCTTGACCAGGGGGTACAGTTTGTTCCCCGCGAACACGAAGAGGCCGCCCTCGCCGGGGTACGACATTACGTCGTGCGCATGCGGTTTCCTGGTTGAGAACGAAATAACTTGTATTGTGTTCCTGCTGGTGAGATGTCCAGTGCTCCGGGGGAGTCGTGGTTCTGGCTATTTTACTATATGCAGTCACAACAAGGCAACAACCCAGGAGATTGATTGATTGTAGTCAGACCTCCATTGAGGTAGTTGCCTCCACCGCTCTTTAGATCTCCTTTCAGAGGGTCTATGGTTGGCTGGAAGAAATCCCACTGTGGGATAAGCCCGCCTTTGCTTTGTAAAATTATATTTTTCTCACTACTGTATTTCTTTTTAATTGCAATAAAGAGTTTACATACATACATACTAAATTTCCTGGAGTTTTACAAGTGCGCAACGCATTGGTGATAGGAGCTTCCCAATGACTCTTTTCTGAGTTAATTAGTTGAATGCTAACCGATGCTTTTACGATAACATCGTAATGAAACCTGCACATTCAGGCGACTGAATGTGTATCTATGATCCGATCTGGTCAGGCTCCGCTGGTAGCAGGATCACGGAGATCAGAAGGCTCTACTGTAGTGATCTGATCTGCCAAATCCTGGATCATGAATCACTCTATCGATGGTTGAAAATCGCATGATAATCCGTCCAATACTTTTTGAGTTTACCCCCTGACCCCCCCCCTTTTGGGGGGGGGGGTCAGGTCTATCTGCAACTGACTGTACCTAATGGACTTTCGGATTGTTCCAAAGATAAAGGGTTGCTTAAATAAATGATGATAAATGTCTTTTTTCCCTGACTGCTGCAAGAAATTTTGCCATATATTTATAGACTACAGGATTACACTTTGTCTGCCGGATTACTTTTTTTATGTAATCCGGCAGACAAACAGGCAAGCGGACCACCTGATGGAAAGTGGTCACCGCCGCTAATGGACATCAGCAACACCAGGGGCGCTACCACTGCGTTGTCCGTCTCTAAGGTGACCTCTAATATATCTCTTATACACTGCCATGGGAATAATAAAATCTACGTACATATAACGCCGTTTTCTTCTGCTGTGTCGGTGTTGTGCTAGACTGTCTTCACTGTCACTCATGGTTGAGTAGTCACTAGATTCGCTGGCTCTGCTGTTGCTGTGCACAAAGAAAATACTTCATGAACACGCTGTGCATATTGTGTTTGTGTTATTGACGGACAAGCATATTGTGGTGTGTAATATAATAACTGTTTACTTGTTTAACGGCACTAATCACCGCCGCTTTCCATCAGGTGAGTTGAGGTCAAATGCAAGCCTATTATTAATAAAAAAAAATAAAAAAAATCATCATGATCAACATCTTGGCATTAGTCCCGTTTGTGCTCTCGAGAACGAGAGCCCGGGGTCCGCCTTGACCATGATCCAGGATTTGGCGATCAGGTAATTACAGTGGAGCGACTGCCATCTGACCTCCATGACCCTGTTCCCAGGGGTACCTTATCAGATTGGATCATGGTTACAAATTCAGTTGCCTGAATTTGCAGGTTTCATCACGATGTTTTTCCTCACCGTAAGAGCATAGGTTAGTATTCAACTAATACGCAGCGGGATACGAACCCGGTAACTCTCGCTTACGAGTTGGATACTCAACCGCCCGGCTACCGACGCTCCTTAGTGTTTAACGGCACTAATGCCCTAAGCAAAATATGGACAAGGCCAAGAAGATCAGGGGTAATCTGAAAAGCAGTGCTGCAGGGCTTCCGCCCTCAGCGTACACTGAGATTGTGCCCTTCCAGACCGTATTTTTTTTATTATTAGTTATAGAATTATTACCTATTTGTTGTTTCTATTACTATTATAATCTAGCTTAAGTTCTATGCACCTATGTCTGTGTGGAATAAATTAATTTGAATTTGAAATATTAAGTGGAGAGGCAGCGCAACCGGCGGCAGCTCTACCGGCACACCAGTAGAAATCTTTGGTCCAGTAGAAAAATGCTTATAGACTGTACGGGCGCCGTAGGTTATCCTACATCATTTACTACAAGAAAATTCCACTTTGTAGCGATAGTTGACGTTTAGGAGCCCCACAAAACGTTGGTCTGCCCGTGCACAAAATCTTTATGGTATTGATATTCATTTCGGTGCAATTTATTTTAGATCGATTAATTTTACAGTTACGGTTAGAAAAGGTTATAATAATGTTTTAATCCTCAGAGCGCGCCATCTATGGGAATTTGTGGGAAGCGAGCCTTGAAAACGGCTCATGCGCTTCCCTATTTTCGTTGCAATTACTCACCTAGAATGACGAGAGTGTACTCGGCGGTTCAAAGGTTTTGGACGATTATTTGGCTTGTTGATGGGCCGCTTGTCTGCGAACAAAGTAATCAAAATCAATTTTTATGCTTAATACCTAATAATCTACCTACATAATACACAAAAGAAATATTATGTACGTAGATGTTACCAGTTTTATTTCAAGTAAATACAAGTAAGCGACTGAAGCGCACTTTACATTATCCCATTTGATGTTAGCTGAGCTAGCCAGTTGAATAAATAACAAGCATGATCCGGGAAGCAATTGAAATTAAAAACATCTTACGATGGAGATTGTTGACTCCTACCAGTACGGGATCAAGGATCATACTCATCATCATACGACTAGAACTCAAGATACCACCAGTGTGCTCCGTGGATAACGGAAAACATAATTTTAGAAAACGTTCTGTTTTTAGGGGTAGTTTAAGGCTAGACTCCCCCGTGAGCGCTCCACCCCGCTCAATACAAACGTGATTTTATCATATTTTCAATATTACGCTATCAAATCTAATAAAATGTTGTAGACATTATAGAATATATAAGCATAGGCTTGTAGTTTGTCATATTTTCGTTACAATATGTCGTTTCAAAGTTACACGGGATTTAAGATTTTTTTATTTTAAAATCCGTGCAACTTTGCTACGGTTCCTGGATCACGTCTACAAAATTTCATTGGCTTTGATGGCGTAATATTGAAAATATTATCTACGTTTGTATCTAGCGCGCTCGGGGACACTCCTCTAATACAATATTTCTTTCGTTACTATTAAAGACAAATGTCACCTTAGGTTATCAGTGAACATGATAACAGTAAAATTATAATCATAAAAATAATAATCCACACATGGCTATTAATGTGTATTTGCTTTATTTGACAATTAACTCTCATGTGTGACCTTATTCTATAAGCTTTATATTCCACTTTGATCTTGCTCTCTAAATGAATTATGGTCCTACATTAATGCTACCCAAGCTAAGCCAAATACAGCGGTGCTTACTAGCGTAGCGCGCGTATTGTGTGGACCGGCCAGATGAGTCGTGCGCACAAGCATAGCGCCGATTACGACTCAAATGAGTAGGCCGCCGCAAAGGGTGGTGTAATCGACGCTTAAGGCTATTACCACAAACCGTTCCCGTTGTAATTGTTGTGAGTGTGATTAATGAGTACTGTATCCGTTCCTCTTTTATTGTTAGAAATCGACAATATTAGTAGGTATATCGTGCTGGCTACATGCTGATGAAAGTATAGCAGTGATTGACGACATATAAAAATATAATTTGCGCATTAAACCTAGTTTATATTTAACGTGCAAATTAACTTTTGGTAAAATTGTTCAAATAATTGTAAACGGCGTCGGCGGGCGGGCCTCTTAAGAATGGATCAAACCACAAATCAATGATCGTTAAATACATAAAAAAGCAGACTATTTGTAGTTATGTCGGTAAAGGCACTTAACCTATCATTATAAGCGAGCAGACAGCCCACCAGAAGCGGGTAATAAATAGGGAGTTGGTTGGTACCTACTTACTGCCGATGATTCTTTTGTCGGAGCATTGAGGGAATAGAGCAAACGTAGTGGATTAGTTGCCTACATATATGTATATGTATGTTTTAGTGGATACACCGATGTTGTCACATAACGTTCGCCTCAAACGAGATAACGAATCAAAATGTTTTTGTTTTATTTTTTAGATATAACGTATTTTGTGCTTATGGACCTTTCATTGATACACTAATATAATAGGATTCTTTTCTTTTCTTTTTATTATAACTCGTTAATAATGTTAATTAGCCAAAAGAACTGTGTACGATTTCTGAGAATAATACATATACTCATGTATTTGATTTTTTTTTTTCTACACATATTATCGGGTTTGTTACCATGATTAGTATTGTTTTTACCTCGATATTCCACCATATTCAAATATTCATTTTATACAGGCCCGATGGTATGTATAGTGAAAGTGAAAGTGTAGTGAATAATCACGAGACTTAAAAACTATATTTGATTTTTGTTACGAATAAGTACATTTGTTTCTCTGCGTATAGCGTATATATCTCTAACAAACAAAATATTTAAGTTAATTTAAGAAAACCTGTAATTGGCATATGTTAAGTTACGACAAATTGTATACTCTACTCTCCAGCGCTGTTGGTTTTCTCAATAAATAAATAAATACTCCGCCTGGCAGGGTATCGCCGCCTTATCTATTTCCGATGCCAAGTGATATTGCTTGCATTGTTGTGTTCCGGTCTAAAGGATAATCAGACGTCGGGTCGTCAGCATAATAATTATAAGCGTGCCAGCTAGTCCCTTGCATAACCTAACCTAAATTTATCAAAAGACAGTAAGTCAGGAGTTCAGTCGCGGTTCGCACAATAAATGTTGAAGCAAAGTGGTTTGTGCGAGTAGTTTTTGTAGTTTCTACTGTAAAACAGTGTCATTTCGTCGTTTGGGGGTGGAACAACAGATAGTCACTATTCATAACCAAGGGTAATCACGCCATAGGGTCTACGTTAGTAGCATTATGCATAATTAATATTGAAAACTGTATTATTAAATATAACTATTTAATAATACAGTATTATTTTATCACACATGCACAAAAATGATAAACATAATAATGAAATGGATTTCTTTTCGCTCATGCCATAAAACTCCGTGAAACACATAAATTAACACATCACACACTAAAACATAACAGTATTTCATATTAGTATTTAAATATTAACAGGAACTGGTTAAATACCTCACACAATACAATTTATATCACATTCACGTTTGTAATATTAGTAAAATTAATTAATTTTATGTCCTCCCGCAATCCAGGCATAAGCAGTTTACAAAATTAGGCATTATTAAGACAATTTATGAGTTTTATTAAAATAAATTTAAAAGTACACCTTGCTACTTACTATTCGCGTCAAGGCGTAAAAATAGCGACCAGTGCTTAAAACTTACCACTAGAAAATCCCAAAACATGTGCTATTACTTGTTCCCTTTTAGTTATAGACGCAGCATGTCCGTTGGTAATTTTCTTCTTGGGAGGTGGTTGAAAATCGTTAGTGTCTGAGTCAGAATGTGACTTCAAAAGCAACACGTCGTTAATATTTATTTTCAATTTTGGACTATTTTCATCACTTAGGACCCTATTCTTCACTTCAATTTCGACATTTCTTCCATTTGGTATTTTATTTGAACTTTTACTATCACATTTCAATGTGTCTTCAGATTTAGCTACTTCTTTGATCTCTTCTTTATTATTAGATGAGTCTTCATTTTCTGATTCAGTGTCGAAATATTTACTTTTAGAAAATTGTTCCGCAAACAAACTAACACTTTTCAAACAAGGGTTTTCGTCATTTATAGTCTGTTTTACATGAGAAGGTCCAGCCTCCTGAGAATCATGAAAGTTCTTGTCTTTGGTGTGGAATTCTGTAACTTTATTTATTTCTGTGGATGTCTTTTTAGGGGAATTTTGTTCTACTGTACTTTTCTTAGGATTATCGTTGTTTTTATTTTTAGTGCCACAGTTCTTTGCATTTTCTTTATCATATTCCTTGTTCATAGATGGTGACACATTATTAACATAATCTAAGTTTTCTTTAACTTCATGTTCTTTGCTTCTCTTCACCTTCTTTTTGGACTTTTTCTGTGGTTTGTGTGTTTGTTCTGTTTCAATTGAAGTCCCTGTACTTTCGTTAGAGTTCAAAATTTCAACAGATTTATTAATTAGTTCTTCCTGATTATTAGGAAGTAAAGTATCAGGTGTACTGCTACATGTGTTCTCAATTGACTTTTTACTTTTGTTAGTTTCGCCTTGTCCTAATTCATGTTCTTCAATATGAGAAAGTATACTTTGTGAAAGTTGTTTTTGGAAATCGGTTTTGGCAGCTTTGTCATTATTTCCAGTTGTGACAATAGTGTCATTATTTGTATCTTTAATTTGCCATATTTCTCGATTCTGCGTTTTTTTAAGTTTCAGAGACTTGACCTTGACAGGCTGGGGTTTTTGTGGTGATGACAATTTAGTATTTTCTCCAGTGTTGTCATCTTTTTTATCTTGTACACATGCTTCTGAGGTTTCTGAAGATGGTGGTGATGAGGTGTTCTCAGTCACTCTATGTGGTGACTGAGAACCATCACGTTGACAGTTTTGAGGTAACTCTTCACCGTCTTCAACAATTTGCATTGGTGGATCGTCATCGTCACTTGCAAAGTCATTGTACGGTGTTAATGGATCAGTATACGTAATTAAATCTTTCAGTGACGTTATTGACGTTAAAGTTTCACAGTCCAGTGGTGCAGAGGCCTCATCACCCTCCGCTACATCGATTTGTTCAAGCACAAGAGTATCAGTAGATGATCTGTTGCGATTTTCTATCTTTGAACATTTAACTTCCTCACCTGCTCTCTTGTTGTCTTCACCTTCTTTGCCATTGATAGAGTGCTGGGGAATTTCTTTCTTCTTTCCATCTATAAATGTTGAAAATTTTTAAGATATGCGCTAGAGTGGGCTTAAATTTTCTGAGACATTGCAAAAATAATAAAATGATTACCATTACTGCTGCAACTGTCAATCACTACAACATCCAATTTATTGTTATGTTTTGCTTCAACATCGTATCTGCAATAGAATCGAAAAATTTACTAGTATTTGGGTGGTATATTGCATGATGTGGGTAATAAAATAGTAAAATAGACAACAAACTAATCAACTGAGTTTTAACACTGACTTCTTGCAATTAGGAAAAAGTTTAAACTTTTTCCTAATTGCAAGAACCCAATAACTAATTTACAACCAATAAAATTTTCTTATAATTCTTTCAAATTCACACTAGGGTACATAAAACACTATGTTAAACAAGCACTGTTTCTGATTAAGATAGTAAAGTTACTAACTGTTGCCGAAAACTGCTGATTTGCATAACTGTTAACTTGTAGTAAGGGTTTTGTATATCTGGTAGGATACGCTTCAAGAATGTTTCCTTCATACTTTGCCACGTTCTATCTATCGCCTGAAACAAACACAAAAATATCGTGAAGGCACTTCGCACAGACACAGAGGAGGGAAACGGCGTAAAACAAGACAAAGTAAACGCGAGTACTAGGGTTTTTCTAGGATAAATTTACCAGTTAAATCGAAAACCACAATTCGCCGCTGGATGGCGCTGTTCTGTTACGATTGATATATTTTTATTATTCTTCTTTTTCATTGTTTGTTTTATATTATTAACTTGTAAAAATTCATTTCACGCTACATTACGGCCAATTGCACAAACATACAATAAAAACATCAAAACCTTGAAAGAATGAAAAAAAGGTCACAAACTTTTTAAGAAAAACGTACCCCATTAAGGGCCGCGTGCCGGGGTCTGCAACCGGTGCTCTGCGGGGCTATTGGCTAACTCAGTTGACAACTGTATTTGACACTAGATAATTCTACACCACGTCATCTACGTTGAAAACTGGCAATAGCGTCTACCAAATTAGTACCAAATTAGAGTAGTGTCAGATTTTTTTATGTCAAATTCAGTTGTCCACTGAGATAGCCGATAGGCCCTCTGGAGCATGACAGGCCATGGTGACCGAAATCAAACAGACTCAAATAAAACTACTTAACATTTTCACTCCAAGGGCCCTACCACCTAACTTGAAAGATTTCATGTTTCATAGTACATCTCGCTCGCTCGCGAAAAGCGCCGTGAGAGAAGCGAGACAAATGAAGTTATAAAGCTATCGCATAAAGTTAGGCGATCGGTCCTCAGACTGGAAATTGCCCATGCGTGTAGATAGCTACATGGATGGACATTTCTGGAGAGTATAAAATATTTAGGGGTGCACTTGCTACATTGGAGTCATCCAGGACATGAACGCGTAGGCGCAAAAAGTCAAATTCGCCGATTTTTTTGTTTTTTTTTATTAGACTAGCCATATTCCACCGCCATCTCATCCGGTGGTAAGTGACGATGCGGCCGAAGATGGATGAAATAATGAAAAAGAAAGGATGGAAGAATATGCCTGTTTAGGAACAGCCTATTCACTTTAGCCTTGAAGGCGCCAGTTTAAAATCATCAGGGAACACACTCGCAGGCATTTCTCTCGTGATCCAATCCTTAGCCGTACGCATTATACCATTATACGCAGGTTGAACCAAAGCGGCTCGTGCGGATCGCGTTTCCCAAAGGCTGAAAGCGGCCGGCAGAATGAGGTCGTGAAATTACTTTGCACACTCTCCGAAACGAAACCTGTTGAGACTGACTGAGAGACGCGTTCTCTAAACCATTATTTTTGCATGTTTTACTCTGAAGTCAAAGCGGCCAGATGATATTAGGCTTATTCATCCCTGAGGTGGCGGCGGGATCGGACTTGTGCTTGACGTAAATGAAGTAACTACTTCGAAGAAAGTTACCGCCTAACCTTCGAGAGGATACAAAGTTTTTGGCCGCAGTCTATGTTTTGGATTCGATGTACTGACCGAAGTTGTGATTGGTCAACACAAAAGAGCAGCACGTTGTTAGTAATTTTACAGGTACATTCCGGAAAGTCGGAGCTAGGAATGGTCTCCGTTTAGCGGAAAGTCACGCATATATTTTGCTTCCTGATTCGCACCTAATTGGCTTCACCCCTATCAGAGACTGCCTTGAGAGCTTCGTTCAACCGACCAACCAATAATGTCCAATTCGCAGTATGTCCTGTACGGAGTATTGTTGCCTTAGTCCCACAGCGGGGGCCAACTGTAACTAATCGGACTTTTTGCGAATTGGACCTTTTAAATGACTGTAGGCCATACTAATCCTTTTCTGACTACCACATATTTTCACAAAGTTTCTGTTCTTGCTTGATGACAGGATCGGATTAGACAAGATCTTGAGACCAGGGTAAACACGTGGAACGATGTCCTAGAGAATTGTGGATTGAAGCTGAACGTCATCAAACCAGTATTTTTATTTCGTTACTATGGATATTTCGCAGCCATAGAGCATCACGGGCCTAATTAAAATCTTGTATCAACATCAGCTCGCTCATGCTGTATATGCTGTGGGCCAATCATCGACTTGGGTTGGATGGACTGGCAAATTGTTTCATATTGGTTGGATTATGTTTAGGGTTGCCAACCCTACTACATAATATAGTATCCTACTATATTAGGAGTCTACCTACTATAAATTAAAACTTAAAATATAGTAGGCGAAACTACTATATTATAACATTACCATTTACCGCAAAACGGAACGTGTCCATAAGATCCTCAAAAGAAAAATGTTCCTGGTGCAAATCGAATATTTCAGAACAATCTTGAGTCTTGACATTTGTATGAGGTAACGTCAAACTCAAGTCAAATAAAAGAAAACAGCTATGAAACTCAATGTAGCAGAAAATATATATTTAAGAAATAATATAGGTAGGTACATACATTTTATTTAAAAATCTACTATAGGTAAATTTTTTTATTAATTCCCTACCTACTATATTTTAATGGCTTCTTAACCCGAAAATACTATATTTGGCCTAAAAAAAGTTGGCAACCCTAGTTAGGTTAGTGTGGTATCCCTCAACTCGGGGCTGTGTTGATGTGGTAGAACAATATGCCCAGGCATGCCTTGTCTAATTCGATAGTCGTCCTACAACATATGTTAATAAAATAGTATTTGGAACAGATGACAATAATAATAATAAATAGGTACGGACAAGTTCACAGAACACCAAACCAAACCAAATAAAGGCACACAACACAATTTTCTTACAATCTAACTAGATTGTAAATCTGTTTGGACAATCTTGTGGGTGCAAAGCTTGTGGGTACTAAATAACTGACAATCACAAACATAAAAAAAAGGAATTAGTAAAATTAGTGCAGTCGTTCTGAAATTATTTATGAACATGGATACCTTGGTTATCGTTGTTATTGTAATTTTCCTATTGAACTCTTAATTTTTGAACATAAAATACAGCCTATGTTAATCGCTGATAATGTAGTTTTTTATAGGTAAAAGAATTTTTAAAATTGGTTAAGTAGTTTTTGAGTTTATTCATTACAACTAAACAAACATACAAAAACTGACAAACAATAAAATCTTTCCTCTTTATAATATTAGTATTGAGGTATTGATAATGTAAGAATGTATTTACCTTGGTGTTAGCAAAATCAATCCACATTTTTCTACCCCGTATTTCACTATAAAGCTTGTTTTGAGTCAAATATTCCACAATTTTTCTCATTTCTTGCATAGTATACGGTTTCCTATAAAATAATAATAATAATAACTTAGTTAAATTGAGGGTACACCTGCATGTTTGCATATATATATGAACCATAAATTTTGCAAACTTATGAGTAACATTACACTCTTTAACTACATACAAAAGTGCTTACATACCCCATTTTTAATTTTTTTTATACTAGAAAACTGATACAGGCTCACAAGTCACCAACTAAAATTTTCGTGTGATGTGGTTGATCGCACTATTTCAGAACCATTTTTACTAGTTACTTGGTAAACGTGGGCCACCAATATAAATTCACAAAATATAATATTTAAACCGGTAAACACAAGTCAAGTCAATCTAAAGAGCAAAGCAAGCGAACTTGAACTTCCATCGCTTTTATTGCATGCACCAACCACCACAAACTATACAAAACCCCAAACAACGGCGGCACGGCGAGTGGGTTTATGCCGCAGACAAATAATAACTTAAAGAGCCCTACGCACAGTCCAGCCGTGTACGTCATTAATATGCGACATCTGGCTGCTTGTTACATCTGTGGTGTGGCATTTTTATTTTTAGGTTAGTTTTGGCGCCAATCGAGCTAAATACTAAAAACATCGGATTTTGTGATTTAATTATGTTTGATTGTCGGTCGTTTGTATTTTACTAAACTAAAATGTCAAGTTCTAATTATCTATCTATATCAGACATCCTTGTAACAAATGAAAGAGTTCCTTGTAAATTTTTACACGATTTGCCTAAAATGGGTAAATTTAGTTTATCAATTGTTTCTTACTACATTTTTATGTACTTATTTGTACATTCTACCTTATCTAATTATCTTCCAAAACAATTTCCAGGGTTTCTAGATCCTTCGGCTACCGAAGACGATCTTAAAGTTGGCACCAATGTTGAAATACCGCTGTGGTTGGCAGACTCTTTGTTTTCTCGACGGCCACCACTGGTGAATGTAGACTTACCAAAACTGTACAAAGAAGCTTACAGAGAAATATTAAATGCAGACGCGAGCACTGTGGACCTGCATAAACTAGGCCAACATTTCTATGAACTTGGTTGTTATGTTGCCAAACATGATATAAAAGGCGAAGTGGCCTCCACACTTGTTAATGTAAGTTTGTACAGTTGAAGTAATCCAAGTAATATTCATAGTCTGAATGCTAAATTCCGGACCTTTATGCATTCAAGAAACAAATTAACATTGTTTTGATAATCTACCATTACAATCTTATTACTTACAGACATTTAGGCAACGTTTCAAAATGTTGCTATCTGCTAGTGTGTCCAGTGACACTGTGGGGACCATGCAACCGCTGTCTACCAGTGAGCGTCACAGAGCAGCAGACGCAGCTTGCACCGAGAGAGCTCTCTGTGCATGGCTTCAAAAAGGAGACTCACCACTTACTACTGCAAATATGGTGGCTAATCATAGAAAGCGGAAAAGAGCAGAGATGGAAATGCTATAGAAAAAGACTAGATCTGGTATGGATAGAATCAGAGCGCTCTGTGTGTGGCTCCAGAAAGGGGACTCACCACTTACTACCGCAAATATGGTAGCTAATCATAAAAAGCGGAAAAGAGCAGAGATGGAAATGCTATAAAAAAAGACTAGATCTGGTATGGATAGAATCATATGAGAAGTCTAATTTTCATGTTAATTATATTGTTATAAGTAGTTACTAATGTGGTCTATCAGACCCCTAGCTGTTATGTTAAGTACATTTAGTAAAGTAAATACAAACAATGGTTCATTGCAATGCTTTTAGAAAATAACAGTAAATACACAATAAATGTGATATTTTCAAAAAATTGATTTGTTTTAAGCTATTCTTTGTAGGTACATGGATACAACATTTAATAATATTTTAAATATAACATTTAGCCTTACTCTATCTCAAATAAATATTTATTTCAAGACATGGATGGATTATTAATTTACGCCCATTTTAGAATAATAATTTTACCCCTTAGAATTATAAATATAGACTAATAAATCCCACGGCGGCACTGGCGGCAACCTGTTGAGGTCCCGAGCCACGAACGTCGGGACATCATCGGGGTCAGTGTCCTTGAAGACGCGAAAAATGACCAGCAGGTCCTTCGCGTCTCTGTCCCCGCGGCGCGTGGCAAGGCGAATGGGCGTCTCGACGGTCTTATGGAGCACCTTCGCCTGCCTTATGTCCTCCATAGCGTAGATGGTCGCGCAGATTTGCCAAAGGCTCAGCTTGTTTTGCATGAATGCAAGCAGCTCCTGGCGTTGGACGCCATTTCTTACAGCGAAAATTGTGAGAGCCTCGGTGGCCGAGCCGTTACGAATACCCGACTCGTAAGCGAGAGGTACCGGATTCGAATCCCGCTGTGGCCATCTACCAATGATTCTTTTTTGAGTTATGTAAGTATATTAGTTGAACACTAACCGATTCTCTTGCGGTGAGGGAAAACATCGTGATGAAACACATTTAGACGACTGAATGTGTAACCATGATCCAATCTGAGGGCCTATCGGCTATCTCAGTGGACAACTGAATTTGACATAAAAAAATCTGACACTACTCTAATTTGGTAGACGCTATTGGCAGTTTTCAACCTAGATGACGTAGTGTAGAATTATCTAGTGTCAAATACAGTTGTCAACTGAGTTAGCTGGTCAGGTTCCCCTGGTAGCAGGGTCACGGAGGTCAGATGGCAGTCGCTCCACTGTAATTACCTGATCTGCCAAATCCTGGATCATGGTCAAGGCGGACTCCGGGCCCTCGTGCGCGAGAGCACGACCGGGACATAAACGCCAAGATGATTATTACTTACAGCGAAAATTGTAACTAAATCATTTTCGATGTGTTGCACAATAATGATGCAGACGACGCTACTGCATAGCGTGCGACCGCGCCAGTGTCATGGTAGCAACTTATAACTACGTGCATAAGTCATTGTGTGCACTTATAAGTCGAAGATAAAAAATTTAAATGGAATGGGAAACTGAAGTGATGTAGTGAAGAGAGGCACTGCGGGCAACTTCAAGAACAACAATCGGAAGTCGTCCGAGGCTAGGTAAAGTTGGACGAAGTAAGACGTACCTCTTCACACTCGCAATGTCGACCGAGGTCAACATTGCAAGTAGACTTAAGAGTCTTAAGACTAAAAAGTGCCAACGTCAATAATAACATAGTGAGTCTGTTGAGATACTGGTACGAGAACCAAACGAATAACGCAAGATTTTTTTTTTATGTTACACAGCAGACAAACAGGCAAGCGGGCCACCTGATGGAAAGTGGTCACCGCCGCCTATGGACATCAGCAACACCAGGGGAGTCACCAATGCGTTGCCCGCCTCTAAAGAGACCTCTAATATACCTCTTGAACGATCCCATGTCATAGTCCAAAGGAAACACTGTGGCGGGGAGCTCATTCCACATCCGAATCGTACGAGCGAGAAACGTCGATGACGTCGGCGAGATGGGGCGACACACAGTCTAGCGAATATAGGCTAAACTGTGGTGTACATCAAGGTGTGTTGACTTCTCCGGATCTCTTCAACATGTATATCAACGACCTGATCGTGGAGCTGAGGAGCACCGGTGTCGGTTGTCACATCGGCGATGTTTGTCTTAATAATCTTAGTTATGCGGACGACATGGTGCTCCTCAGCCCCTCGATTAAAGGGTTAAGCAAGCTGATCAACATGGTTTGTCATACAATGTAAAAAAATCTGAAATATCTGAAAAATTCAGGTCTGGGGCAGGTCCGGAGAACGTTCCCTCAGTTTACTTAAATTGTTCGTCAGTGCAGGTTGTAAGCAAATTTAGATACCTGGGGCACATGTTTAATGAGTATCTTCGGGATGAGAAGGACATGGAGCGTGAGCGCAGGGCTCTTGCTACACGTAAGTACGGAGTCCCTAACTTCTACGCGATATTGAGCTTTCGCATTGTAGCCTTCTGGAACCGACTACGATCCAGCAGTAACAGTATTAAAGACGCTGGTAGAAAATATAAACAGTCCTATTTTTAGGCACTGGATATCCGTGCACAACACACCAAATGTTCGTTGAGCGTTTCTTTTATGTTTAATTTGTGTTTTGGTTCTTTTTATTTTATTATTGTACTGTTCCTATTGACAGTCGTACTATTGTACTTATATAATTTTAAATGATTATTTTTGTTCTAATATGGGTGTGAAATACCTGAAATAAATGACTATTATTATTAAACTAGAGCTAGCATTATACCTGGTTAAAATTACTGGAATAGTTGAGGAAAACTCACTACCACTCCTCTGAAAGCTCGAAGGGTGGAATAGTATTACGCTAACATGCTCGCTTAAAGGTCTGTCTGGCGGTGGCGTGGGGGCCGGGTCACTCTTTTCCCTCAAATATGGTTGAAATGGACGATGGCTGGGCCCTCCGTTATGCTCGTGAACAGGTGCTGCCTTGGTGGACTGGCTTACTCTCTTTAGGTGGCTTTTCTGAAGTATAATATACGTTCCTATATATTATGTCGGGCGTGGTCCGGCTCTGCCTGGCATTGTCGGGCACTGACCGGCTCTGTTTGGTATTGTCGGACACAGTCCGACCGTTGCCGGCGTGGGGTGAATGCTACTTTCCAACCCCCTACTCTTTGACGATTGAAAGAGATATATAATGTCCTACTGAATAAAGAAATGTTGACCTTTGAAATACACCGAACGCTTAATGTCTGTCAGACCTTACGTCAGTACTCAAGTGACGAAGCAGATCGACCGTCCTGGTAATCGTATTTAACATTCAGATGACGATTCGAGCTGGATTCGTCGATCGACCTCTTTCTCGAAGTTGAATCTACCTAACTGCATAGTTCAGAAATTTTCGAATTTTAAACACTGCGATCTCCAACAGTTGACGAACACTTCTACTCTCACTACTTTAACAGAAACACTGCTTCTAGACGGTTACTCTCAGAACCAACTTATAATAAGAGTTATGTTTACTAACCTTGTTGTTCTGACTGAACCGACTAACTAACCTTTATGTTTAAATGGTAGAATACGTACAAGAAGTAATCCAATGGGTGGATTCAGCTGGGCTTGGCAGCATTTGGGAAGTAGCGCCATTTCGACGCAGATTTTAAAACGAAAGTTTTATCACTGTGTCCTATGGAGCCAAAACGTGAACACTGACGGTGAGGCTCGTGCAGTTTGCTATAAGTAAGGCTCAATGTTTATTTAAAGGACATGTCACAAGGACAAGGATATTGCTCAAGGCATTTCAAAACTATAAAAATACTAGCGGTTCCCTGCGGTTTTCTTTTCACAGTAAAACTCCGTTGACGAACTTGACGATCGGTTATTTCGCGGGATCCTGTTGCTTCTCCAGGACATACAGGTACTTTATGTCCCGGTCACTCCCGGTGAGAAGTAACAGTGAGGGTACGTACACTCCCGGTGAGGGTACCATGTACCCTTCGTCACTGACAGCCCGCCGGCTGAATGCCACCGGACCCGATCCTTGTAGAGATCATTAGCGCATTCAAAGAAAAATACTGATAAGTTGGTAAAAGAAAAAGTTATAAATGCGGGTAAGAGGCAGTGGATTAATCATATTTGCCGTAGAACCGATCGCGGTTGAGGTAGACATGTTGTAGAGTGAAAACCATAGAACAAATAAGTGAAAACCATGATTGGGCTGATGTGGCCATCGCCCTGTGACTAGATGTAAAGACGATTTGCGCTAAACGGCTGGCTAGCACAGACTTGCGAACCAATTTAAATGGCGTTCCTTGACACGCCATTTAAATTGTGCGAGGCCTATGTCCAGCAGTGGACTGAAATTAGCTGATGATAAGAAAAATTAACAATCTTGGCGTTCATGTCCCGGTTGTGCTCTCGCACACAAGGCCCCGGGGTCCGCCTTGGTCATAATTTGGCAGATCAGGTAAAAGATGGAGCGGCTGCGTGTGACCTCCAGAGGAACCTGACCAGATTGGATCATGGTTACATAGTTAGTCGCCTGGGTTTGATCATGACGTTTTCCCACACCGTAAGAACATCGGTTAGTGATGATCGACTACATAACTCAGAAAATTCATTCAGTTTCAATTCAACTCTTCATTGGTACCTGGCGGCATTGGGATTCGAACCCGGGACGTCGCACTTACGAGTCGGACTCCATAACCACTAGGCTACCGACGCTCCTTCCTTGAAATCCGCTGACGACGATCTCCACAAACCAAAACCAAAGTTATCGACATAGCGCACAATGTGGCAGTGGGCAGAACCAGTAACAGCTTGGGTATATGAGTGTTAGTGTAACGCCCTCCGGTGAAGAGAGATGACGGTTTGCGAAAGGCCGCAGTTAGAGGCAGCAAGCCGAATTCAGAATCCTTTGGCGCTCATTGGAGGAGAATTGTGTCCAGCAGTGGACTAGTCGCGCCCCTGGTGTTGCTAATGTTTAAAGGCGGCGGTGACCACTTTCCATCAGGTGGTGCTTGTCTGTACATAAAAAAAATTTAGGCTGATGATGATGTTCAACTAGTCTGGCACTACTTAAAACAGTCTTAAAACTCTAACCAGCAGTAGATGCCAGTTTTGGGTTCAGCTTTTAGGTTCATTCAACCTTGTTGAATGTTTACTCTTGAGCTTTCATTGTTTTTTACTCTTGAGCAACGGCACATTAAACAGAAGTAGTAGAATGGTGTTTGTGGGCCGACCGAGCCGAAGAAAGATACGTAGTGTCCGTTGACGGTGCTAATTTTGGGTTTTAAATACCAAGTTAATGTCAGCTATTTATACAATGAGAAAGATCAACCATCCATCACTATCGAACGAAGACACGATCTTAATTTGCTTACGAGGTCTAGGGATGAACCTGAATATTTTGTTCTTATTATATTTTATATAGTGATATTATAACGCCTCTAGTCTAGCCTTAGGTAGTTACATTCCTAATTTATTTTAATTATTAGCTGCTATTATAGTAGCGACCTATGATAGAAAGGATCACTTACGGGGATCATCTGCAGCGTCTATCTACGTACGTATATTTTATGGATCCGTTGAAAATTTGAATGTTGGTAGGTATGTAATATAGAGAGATCAATAAAGCCCTGAGGAAGGACATAGTCTACTACCTTTAGGACTTTAATTCTATGCTGACGGCGACGGTGGAAACTTTCAAGGAATTTTAATTAACCAGCGATGCAACAAATTGGGTGTTTAATGTTTGAAGTGACACCGTAGGTATATAGCGAACCGATTACATTTCGATATTTTAAAGCCAGCAACAAATAAGATTTGTTAGCAATAAATAAACTACAGTGTAGCAACCTTAGTGTAACCGGGGCGTTTATTCGTATATAAAAAAGACCTGCGCACTATTGTTCGCCTCAGTAGGTTGTGATTTATCGTGCAAATGAGTCTAGACACAATGGATTTGGCGCAAGTCTATAAAACAAGATTACTAGATCAAAATTTCGGCATGTGCATTACGCCGGACGATATTATTTTACCCCTGTATAAATATTGCGGCACCAACTACATGAGGCCATGGAAATTGTGCACAGAAAACGAGAATAAGGAATTCGGGTCAACCATAGAAAATACCAAAACCACCTTCAATATCACGCTGGATGTCCAACATTTTAAGCCATCCGAAATCAGCGTTAAAACTATCGACAGAGAGGTAATGATAGAAGGAAAGCACGAGGAGAGAAAAGATGACCACGGTTTTATTTCCCGTCAGTTCTTGAGGCGATATACCTTACCAATGGATTGTATGCCGGAAACCGTAACTTCCAAATTATCATCCGATGGTGTTTTGATGGTATCCGCAGAGAAAAAGCATGAGAAATATATCAAGAGTAATGAAAAAATTGTGCCAATCAAAATGTGTGGACCGTGCCCGAAAAAGGAAGAGATAAAAATGGAGTCCACACCAGATCCTGCACCCATTGATGCACCCATTGAAACTCTCACAATTACTAACAATAATGTAAAGACAACAAATGACAAAAAGAAGGCAATCGCCGAAGAAGAACATGTGAAGAAAGAAAGTAACAAAGTAGCTTCCCAAATCATGATGAAAGAAGATCACTGTAGGTTATTGAAACCAGAACTATTGAAGGAAGCTGTTTCCACAACTGAGAAACTAATAACAGAGAGTAAAAAAGAAACTGATGAACTCTTAAAGTTAATATCGTCAAGTACACCAGCATTGAGTGCAACAGACAGTGCTTCAGAGAAACTAGAAGATGTTCTTGGACAGTGCAAGAATGCTATTGCTGAATTAACAGAAAAGTATAATGAGACAAGTATGAGTGGTTCTACAGAAACGACAAGTATGAGTGGTTCTGCAGAAATGACAAGTATGAGTGGTTCTACAGAAATGACAAGTATGAAGAGCAGCAGCATAATGACATCTGAGACTGTAGAATGCTTGGACCAGTCTTCTTTCAAGAGCAGTACAAAATCCTCCACAACAAAGACAGCAAGTGAATCAGTCAAGGAAATGCTTATGTGTGCAGAATTAAAGGAAGCAGCTGAAACAAATAGTTAAAGTTGAACACATCAAATGCATAATTTCATGATTTATTAATCTATGTTTATATAAAAAGTCATTTACGTTACAAATAGTTTTTGGGTGTGAGCCTCGAAATTGACTTCCATTTTTATAAAGAAGCAAATTATTATTATTATATATTATTATAAATAATAATAATAAGTGTGTAAGCAAATAATACAGTAAAAAATTAAACAGTTATGAGATCATTCATGAGCAAACTAACATACTTAAAATATCACCCAGGTTTAAGGAGGAACACCTATGCCCATTTTCATTAAACATTTTTTTTATTATGTCATACGGTAGGCAAACAGGCAAGCGGGCCACCTGATGGAAAGTGGTCACCACTGCCTATAGACATTAGCAACACCAAGAGTATCGCTAATGCGTTGCCCACCTCTATAACACGTTGCTCATAGAATAAACAACATCATAAATCCGATGCACAAATACTTAGGAATTAGTCAAGACGAAAATATGTTTCACCAACCACTAGGAAACTAGCGCCGTTAGGTAACACTAAAGTTAGGAATTGGATTGGGCAGTGCTTAGTGCCCAAACATTACATTACATTCGTTTTCCACAGCAAACTTATCTGACCCAGAGGCCAAAACTGAATGAAGTGTCACAATTTTGGAAGGTCACTTTGTTGTCAACAACAGCGATGCCGTCACCGGTTCAGACGAGTTTGTGGCACTCTACAGTTTACCTACATTACAACGCAAATTCTTGGACCAATTTTTCTTAGAGGTTTAGTGAAATAGACCAATTGGCTAAGGCCAGTCCTAAAGATAGTCCTGGTTAAGTTATGCTTAATTCGAGTTTAGTGAAAACGGGCTATAGTCAATTATAAGTAACAAATTACCCACATATTTACATTATCCATCTAAGTAGTTGTCAATATTTATTAAAATTATAATAATAATGCAAAATTATTTAATTTAATTACTTTTGTTAAATAAAAGAGAATTGTAACATTGACTACAATATCATTCTTATTTTAGTTACAAACCATTTTGTCTATGGATTTTCATTACATTTTACTTATTTCACTCCTTAAAGCTTACATCAAATACCCAATACATTGGTGTGTCAGTCACATTAAGAGTCATGTCTCATTGTCATCACACTCTTGCACCTCAGGAATGTTTTTATCACAATAGAGCAGTTCAGAGGTGCACCTGTATGGGTTAATTAATTGTTAACACCTGTCATTCTTGACGGACGGGTTGAGGTCATGGAAGTATGTGTGGGCCATTGCATCATCAGCGGGGAGGCGGAGGGCTGGGTTGCACGTGAGCAAGCGTGCGAGGAGGTCGCGGCCGCGCGATGACAGCCGCGGCACCACCTGCGCCAGCCCCAATGCGGGCTGGTACACCGGCAGCGGTTTGTAGTCTGGAAGCTGGGTCACACCTGGCCATGTATCTTCATTAGGTGTGCCTGACAAATTAAAATTATTCCTGTTAATAATATAATTGTTTTAGGGAGTTCTTTACTGGTTAACCTGCTGAGCAATTGTACAAAAACATGTTACAATTCTATAAAAATTCAAGCTATGAGTATCAAGCAACATAATTGTATAAAGAAAATCTTACCTAGTAATTTAAAAATTCTCTTCAATTGATCATCTACATCTGAGCCAGGGAACAAAGGCCTTCCAGAGTTTGCTAGCTCAGCAAATATGCAGCCAGCTGACCACATATCTATGCTAGTCGTGTAAAGCTTAGCTCCAAACAGCACGTCGGGCGGGCGGTACCACAGTGTCACAACCTCAGCCGAATAACATTTCACAGGAATACCGAAAGCTCTAGCTAAACCAAAATCGGCCAATTTCAGTTCACCATTTTTATTAATTAGCAGGTTTTGAGGTTTTAAGTCTCGATGCAGAACGTTGTGACTATGGCAGAAGGCTAATCCTCGAAGTAGCTGGTACATAAAAGATTTCACTACGTCTAAATCTATCTCGCCATTGAGACTATCAAAGTATTTCTTCAAATCCTGGTCACAATGTTCAAACACCAATGTTAGCTTCTTCTCGCTGTGTAGTACGTCGTAGAGCCGAACGATATTCTTATGCTTAAGTTCTTTGAGGAGGCAGATTTCACGTAAAGCCGAAGATGGGACGCCTTCATCATCATCATCTAATCTTACCCTCTTTAGTGCCACTATTTCGTGCGTTTCTTTATTTTTTGCTTTGAAAACAGTTCCATAAGTACCTTCGCCAATTTTTTCAAGTTTTTCGTATTTCTGCATGATTCACTATTATTTGTTTCTGTTAAGATGACAAAATCGATTGTTTATTTGCAGCAAAAATGTAAGAAATGAAAATGTGAGCAAACATGAATGAAGCAAAGCAACTGTCACTGTTCGTTGACAGCATGCGGAAACGTATGTAGCGCCTACACTGTAAGGGCAAGTACCACACGTAGCACTTGGCGGCGTAACACGCACTTGCCGAACCTGGCGTTAATAATATGACTAGATTTCATCATATTGCATTATTTAGATGAAAGCTCCTTTTTTCGGAATACGAAGAACGGTGTTTGCAATTTTTTTCTGGACCGGAACAAGATTTCTTGGTAGATTGGTAGATTTCTGGTAGGAAAAATTCCAAATCTTTCCCGTGGAATGCTTTTAGGTATAAGTATATCTAACATTTGACTCTCATAGTCGACCCCATAGTCCTATATAATAAAATAAACATTTATATTTTACTTACGCTGAACAAAAATCAATTAATCAAAAACACTATTTATTCTAATCAAATTATTCCGGTGAAATATTCGGAAAGATTTAATTGCGGGGTATGAATCTTACTCGCGCTAGGGACAACTTCTCCGAAGACTCCCCTCTAACCACACCCCGCGCCGCTTCGCGGCCACGCGCCTAGCCCAGCCAACTTAGTTCGGCCCGCCCGCCTTGCTGAGTGGGTGGCTCACACAACACAATGATAGATCGATGTAGAATACATTTTAATAGGAAAATAAATAAAATCATAATAAAATTTATTTTGAAAATTTCTGATTCAATGAAACTTTTCGAGAAGTATTCCGGAATGAGCAGTTTTCCAAAAGGTATCTAAAGTATTCCGCATCACTTGCTAGATGGCGCCCCAACAATTTTGATAATCGAAGATCACTTGAAATAGGTACTTATCAAAGAGGATATAAACACTGGTTATCTTGTACTGGATCATATCAATACATTTCAGCAATTTTAGAGGTTTTAATAAATTACGACAAAAAAACAAACATCAATTTGATTGAGTCATTTCGTTTCATGGACGCTAGGATCAAGAAATATCGTAATTCAACTATAAAAGGTTTGTATTAAAATGGAATATACACACACTTTTCGTAATAACATGTATGCTTGTTAATATTTTTACTAGGTTTAACTTTCTTGGTTTAGTTAATGAAAAACTGATTTAAATGATGGGCAATCAGTTTCGAATCTGTTATTAGACTGTCCCCTACTTTTATTTTAATTACATGTTCTTTCGGAGGTTTTGTTTTTATATTATTTATGATTTGCCAAGTAGCTTTAGGTTTATTTATGGAGTTTGAGATATAATAGTTATTTTGAGATTTTTTCGTTAATTATAATAATAATAATAATAAAATAATAAAATTCTTTATTTACCAAATAGAGTACATTTTATCTTAAATCTATAAGTACATAATTAGTGGTATTAGAATGAGGTGTGGGGTTGACATAAGATTATAATATCCTGATTTCTAAACTAGGAAAGTCCTGTATTTTAGAAATCAGTAAATGCTCGTGCATTGTTTAAATATTTGATAATTTACACATAACTTTTACTAAAATACAAAAGGCAATTTATCAAAAGCATGTTACCAAGAACAAAAATTTATCTAGCCATGGATTACATGAGATCAGTATGTGTGTGTGTGTGTGTGTGTGTGTGCCTACTTACATAAATATTTTTTTTTCATTTCTTTTAACCTTCAGAAGCTATGTTTATATTAATAAACATTTTATTTTTAAGTTTAGTATCAGTTGGCTGCATGAAATCACTGCCACCATCATACAGATTAAAAAAAGATTACCAAAATTGTAGGGGCGCCATCTATTGATGCTTTTTGAAACCAACTGACAATACCTACTGAAAAACTCCTTATTATTCCGAACTTGTCAGAAGTTGTAATAAGACCACGCTAAGTCCAAAAACCATTTAAAAAAAATAATCTCTGCATGGCAACTTATGCTATGTTTTTTATCCGTCAAAGAACGTCATTTATAAAAGTCATAACAAATAATTTGACTAACTTGAAAAATGTTATTAAGGCGATTGGCACATTAGAACGCAGCACGTAATACGCATCCACCCTTTGGCTGCGGATCCGCAACACGGTACGTTTCCATAGACAACTCCAGGTCCTCCAACTTCCATTCCTTTATTCGTCATTCTGTCGAAATTTGGAAATATGTGTAATTTTTATATTGTTTCATATACAATAAAATAGTTAGAAATACTTCAAATTGTTAAAATCTTTTCATAAAATTATATAATTTAGGCGAAAAATAATTTGAGAACTGAGTAACGGCACACCTATCTGACAATCCTGGAGACCTCACTTTACAGCAGCCGCCTATTTGACGCCTTTTTATGATCTCGACTAGTACTACCGTTTCTTTTTTTTGACTAGTGTTCTAAGACAATAAGTTTCAGATACAGTTTTAGGTTTGGGAGCTGTCACACGAAATGCAACTCTTTCTCTTCTTATTTTGTTTTTCTTTCTCTTCTTATTTTGTTTTTCAGTTCATACATTTTTCTAGATGGGGCGCCATATTGAAAATGGAATTTTCAAATAAGCGGAATGTTAGTTCCTTTTTACGCCATATGATGTATTCTTGATCATTGTCGGTTTGTAGAGACCAAAGCTTTGGCACATGACACTCTTGGCTTTGGCTTTTATATATTGCATTGAACAATCAAAAAATGTATCCACAATGTATTAGATATTTTGTAAATTTAATTAGGGACAGCCCGTGGATTCAGCTAATATATACTATCTCTTTGGATTCAGCACAAAATTCAGTAAGTATTACAGTAGACCTACATGGCAATATTGACTACAGAGCACGCGTGTCAAATGTGTCAAATAAAAAAAAACGACGTATCCGAACGAACGCGCATGGATGCGTTTTCAGTGTGTTCGACTATGCGTGATTTCCATAGAAACCGATGACAGCTCAAAGAACTTTATGTCACGCACTAATGCACGTCACGCACAACCGTACGGTGCTGAGTTCTAGTGTGCGAATCACCTAAATAATAATGAGCATTGATTGACAAGGACAGATTATCCAATCGATATTGCCATATCCACACTTAATAATTTCTACCACTGTCAGTCGATTCGGACTTATACTTTGTCAAATATAGGATGATAATTTTGACAGTTCACAGTAGGGATGGGGTAGTGTAAAATCGTTAGCGAATCTATTCGATTGTCGATAGTTGCATGGTTATGCAGTACGTGTTTTACAAAATAAACTATTTATTTTATTTTGAATTAATAATTTTTTAATACTACATTAAAATCCTTCCACAACGACGATTTCGACTTGTGCGTATTTTTATTCGGTCAGTCAGTCTATTCCGTAGAATACGCGCGAGTAGAAATCGTTGTTGTGAAAGGTCTCTTACTGTTAAATCCAAACAAGGAATAAGAGTTATAGTTGCTAAAAACCATTTAATTATCTAAATGTTAATTTTGAATGTTCGAGTATTTTATTTGAATACCGATTTTCGATTGTCTGTTGTTATTCGTTATTCGTGGCACTTCACTAAAGGGGCGAGGCCTGTCTATGAAGTACGACATTATTCGTAGTACATTTTATCGAAAAAAAAACACGAAACTTCATAGGCGTGCGCCAAAGACCAACAATTAGTAAGCTGTCAAAATTATCCCATATTAGACAAAGCATAGCGTGGACCTATTTTAGAATAAGACTACACTGCTGTGTAGGCCGGGCATATTAAATTCTATATCTGTGTTTTCACGTTCTAAAACTAACAAAGAAACATACTAAGGTATTAAAAAATTAAAAAATTAAAATTTTAATAGCGAGATAACTTAGAATTACTAAAAATAAAGAATGAAAGCTAGAAAATAATATTATAAAGTTAATAAGATTAATTTTACATTGACAGTTAGTTGTATTTATTTTAGGTTTCGCACGCCACTCGAAAATACCATTTTTTTGCAAAGTCAAGTCAATCAAATCCAAAAAGTTGAAATATCATTTTGCAAAGTGATTTATACCAAATTATTCCAACAAAAGGCAAGGTAAATATTTTAGAGCAAATATTTTGACGTTAATATAATTGTAAGACGGAATTAAACAAACATATGTTATGTTAGTAAATATCTACGTCTTACGTCGATGAGTTGCACATGACGACCCTGTTTACAGATGAGCGAAGGGCGGCCGACTATGGTGGATAAGTCCGAGAGCAGTTCCTTCGAGGACCTGGCTGCAGCGGCAGCTGAAGAAATTGAGGAAGCCAAAATTGCCGAAGCCGCAGCTGCAGAGAAAGAGAAGTCAGTGGAGACTAAAACAGATGAATGGCAAGACGTTTTAGGCTCCGGGTGTCTTTTAAAAAAAGTTGGTACTGCCATATGGAAAGTTTGGATTTTAACATAGGTGTACAAAGACAATGAACACTATATACTGTAGGATTTTGTTATGATTTCAATTTTTTCAGATATTGAAACAAGGTGATGAATCAGAAGGACTGCGGCCACACAGGACTGATATTTGTCGAATTAGTTATGAAGTTAAAATCAGGGACAGTGGTTATATTGTGGAAAAGAGGGATCATGTTAAAATCTACCTGGGTGATAATGAAGTAAGTCTGTCTTAAATATTCTTTCAGTTACATACTTATATTTCTTTATTAAGAGAGGTGTGAGTTTGTGTTATGGTATACAAAGATGATAGAAATAAACACAATTGACAAGACTATCTTATCAATCAATCACTGATTAAACATGTGATATGATGTGTACAACATATATCCTTATATCATCACTTTCTTTGTTAGGTTGGATAACATAAATGCTTTATGTGTCATGTTTAAATAATCGGAAACACTGAATTTAAATAAGTTTTAAATAATTTTAAATAGAATTTCCTTCATTGTTTTGTCATAAAACTGCAATTTTTAATTTGCAATTTATACAGGTATATGTAATTATCACTAACATCAAAACTTTTTGTAAAAAGTTGGAAAAAATTTCTTTGAAGTTTTGGTTCTATGTAAAGTTGATAATTATTAGTGTCTGACTTTAAAATGCTCTGAGAAATTTTGTTCAAGATTGGCTACAAGCTACAATTAATAAAAAGTAAAATAAATTTAAAACTTTAATATTGAAACTATATTGTCTGTATTATACAGAAAGGTTAAATATAATATAAACAATACTTGCAATTTATTTGTGCGTTCAACAGTTCTATTTAAACTTTTGCTAGGAACCTTATGTGAAACCTTTTGTATCGAAGCCGAAGATTTTGCTGAAGGTGGTTCTTTTAGCCAAAGCTGAAGCTTGAGTCGGACACTAATGTAATAATTATATTGTTTACTATTTGCACTTTGAACATTTAACTTGATAGAATGTGAAGTTAAAATATGTAATGCATGTAACATAGACCTTTTTGCCTTTCCTATATGTATATTAATAGCGGACCCTCGCAGAGGCTGGGTTAAGCACTGAGACGGTGATGATGATGATATGTGTATAAATATCCTTCTAATATACCTATTATCTTACACTGTTGGACTCATTAAAAATTAATGGAATGTTTTCGAATGACGGCAAGCATATAAATAGATGATAATACACTACAGAATATACTACTCTGCCTGAGCCTGTTTTTTTGAGTAACTTTGAAAATAAGAAAGATATGCATGTTTGAAATTCCTAATTAGACAGAGAGTGTGATAGAAAAAACTAGATAAATGTAGATGGGCATATCTCTAATTTATTTACTATCTATTACAGATCCTACAAGGGTTGGACTTAGCTTTAACACTTATGTACAAAGGGGAGGATTGTCTTCTTCAAATATCGCCCCGTTTTGCCCTCGGTGAAACTGGTCTCAAACCTGGTGAAAGCCTGGGCCTGGTTGGGGAGGCTGATGGGGGATCTAAATATGATGGTCCAGTGATAGGACCTGAGACTTGGTTAGCAGCACGGCTCCAGCTGCACGACTGGGCGGAGGAACCTGAACATGAAACTTTGCCTATTGCCGAAAGGATGGAAATAGGGTGAGTTCTGACTGAATTTCTTCACTCTAAAATGATAAAATTAACTGATAAAATATTAACTGCACAGGATGTTCTAAATTGGCGCCACACAATGGTACAGTTTATAAAGACGTAACATAATTTTATTATAGCTAACAAGTTTAACACATGTGGTAACCATGTCAAGGTTATATTGTTATCTGTGAGTGTTTGGCTTTATTCATGTCTAGTAGGCCCTGACATTATCATAATTCATATAAACATTCGCATTGCTTATGTTCTAGTTCCAAACATTACTTAGGTAAATGTTTTTCATTAAATATTGTTATACAGGGTGTTTCATAATACATGTATAAAGCCGTGAACTGGATGGAGTGCTAAACGTATTAAAACGATAGGTACAATTATTTTTTTCGTGCGTGGAATAGTAAGCGAGAAAATGACTATCGAACTTTTACCTTTTCAATGTCGATAATCGACATTTTGAAAACGAAAGACCGCATCTCTAGAAATCAGTTGTAAAAGGTCACTCAAGTTCATAGTACTAGGCGCAATGATATTAAGGAGATCTAAATTAGCCATTTTGTATTTTTTGGTTTGAGGGTTCTGTACAAAAAAATATTGTAATTTTAATTTAATAGGTTCCTTCATAGTTTTTTCGAAAGTGCACCACCACCTAACTAATAGCAAAGTAGTCTAATTCAAATTACTGTGGCATATTAATGTAGCAAACTCTAATTAATGTAGCATATTTGTCTTTATAAGTTTGCTTTCTCATCTCATGCCTGTCAGTCATGTTTCAGTGTCGCAAAGGTAATCGTACCTATCTGCTATGAGATTTTTCAGTAACTACACACACATATTTTTGTATTAAATAAAACAAATAAAATACCTTAGTGTAATGAATGAAACATAAATAAAACAAAGACAGCAGAGAGTGGAGTTTAAGACAGAACCCTCCACTAATGTGGGGAAGGCTTAAACTCTCAGAGGACTGTTATGTTAAAATCCGTACGATTTCACGAATATTTCTCATCAACAAAAATTAACTAAATGAATCTTAGTTGACGGAGCTATACCTGTAAATATCCCATGCTTCACCCAGTTGGGAACCTAGGCAGGGGCGCAACAACCGCCGTATCAGCCGTATCAATGATACGGGATCCCAAATCGTATGTAAGCAAAAATACGTACTGTTATCCTCAATTTCAGTTAAACACTATTTCCCGGAAAAAAAAATTCTTTAGTGATTTTCAGACCAGGGTCGGGGCCCCCTCCGCCAAAGATGCAAATGAAATCAAGTGATACAATCCGTTTTCGTTCCCCTTTCGCTTAGAGATAATTAACATTTTTAATAAAAAACAACAACTTAGAGCCCCTCACGCGCACTCACTCATTACTTCATTAAAATTGTGTAAAAATGCACCTATAGCAAAAATGAGAAAAATCTTGATCTCATGTACAACATATTCAGCACTATCGGTGAGATCATAAGATTTAAAAAACTCCTTACACTGTTCATTGCTCAACGGGTCAGATGGACCTGGCTCATAATAAAATCGTTTTGGCCCACACGATTTTTGAATTTGACTGTTTTTAAGTTAATCGTGAAAACTTTATAGCCAAAATGTCAGAAATAGAGCTCGCACGCTCATTAATTAATTGTTTGCGAAGTTAATTTTATTATAAACCAGATGTCAGAAATGTCTACGTCGTATGTCGTCGTATGTCGTATCGTCCTGTTACTGATTTTATGTAATTCGCGCAAGTATTCTGAAGGGGTAGTTTGTGAAACTATCGAGCTCGCTACGCTCGCTTATTCAACAAATTATGACATTTTTATATTTATCATGCAAGGTTTTAATATACCAAAGTCAAGGGCCAATTTACAAAAATTCCGATGTCCACCCCGGCCTTTAAGGAGATTCTTGTCATACAAACTACCAACATAAAACATTAACAAATTATACACCTAAATCTTCCTCAATAGACAAAGTAATTCCACTTTGTCAATTGGTGAAAACCGCATGAAAATCCGTTCAGTAGTTTTTGAGTTTATCGCGAACAGGCAGACAGACGCGGTGTGGAACTTTCTTTCATACATATGTTATTCTTACTATTAAGGTGATTCAACGCCCATACTAAATTTCTCTCGATATTCTTTCATTTGTTTGAGTGTTTAGTGATTGTATTATGATTTCTACTCTTAGTAAATGTATTCAATAGTGCGCAAAGTGGTTTTCTTTTCAAAAGCAGTTAAATCGAAAAAAGCACAAATCGCCGCTTGATAGCGTTGTTTTGTGATTTAATTATTTTTCTTTTTCATTGCTTTGTTTTACATTATTAACATGTAGAAATCTATTTCGCGCACAATTGAACATATTTTCTAATAGCCAATTGCACAAAAACGTTACATAAACATTGTATGAAAATCGTACCGCCTTAACACGCGAATGGCTTGGATTTAAGTTACTCATTAGCATCCCTTGTAGCCGTGTGGTAACCGGTAGAGTAGAATAGCACCAACCCCTTACACTCGTGGGTGTCGTACAAGGCGACTAACGTTTAGAGGCAAAATATCTAATCTCCATAAACTGGAAAATGGGCAGCAGCGTTTTTCATTGTTATGTTTGCAACACTGCGATCTCCAACCCGCCTGCCAAGCGTGGAGATTATGGCAATAACCTCCCCTTTTGCGGGAGAGGCCCAAAGTCCTGTAGTGGACTGTTATGGGCTGTGATGATGATGATGATGATCCCTTGTAGTCGGGGGTACTAACTATGGGGCCCCAGACAGCTATTGATACGGGGCCCCTGGAAGGCAAGCAACGCCACTGAACCTAGGTCACCTAGGTGAAACACGGACCCAAACACAATTTTAGTAATTACTGTCTGTACAAATTACCCGATAAAATAGTGGTAAGCAAATGTATTCCATCACCGACATCATAAGGATTATTTTACTGTTGGACTTGTTTGAGCCGCACTTTATTAAATAAACACAATCAACATTACGGTGCATCTACCAGGAGAACATAGGAGGCGAAATAAGTACGACCCCTAACACGCGGATCCCTAAAGCCAGTGTTACCAGCAGTAGTTTCCAAAAAAGTACGTCTGGGCTCTTAAAATAGTACGAAAATGGCTAAAAAGTTACGATTTCTTCTTATTATCTTCTATATTTTATCGACATTGGGGGGGGGGGATGATTTTTAGTCAATTAATGACGTTATTTTGTTGCCGGTGGCAAAATAAACCCTTCCTTCCCATTATTTTTGGTGAAATTGTGAATTTGAAAGGTGAAGTGACTCAGCTAAATTCAGCATTTTGTAAAAACGTACTAAATAGTACGATGTGGAGCAAAGTACGCTTAAGGTACGACAGTCGGCCAAATAGTACGTAAATCGTACTAAAAGGTACGATCTGGCAACGCTGCCTAAAGCGCTGCCTGCTGCCACGCCTCCCGCCTCGCCTCCCGCCCCCCGCCGCCCCGTGCGCCGCGCCGAACATGTGTCGACACGCCGGAGTTTTGGCAGTGTGCATGCTGCACTTGGGTGTGTCGTTTGATTGAACCGCTGACGCCGCAGCGTGGCTTCTTGTGTTACCTATTTTCGAGTCGTGTTCGTTTATTCGGTTTTTAGCTTTTCGCGTGATCGGTGTGATTGTTTGTTGCGTTGTATGTATAGGATACCTAAGTACTGTGAAAATAACTGTGATAAGACTGTAAACGATATGAATGAATGAATGATTTATTGCTTCAGGTACCAATATTAACGTAGTCTTGTTTGTGTACAATGTTCAACAGTTTAAGTATTGTGATAATCATTATTCTGTGCATGAGTGCAACCAAGCAGTAGGCCAAAGACCATGTTACCTACCTACTTACGTATTGCATAGCAACCAGTGCATGCTGTAGTGTTGTGTAGCTGTGTGTATGAGTGTATTTACCTATCGGTCATCGAGCCACAAGAAAGCAAGAAAGTGTGGTTAACTGCGCTGGCACCTGACACTGTTTGTTTCCATAAAATATCGTTTAAAAGGTACGTACCTACATGCTTTAAAGGTCTAGGTGCTAGCTAGACTAGGAGACGCTACCTACCACCTAATAGTGACGTTAGAAGCGCAACCGCCGCGCTCGGTTCTTTTCCGACGGGAAATAGGTAGAAAAGACAACGCTTTTATCTTTTCATAAAAACATGTAGGTATTTAGTGGAACCTGTCTGTAATGTGTTTCACCAAAACTAGATTCATAAGTGGTTCCCTAGGTACGTAGGTACTTAGATGAGGGAACCGTGTTAGTAGGTACCTAGTACTTACCTATCTTTGTAGAGCCATTTGTCAATTGAACGAATCCCGTTTTAGTGTAGTAGATATCTACTTTAGTACGTAGCTGACTATGTTTATTTTTATTTAGTTTAAGTACCTGCGGCAGTCCACACCGCGGGTCCGGCTGTCTTCCAGACTGATTAACATGTTTTGTTTTTTATTTAGGTAGGTTCCTGCCTACCTAACCTACTTAGATACTGTTTTTAGGCCTTTTGTTAATAAGTACTCGCCTCGTAGCAAGATGTAGGAGGTTCGTTTGTTTTGTTATGAATGGCGCGAGGTTATTAAACTCTTCTTTATGGTGTGTACATACTCAACTTACGCCAACGAAGCGTTGTCGGCCGATTTGGATTTCTAAGGTCCAATAGGTAATTGCATTTCGTGGTCAAGCAAACGATCTTTGGGAGTTTTGGGAACCTATTCGGGCTCGTAATCGCACGTTTGTTCGTTGGCCTTCGGTATCCGCCCAAGCTGCGTTTGGTCGATTGCTTCTATCCGTTTGATGTTACCGCCACGCTTTTTTCATAGGGGTCGCACGCGGTTATTGAACTTCTCCTTCTAGGATCATCAACTTGAAATAGAGCTGCGCATCAACGTAGTCGATATGGTTATTTTTCTTTAAAAACGAAGATTTTTTATAAAAATTAAAATTCAATGTCTGGATAATATGAAGTCGCCAGTGTACTCTTTGCAAGCTATACTTTAACACCCTTTCGGCTTTATACATGTATTATGAAACACCCTGTATAACATTTTATGTCTCATCATTGTCATTGTCACTACCAGGTAAGATAGTGAAGAAATGCTTGCTAAATGTAAAAAAGAGAGCAACTATCGTCCCAAACCAAGCATATCTATTTCCTATTTTTCTACTATCACATTCACAATTTTGACTGATATGTAAAAAGGGTAATCTCCTATGAGTTCAACAACAGATAAGGTTGTTAGAATATTTTGTTGTTTCTGTTTTATCAACAATTTTTAATACTGTGTTAGATATGGATACTTAATTATCCTTTGATACTGAAGAATTTATTTGGGATTTTTGAGAACACTACAAAATACTAATCTACTACTAATTAACTAATTACTAATCTCCTTATGGTGGCCATATACGCTACGAGAAATCGTTACGATCAGACTGTACAGTTCGAACGGTACCAATAAATCGCTACATGTATGTTATTAAACTGTACAGTTTCGTCCGATATTTTAAAACTGTGCAGTCGAACGGAACAATACGAACATTTCAATTGATTAATCGGAACCGGAAGAACTGTGCCGACTGATCGTAACGTGGGTGCGCTCGTTCAGTTTTGTCTTCAGTCGCAGTTCGGGTGGACGTGCGCACGCGTCATGGCGTCTCAATCTAATCGCGAATGGCTAGAACAATGTATTGAGTTATATCGCAGTGAACCTTGTTGTGAAAGAACTCTTCTTAAGTCTTCTTTTGCAGATGCTACAATTTTTCCGCTCCACTTTATTTTTCCTTCAGGGCGAATATTAATCCAACAACTGCTAAAACGTCGTCCGTCGAAGCCACCGCTGACACGTGTGCGTCGGCACCGTTTATTGTACCGTCTGATCGTAACGATTTCTCGTAGCGTATATAGCTTGTATGCCATGTACGATAAACTGTACCGTTCGAACTGTACAGTCTGATCGTAACGATTTCTCGTAGCGTATATGGCCACCGAGAATCTTGTTTTCCATTATTAGGGTTTCACCCAAAACGCGGGAGTCCCCCGCAAAAACTTTCGCAGTGCCGCAAAGGCGTCGCGTGCGTATGTCAGACTCACAGATCATAATAAATTTGTAAAAATACTTTGACCTTTGTCAAGAAAGTACAATAATACCATCTAATTACACCATATTATTTTGGCAATTCGCTTGAAAACGTGCAGTATTGTGGGTGCTCGAGCGTAGGGAAATCAGCTAACTGCTATAACCGTGTACAGTGTGTACACACTATGTTCAACTTTAAAGGCATCACACATAAATGTGAATCTGTCATCTGTAGTGACACCAGTCACTAAACTAAATAAAATTAACCATAGTCATGCTGGTGTGTCAATTTGGCGTGACTACGGACCGGTTGAGTGTTTTTGGGAGCGACTCTTTACCGTTATACCTGCCTACTAAACCGTCTAAATACCAGTAACAGACGTTCTGTTTTGGCTGGGGCCGACCAACCGTGAATTGCAGTTGATACTGATCGTTACTATGTATAAAATAAAGTCGCTATAAGGTGCGGGGGACATGGTCGGGCGTCCGACCAAGGTCGCCTCGCCCGCGCATCCGAATTAATCCAAAAGCGAATTTATTTTGTACATCGTAAAGGTTAGTATCGACTGCAACTGGCGGTTGGTCGGCTCCAGCCAAATCGGAGCGTCTGTTGCTAGTTAAAGGCCTGTCTGTATAACTGGACACCCTCCCCGTTTTCAGGATCCGGCGTCGCGCCCGCGGCAACTGGTGGTATGGCCGCGGGGAGGCCCAACTAGCCGTGCAGTTGTATCGGCGGGCTTTGGACGCGCTGGACGAAACCGAAGGGGGCATCACGGACCCCACGCCTGATGGGGACCTGCCTCGAGGCGATCAGCCGCTGATGGCTCTGCTGGACGAGAGGATTCGTGTCCACAATAATATGGCAGCCGCGCAGCTGAAGGCGGGAGCGTATGATGCTGCGTTGCAGGTATGCTAGACGCATTAAGGTAGACGCATATAGTTGTTGAGCTCAATTCTTTAGTCTTTTTTTTGTTACATACTAAACGCGCCTAAGTTACACGTACGACACTGCGGCACGGCCAATCTAGGAGGCAGTTGATACTAATCCTTATGTGATCTATTATACTGTCGCTTTTGGTCGGATGTCCGACCACGTGCCCCGCATCCGAAAGCGACTTTATTTTGTACTAGGTAAGGATTAGGATCAACCTTTCTAGCTGTCTCCTAGATCGGCCCTGCTGCAGTGTCGTACGTGTAACTTAGGCGCGTTTAGTATGTAACAAAAAAAAGACTAAAGAATTGAGCTCAACAACGACAATACCATAGTAAAAAAAGAAAAGTAGGGTAACTCCCGGCCTAATTAAATAACATAGATAGGCAAACTTGAACTTGGCAACCCTACCCTCCGATAAAGTATAGATACTGAGTGTCCCTACGATCCGGGAGTTAACCTACTTTTCTTTTTTTACTATGCCTGTAATCTCCCATTAAGAGGTAAACTACCTATCGAAAGAAACAACTATCACTCATAATATCTGCAATTAAACCTAAATATAAACATTGTATAAATAACATTGAGTATTGATTGTTAAATAATAATAACGCATAGGTAACTCCCCTGGTGTTGTTGACGTCCATAGGCGGCGGTGACCACTTTCCATTAGGTGGCTCGCTTGCCTGTTTGTCTGCCTTATATCATAAAAAAAATGTATTTGCCGCGGCTCTATAAAAATAATGTTGTGGTCCAACGACTGTTTATCTACCACAGCCTTATCTATGTCTGCCGCTAATGGACAATGCTGCGTTGATGTATTCCGGTTTGGAGGATAAGGTAGCCATTGTGGTTACACATGAGGAGTGACTTTGTTGCTTGGCCGCTTAGTAATACGGTATAATGTAAATTGGGTTAACGAAAGGCCTGAAAGATTGTAAACAATCTCTATCCCTTTATAGATTGGAAGATTTTAGGTCAAATTATGAATTCTTTCGAAATAATTTCAACAATTACTTCCTTTCAAACGTTTCCTCTTTATAATATCCCCCGTATTATGTGGGTAAATATGGCGTAACTTTACACCTAGGACTAGCCATAGAAACTTATTTTTTGTACCACTAAGGTAGCAAAAACAAGCTTACAGCCTGCCTGATGGTAAGTTGTCACTGTAACCTATGAACGTTGGTTATACCAGAGGCATCACCCCCACGGGTTGCCGACTCCGTAAAAACATTTTCGCCCTTTCTTGAAGAACGCCATGTTGTACTTGTTTGGATAATCCTAGCTGTCAAGTTACGCGCTTTTTTTATGTTGTACGGCAGACAAACAGCCAAGCGAGCCACCTGATGGAAAGTGGTCACCGCCGTCTATGGACATCAGCAACACCAGGGGAATAACCAATGCGTTGCCCGCCTCTGGAGAGACCTCTAATATAATAAATAAATAAATAATAAATAAATATTCGTGGACAAATTCACATAGCGCCATCTAGCCCCAAACTAAGCAAAGCTTGTACTATGGGTGCTAGAGATAAATGTATATACTACTTAAATACTTTTAAATACATACTTATTATACATACAACACCCAGACCCTCCCATATACCTCTTGATGATCCCATGTCATGATAAAGACCCGCATAAACCCCAAGACCGTCCCCCAGGCGGTGACCCTGGTGCTGACCTGCCAGCCTGCCAACGCGAAGGCACTTTACCGCAAGGCCCGCATCCTGTCGGCGATGGGGCGCACGGCCGACGCGCTCGAGGCCGCGAAGGCCGCCACCGCCGCCGCGCCGGAGGACGCCAGTGTCAGAAAGGTCAGTATAAGGTCATGTTAGGGCCCTAGGACTTTTTAAAACTTATTTTTAAGTAATTACTCTTAAAAAACAAATTCGTGAAGCACACTAAACAAACAGGCTAAATTCTACCAAAAATATTTAACTTTGGTTAGTATTTTATATGTTAGACGACGTGAATAGAAAATAAAGAAGTATACTCACTTTGATCTCTTTAAAATATAAAACTTTTCGACTTTGCGTTAAAGTTGCATTTACTCACGGTCGTACCGTGACAAATTGACCTCAAAGAATCATCATCCTCTTGGCGTTAATGTCCCGGTTGTGCTCTCGCGTACGAGGGCCAAGGGTCCGCCTTGATCATGATCCAGGATTTGGCAGGTCAGGTAATTACAGTGGAGCGACTGCCATCCATGACCCTGCTACTAGGGGAACCTGACCAAATTGGATCATGGTTACACATCCAGTCACCTGAATGTGCAGGTTTCATCACGATGTTTCCCTCACCGTAAGAGCATCGGTTAGTAGTTAACTAATGTACATAACTCAAAAAACAGTCATTGGTACATGGCCGGAG
The DNA here is from genome assembly GCA_905147135.1 of Blastobasis lacticolella. Classification (NCBI taxonomy): domain Eukaryota; kingdom Metazoa; phylum Arthropoda; class Insecta; order Lepidoptera; family Blastobasidae; genus Blastobasis; species Blastobasis lacticolella. Next base: position 10,785,390 of record LR990058.1, read on the forward strand.
CGGGATTCGAACCCTGGACCTCTGGCTTACAAGTCGGATACTGTAACCGCACGGCCACCGACGCTCCCTCCCTTAAATTAACTAATTCCTCCTCAAATAATGTTTTTCTGTAATTCGTTTGCGGGAGGGATGGTAAAGACACTTGTCGTTTTTACTAAACTTAAGAATCGGTAAGTCTTTCTTATCTCAATTTGGACGTTGCTGATTGGCTAAAAACTAGTTAAGACGTAACTTGTCCTAAGTTTAGTGAAAACGGCCATTAGCCATATAGCCTACTTGTACCTAAATAATCATTAATTTATATTACTTGTCCTCGAAAGGGGATCGGTTCTGGCATTGACAGGCGCGGTGCGAGTCCTAAAGTCAGTTTTAAGTGCTTATGTATACTTAAACTTATGATGTAGTCTATAGTCATGCCGAAGATCGGGCGAAATGGAGAACAATGAGTAGGAAAGCGTACAGGACCGGCCTTTGTGGAGATCTCTAGGGGAGGCCTATGCCCAGCAGTGGGCGTCTTCTGGTTGATATGATGATTACCCTCACTTCGATATCTCAAACCCGATAATGTGTAGAGAAAGTGTACCACGGAAGTCTTAAAACCGATATCCCCTTAGGAGTTGCAGCGCTGCGAGCACGCGGCGACGCGCGACCGCTCGGCGGAGCGGCGGCTGGCCAAGCGCATGCTGGGCACCGGCAGCGCGCCCAAGCCCAGCCCGGACAAGAAGCCCTCCACTGCCAAGGTTGGTTGGCTAGAGCCTATCCCCCTAGGAGCGGCGGAGCGGCGGCTGGCCAAGCGCGTGCTGGGCACCGGCAGCGCGCCCAAGCCCAGCCCGGACAAGAAGCCCTCCACTGCCAAGGTTGGTTGGCTAGAGCCTATCCCCCTAGGAGCGGCGGAGCGGCGGCTGGCCAAGCGCATGCTGGGCACGGGCGGCGCGCCCAAGCCCAGCCCGGACAAGAAGCCCTCCACTGCCAAGGTTGGTTGGCTAGAGCCTATCCCCCTAGGAGCGGCGGAGCGGCGGCTGGCCAAGCGCGTGCTGGGCACCGGCAGCGCGCCCAAGCCCAGCCCGGACAAGAAGCCCTCCACTGCCAAGGTTGGTTGGCTAGAGCCTATCCCCCTAGGAGCGGCGGAGCGGCGGCTGGCCAAGCGCATGCTGGGCACGGGCGGCGCGCCCAAGCCCAGCCCGGACAAGAAGCCCTCCACTGCCAAGGTTGGTTGGCTAGAGCCTATCCCCCTAGGAGCGGCGGAGCGGCGGCTGGCCAAGCGCGTGCTGGGCACCGGCAGCGCGCCCAAGCCCAGCCCGGACAAGAAGCCCTCCACTGCCAAGGTTGGTTGGCTAGAGCCTATCCCCCTAGGAGCGGCGGAGCGGCGGCTGGCCAAGCGCATGCTGGGCACGGGCGGCGCGCCCAAGCCCAGCCCGGACAAGAAGCCCTCCACTGCCAAGGTTGGTTGGCTAGAGCCTATCCCCCTAGGAGCGGCGGAGCGGCGGCTGGCCAAGCGCGTGCTGGGCACCGGCAGCGCGCCCAAGCCCAGCCCGGACAAGAAGCCCTCCACTGCCAAGGTTGGTTGGCTAGAGCCTATCCCCCTAGGAGCGGCGGAGCGGCGGCTGGCCAAGCGCGTGCTGGGCACCGGCAGCGCGCCCAAGCCCAGCCCGGACAAGAAGCCCTCCACTGCCAAGGTTGGTTGGCTAGAGCCTATCCCCCTAGGAGCGGCGGAGCGGCGGCTGGCCAAGCGCATGCTGGGCACGGGCGGCGCGCCCAAGCCCAGCCCGGACAAGAAGCCCTCCACTGCCAAGGTTGGTTGGCTAGAGCCTATCCCCCTAGGAGCGGCGGAGCGGCGGCTGGCCAAGCGCATGCTGGGCACGGGCGGCGCGCCCAAGCCCAGCCCGGACAAGAAGCCCTCCACTGCCAAGGTTGGTTGGCTAGAGCCTATCCCCCTAGGAGCGGCGGAGCGGCGGCTGGCCAAGCGCGTGCTGGGCACCGGCAGCGCGCCCAAGCCCAGCCCGGACAAGAAGCCCTCCACCGCCAAGGTTGGTTGGTGACGAAGTAAGGAACGGGGCGGGAGGTTCTCTTGGTTGGTGATGAGAGTAGGAACGGGAGGTTCTCTGGGAGGTTTCTTTTTTAATCTGCGATAAGCAACGAGACTAGGAGTGGGAGGGAAATTCTGTGGGAGGCTTTTTTAACATCCGACAGGAAAAAGGGGGTGTTGTAAGTTTGACGTGTGTATCTGTGTGTGTGTGTAAGAGTTGTGGATACATGCGAGGCAAGGGAGTTGTGCCAGTACAAATTAGTGGTGGTTCATAGTCTCTGCCTAGCCCACCTGCGGGACAGAGGCGTGAGCTTTATGTATATGTTGCTCTGTCTATCTGCGTGTTTGTCTGAAATATCGTAGCTCCCGAATGGATGAGGTTTTCTTTATTTGAAAGCTAGTTTAATCGACATGATTGTTTAATCGAATGTTTCATGAAAGTCATTTCAGTAGTTTAGAAAATGTTTGAGTATATGTAAACTTGATCGGGAGTTGGTCAGCGATCTCCAACCTGGGCTGCTAAGCGTGGAGATTATAGCAATAAACTCCACTTTCGTGGGAGAGGCCCTAAGTCGTGCAGTGGACTGTTATGATAACTACTGAGCTGATTTTAATGAAATATGGCTTAAAACCATCCCGACGAAATTGGTTTCCAAATGGAGAGAACCACATGCTTAATGTTGGGTTCTATTCCCAGTCACTCGGGTGTAGTTTATTATTCGGACCTTGTGGCGTCAATAGACGACTTTAAACGCTTTTGTCATAGTTATTATTGGCAACATAATGTAAGACATAACTTAATTATCTAATACACTAGAGTGTATGTCCGTGGTGCGTTTCGTGCGTTGACGCAGCAATTGCGTCCGCAATCGGCGCACGACGCACCTGGCCGGACCATTTTACGCGCGCTACGATACTGAGCACTGCTGTAGCATCTCTGGTATTTGAGTTAGCAGCGGAAGTATTAAACTTATAACACCCGTTGCCTTCGTCGGGGGATTCAAACAGCTGTAAAACGAGGCTGGTCTAAACCTCTGCGCCTCTCCAGATGCTGGTGTGGGGCTCGCTGCTGCTGAGCCCTGTTGCCCTGAACAGATACCCATACACAGAGTCACAAACACCCACGTTAAACTAACAACACCCGTCTTCTTCGTACACCCACGTAGTTATCACAGTACGCGTCCTAAAACATCCGTATTTTATCGTTGGGGCTTAAAAACTGTTGCGAACCCAGGCTGGTCTAAACCCCTGCGCCTCCTCTGATGCTGGTGTGGGGCTCACTGCTGCTGAGCCTGCTGGTTGCCCTATACAGATACGCATACACAGAGCCCCAATTACACACGACAACACTGAAACACCTGTATTTTTTCTTCGGGGGTTAAAAACTGTTGCCAACCCAGGTTCGAGCCCTCTTGTTGGTCACCACGCGAAGGTTCGAAAGAACGTTTCTCGCTCGTACGATTCGGATGTGTTTTTTTTGCCACAGTGTTTCGTTTCGTTCAAGAGGTATATGAGAGGTCGCTTCAGCGGCAGGCAACGCATTGGTGGCCCGTTTGCCTGTTTGTCTGCCGTATAACATAAGAAAGGCTGGTCTAAACACCCTCTGGTACTCCCCAGATGCTAGTGTGGGGCTCGCTGCTGCTGAGCCTGCTGGTGGGCGTGGCGTCGGTGCTGGTCTACCGCTACAAGATGCAGCACTGACGCCCGCAGCGCACGGGCACGGGCACGGGCACGCGCCCAGCGTAAGTACACTTATCACTATCCTAACTCAACCCCAACCCAAGAACTAATAAACGACATAATTTTGTATTAGGGTACAATAGGTCTTGGCATGTACATTATGTATCATCACAGCCCGTAACAGTCCACTGCAGGACTTAGGGACACTTCCGCGAAAGGGGAGGTTATTACCATAATTTCCACGCTTGGCAGGCGGGTTGGAGATCGCAGTGCTTAAATATAACAATGGAAAATGCTGCTGCCCATTTTCTAGACTATGGAGACTCTTGATGCCTCGAAAACATTAGTCGCCTTGTACGACACCCATGACCATAATGTGGCATAAACTCCTTAAATAAATGATTAAAAAATTAAATAAACATGGAGATGATGGAACAAGATAGTCATACTTTTATTCCATATAGTGATTAGCGACCCGCTCTGGCTACTCACGGTACCAAACTTCATAGCAAACTTTACCCACTGGCAAAATAAATAAAAATTGGTTCAGCCTGAAGGGTAAAACTGGATGCTGGCAGCGTTACCTCTTCCAAATCTTCGAATAGCTAGACTTAATCGTTAATCGCCAGCCCATTAATTTCAGCAGTTCATTTCTGTTCTCAGCAGTTCATTTGCCCGATAAGTTGATGCAACAATGTGACAATTAAATCTGTACCAAGTAGTCTCTACTGACTTGTAAATAAAGTTGAAATTCCCGTGGCCGAATACGACGCCTACATTATTAAGAATTAACGTAACAGTATTACTCATATTATGCGATAAGGGTACTTAAAGATAACTCGTAGACCATAATAAACAAATCATTTATATTCTGTCGTGCGTTGGATCACGTTGCTTTTTATCCCACACATTGATAATAGTGTCTGACGCTTTATCTTGGAAGATATGGCGTGTTCGAAATACGTAATATGATCGTATGTTCCAAATAGTAAATTTCTAATAATAGTAAATAATAACTGCAGTAATTATTGTGTTGGCCATGTGTTGTCCGGCAGAGTAGAATAGCACCAACCCTTTACACTCGTGGGTGTCGTAAGAGGCGACTAATGTTTTCGAGGCTAAAATCTAGTCTCCATAGGCTGGATAATGGGCAGCAGCGTTTTCTATTTTATATTTATAAAACTGCGATCTCCAACCCGCCTGCCAAGCCTATTATGGCAATAGCCTCCCTTTTCATGGGAGAGGCCCTTAGTCCTGCAGTGGACTGTTATGGGCTGTGATGGTGAACTGCGATAATACAAAGCTTTGGACACCCAAATTTATGACGTCCTGAGTGGTCCAGTTGGGTAACGTGCCTATCTGCCAGGCAGAGGTCCCGGGTTCGATTCCCGGCCGAGCAGAAATTAATGATGAATTTTAATTTCTGTTACAGGTGTTTAAAAGTATATAGGTAGTTATCTAGCACCCATAACACAAACATTTGTTTACTTTGTGACCGGATGGCGCTGTTTGAATTGTCCAAGCATATTTGTTTATTCAACTTTTTAGCGGACCACCCTTTAGTTAGACGCACTTTTCCAGATACGAGTTCACTTTTAATCACATTTTTAATGTTTACATGTACATACTTACCCAGAAACCGTTAGGTGTTTAGCCTATACACAATAACGACACCGAATATCTATTAATAACGTGCCATTATGCATTCTGATCAAAATAAGACTAAATAGCAAATGACTGCGATGCACCACTATCTTGTCTACGCTACCTACACCTTCATTTTTGTCTGTTCTTCGCCGCTCAATAAATGTACGGACGTTTATGGTGATGGCGGTGTTTGGGCTGTTTATTATATCATTTAGCAGGTGCGATTTATTATATTTTGTTCCCAGGATCACGAGATTGGATTAAGGCGGGGCGGGGAGGGTGCGCGGCTACTTAAGGCTCATAATCACACGTCGCGGCGACGCGGCCATGGAGCGAACTAAGTTAACTAGTCTACATTTATGATCAAAGGATTTAGAAGGAAAAGGAATTCGCGCGTGTAGAAGAAACTGTAAAATGAACCCCCTAAAGTTGTTGATTAATTGAAATGTCCAATGCTTTATAGAGTTTTAAAGGATTGTTTCATTTTTCCATCATGGATTTTCGTTTTATGATTTCTTCTAGGCGAACGAACGTTGCCGTATTTTTCTGTAAAAGTATTTGAATCCGTATTTTTTTACTTCAGCGTAGCGAATATGTTTATTTTCATTCTTAAGATAATTTGAATTTTAGTTTTCGGGCTAGTTTTAGAGTGGATAAGACGTTTTATACGGTTACTTTACTCGCTTGTAGGAATGGGTCTAGCACAAATATAACAATATTAATTTTCTCCTCTTATAATCGAGTTTTGTAATCGCAGGAAAAGGATGCTACAACATAGAGCATTCTAGTGTTTCGGATGGGTCTCACCATTTCTTGCTATAATGATTTTACGCTCAAATTCTCTATTTTTCTTCTTTATTTATAATAAGTTCAATAGATATCTCAGATTTGTGGCGAGTCCTTTTCTAAACATTAGCATCTTTTACATATAATGTGGAAGTATTAGGCTTCAGCTAGAGCTATTCAGTGCTCGACCGACGGGCGAATGTGCGCTGGTCGCATAGCGCTTTGTCAATCAAAATGTATGGGCGACGTAACCACACACCCGTACCACGAGTCGCGGCACTGAAATCTTCATTTGATATTGTCGGTAGAGCACTGAATAGAGCTTGACTGACTGAACCAAGTCCGTGGCTGCATCCTTAAAGTTCTTATCCACTTTAACTATAGCTTAGACAGCAATAAATCTGAGCTAGTACTTCGTTATTAGTGCTATTACATTAGATATAATTATTATTGTACGTTATTGTAAAAAGGGGATAGGTTAGGTTATTTAGGAGTAACGGTATCCATATTGTGATTAAACTGTCTAATTATCACTAGATTTCTGATCTTTAAACGTAATGTGCATTTACATAATCACAGTCCGTTTCTTCTTTTGAACATGTACCTCATATGTAGTGCCAAATTATGTTTCCTACAATTGCGACCAGAAGGATATAGTTTTATATGTATATTTCGTTATTGTATCATTACTCCATTATAGAATTTAATCCTTCAAATATCTATTTTTTGATACTTTACTAAATTAGCTTAAGAAGAGACGGTATATTATGAACCAAAACAAAATAAAATGCATTCCAAGAGATAATAATGAATATTTTGTGTAAAATCATGTCTATTCTATGATAAAAATAAAATCAGGTTTTCGCCATATATAGAAACAACCAAAATTATTTTTGTGGATAATTTATTGGTGCTGATATGAAATTTAAAAAATTGTTAACATGTGATTTGTTTCATCATATCAAACGAACAGTACATGACTCTAGGCAACTTAAAATATGTAGATTTATTTATGTAAGGACGTCGGCTTGGTAAATTGGCTTATGTAAAAATATATAAATAATAAAGTAAATAATTTAAAATGGTGGATTCCAATAAAAAAGTTACACAAATATCGTATTTTTATTGTACTTTGGTTTATTATTATGATAAATATATGAAAAAATTAGAATGGGCGCTTTTATAATTTGTATTGTGACGATATTATCGTGGACGTTCACGATATAGGGGAGAGTTGGCATGAAAGGGGTTCGTATTGAAAGGGATAAGTCAAATAATCGGTAAAATAAAAAAACGTCTCGAGGCGACAACATTTTTGACCTGGGGGATCGCCAAAGCACAACCATTCACACCTAAAATGTTACACTCCTGTCACATTAAATAATGTGCTCTTCATGCCACCTCTCCCCTATATCGTAGAAGTTCATGATATTGGGGAGAGGCGGCGCGAAGAGGACATTTTTGTTATAGAGGCTCCTCTAGTAAATCCCTTTCAATACATGTTCCTTTTATGCCACCTCTCCCCTGTATCGTGGAAGCCCTAAATAATATCGTCGCGTTACAAATTACAATATCGCCCAATGGCTGACACAATTTCTGAGATGTGGTTTTCTTAACCTTCTGCCAAATTTTAATCTTCGAATTTGCACTTTCCAATACAGAAAAGATCACGATATAAAAACCATCACAAACATTGTTCTTATTTATCAGACGATAAAGAACTTCTCTTCTATTTCAGACCAGACCATGACAGTTAAAAGGTTCTCAGGTATGCCACATGAATCTTTGGGTTATCGCTTCTTCTTTTTGCTAACAAATAGCATGATTGGCTCTGCTTTTTTAGATTAGTTAGGGAAGATAAGTTATTCTTAAAAAAAAAATTAGTAAGAAAGTATAACAACTAAAGTCGAGTCTCCCTCCATAAGTATCTAATTAAGTAAGTATACAAGCATTTTGTTCCTGGAATGTTCATCATAGCTTTGGCAATAATTATTGTTCAATAAGGCCATCAAATATACAGGGTGTTTGGTGCAACATTTGATAAATTGAATTGACCCCTTTATTCGCTATACTTCGAGACCTCATCCTCGACCGGCCGGATTTAAAAAAATTCAAATACGGATATAACTTTCCCGAAATTACAATCTTACTCATTCGAATTTTAATAAAAATATGTTGCATTACCCAAATATAAGGCGGACCCTGGGCCCTTGCGTGCCGCGCGGGGGCGCAACCGGGACAACACCAAGAAGATGATGATGGTGATGACTCAAATACTTATAGCGACTAGTGATTGTACAAAACGAGCCAACATATTGGAGGCCTGGATAAATAATAAAGATACTTTCATTTACAACACACAAATCGATCCATGTCCATCGACCAAAGTGGCAAAAGGGTAGTTTTTAACAATTATTTCCTTAATTCACAATTGTTACCTACAAAGTTTTTAATAATAAACTTATTATCATCAATTCACAATTATTACGCCTTCTCGAAAGTCTATCACAAAACCTCGTGTTCTTCAGTCATCGATCACGAGAGATCGTTTGTTCCTTTCACATTTAACCTAATTTCATCACAGCCTACTCTTTTGCGTAACAGTCCGAGCGATCCAGCTGGCCACGTGTGTTAGCCCTATGATTTCCACTATGGTAAACAGGGCCTGCACCGTGAACACTGTACCTACGAAGTCGTACAGAAGCTTTGGCGAGAACACCGACCACACGAAGAGGTGGTGTCGAAAGAAAGCGGCTATGATGCAGTAGACAAGCACGCTGTAGATACGGTGGAATGCGAAAATGTTGGTTGCGCGCCACACTGCTTGCAGATATCTGAAATGGGATGTTAAGTTTAGAAGAAAAAAAAACAGTAAGTCAAGAGGACCGTAGTGTATGGCGTTACTGTGCGCTCTGATTGGGTGGATTGATTGAGAAAGTAAAACATCCCTTTCCGCCATCGGAAACGCGATCCGGGCGAGCGCTTTAACCATTGATTTACTACCAACCGTAGATAAAGCACTTCATACAAAAATGCGCTTGAAATCTGTCGCCTAATTGACATTTGTACGTAGTAGCAAAATACGCACGCCCCAATCAAAATGCCATTACGTACAGTATCGTATTTCCCAAATATCAACTTTTTTTCATACTTATAAAGCTCAAAATAGCTTTTCGCGCTGTGGATAATGCTGTGACTACATTTCTTTTAGTGAGCAATCATTGTTTTCGCTTTAACGCTTGCGCATGATTGAGACAACTGACGTGATGTCTGACACTGACAATATGTCTATGACTAAAATAATTATTTTTGATGGTTTTTTATGTGTAAATCGCTATATTTATGCATGATAAGATGTATAATGTGTTTATTCACGCAAAATATGAAATCCCATCCATTTTTCGTCGTTTAAGGCCACTGTTTCGAATTTTTGAACGCGCACTTGGGCATGCTTACGTGCCGACGGCTAACGACGGACTACGGAAAAGGACTGCTTGACTAGCGATTAAGCAGTCCTTCACCGGCCCACTTTTCAAGCGTTCATGTGCTATCTACGGTTAGTAATAAATCAATGGCTTTAACTCTATGTTGTAGATGTTTCAGCTATCCGCGCGAGCCGCTTTAGTTCAACCAAACAACCAACGTAGATGACGTATCGACGAAACCGCGGTTTCATACGCGGCCGAAGCGGTATAGGATTGTGGAATGTCAAATTCAGCTTACTGAGGTAGCCAATAGGCTCGCTGTTCTCTTGAAAAGAGTTTTTTCTATATGGTATAGGTACTCACTGCTGCCAATTGCCCGCCGTATGGCTGAGGTGGCACTAAGTCAGATTGCAGTCGCTCCACTGTAATTTTCTGATTTCCTAAATCCTGGATCATGGTCAAGGCAGACCCTGGGGATTTCGTGCGCGAAAGCACAATTGGGACATTAACGCCAAGATGTGAAAGCTGTTCGAGTTGCCGTGGGGGGAGACCCACTGTTCTCTAGAGGGAAGTTTTCTCGTGGTATCTATACAGTGTTGGTACTCACTGCTGCCAACTGCCCGCCGTATGGCTGAGGTGGGCGAACAGGGCGGCGCCCGAGATGGCGTGTGCGGCGAACGCGTGCAGCCCCATACTCCCGGAGCCCTACGTAGCCAGCTGCCAGGTCCACTGATGACAGGCTGTTTGAGTTGCCCTGGGGAGAGCCCCGCTGTTCTCTTGAAAGGGGCTTTCTCGTGGTGTCTATGTCTACAGTGTCGGTACTCACTGCTGCCAACTGCCCGCCCTATGGCTGAGGTGGGCGAACAGGGCGGCGCTCGAAATGGCGTGTGCGGCGAATGCGTGAAGCCCCATACTCCCGGAGCTCTACGTAGCCAGCTGCCAGGTCCACTGATGACAGGCTGTTTGAGTTGCCATGGGGGAGCCCCGCTGTTCTCTTGAAAGGAGATTTTTCGTCTATCTATACAGTCTAGATACTCACTGCTGCCAATTGCCCGCCCTATGGCTCAGGTGTGCGAAGAGGGCGGCGCCCGAGATGGCGTGCGCTGCAAAAGCATGCAGCCCCATGCGGGCGGCCACGCGCGGCGCGCTGTACTCCCGGAGCCCTACGTAGCCGGCCGCCAGGTCCACTGATGACAGGCTGTTTGAGTTGCCATGGGGGAGCCCCGCTGTTCTCTTGAAAGGAGATTTTTCGTCTATCTATACAGTCTAGATACTCACTGCTGCCAATTGCCCGCCCTATGGCTCAGGTGTGCGAAGAGGGCGGCGCCCGAGATGGCGTGCGCTGCAAAAGCATGCAGCCCCATGCGGGCGGCCACGCGCGGCGCGCTGTACTCCCGGAGCCCTACGTAGCCGGCCGCCAGGTCCACTGATGACAGGCTGTTTGAGTTGCCATGGGGGAGCCCCGCTGTTCTCTTGAAAGGAGATTTTTCGTCTATCTATACAGTCTAGATACTCACTGCTGCCAATTGCCCGCCCTATGGCTCAGGTGTGCGAAGAGGGCGGCGCCCGAGATGGCGTGCGCTGCAAAAGCATGCAGCCCCATGCGGGCGGCCACGCGCGGCGCGCTGTACTCCCGGAGCCCTACGTAGCCGGCCGCCAGGTCCACTGATGACAGGCTGTTTGAGTTGCCATGGGGGAGCCCCGCTGTTCTCTTGAAAGGAGATTTTTCGTCTATCTATACAGTCTAGATACTCACTGCTGCCAATTGCCCGCCCTATGGCTCAGGTGTGCGAAGAGGGCGGCGCCCGAGATGGCGTGCGCTGCAAAAGCATGCAGCCCCATGCGGGCGGCCACGCGCGGCGCGCTGTACTCCCGGAGCCCTACGTAGCCGGCCGCCAGGTCCACTGATGACAGGCTGTTTGAGTTGCCATGGGGGAGCCCCGCTGTTCTCTTGAAAGGAGATTTTTCGTCTATCTATACAGTCTAGATACTCACTGCTGCCAATTGCCCGCCCTATGGCTCAGGTGTGCGAAGAGGGCGGCGCCCGAGATGGCGTGCGCTGCAAAAGCATGCAGCCCCATGCGGGCGGCCACGCGCGGCGCGCTGTACTCCCGGAGCCCTACGTAGCCGGCCGCCAGGTCCACTGATGACAGGCTGTTCGAGTTGCCCTGGGAATTTACGTTTATTAGAATAAATAAATAAATATTCGTGGACAAATTCACACAGCGCCTTCTAGCCCCAAACTAAGCAAAGCTTGTACTATAGGCGCTAGATAACTGATATACTACTTAAAAACTTTTAAATACATACTCATTATACATAGAACACCCAGACCCGTTACAGAAATTAAAATTCATCATTTCAATTTCTGCCCGGCCGGGAATCGAACCCGGGACCTCTTGCGTGGCAGACCATTGAACCACTCAGGTCGTAATTAGATGTTATATAGTGCTGTTAAGTAGACTCTACCTATGTAAGGTCTACCAACGACAGGCTGTTCGAGTTATACAGTGCCATCAACTTCTCTGTTTTGTAGACAAATATGTAAGGTCTACCGACGACAGGCTCGTCGAGTTGCCCTGGGGAACACATGTCGCCGACGTTATACAGTGCTATCAAGTTGTCTATTTAGTACACACAATACATATACTCGGAGATGAAATTCATGAGCAAAAGTGTTAACAAATTGCCACAATAAAACATAACCCAAGTTATAGACTATTTAAAATCATTGAAATATTGATAAAAATTAACACATTCAAAATGAAATAAAATCGTCGAAAATTAAGTTGGGGAAGACTGCGTTAAATTCGTTAAGTTGGGGAAAGTGGCATTTTGCAATTGTAATTTTATTTCGATTGTCGTTCTTATGACTCTAGGCATAAGGTGTAAATTACCATGTCGTAACGCAATAATAAATAATAAAGCAATAGCCGTGTGGTGACCGGCAGAGTAGCACCAACACCTTACACTCGTGGGTGTCGTACAAGGCGACTAATGTTTACGAGGCAAAAGATCTAGAGTCGCTATAGACTGGAAAATGGGCAGCAGCGTTTTCTATTGTTATATATATAACACTGCGATTTTAAACCCGCCTGCCGAGCGTGGAGATTATGGTAATAACCCCCCCTTTCGTAGGAGAGGCCCTAAGTTCTGCAGTGAACTGATAAGGGCTGTGATGGTGAAAGCAATAATATGAAAATATTATGTCAGCTATGTGACCATCCTACGAAGAAGACAGCCAACTGTTACAGTAACAAAAAAGCACTTGCCTGGTAAAAGAAGAAAACGTATCCAATCCACAGATGCACTAACGTCTGGCTGAACACATCAGCATTTCTCGTTTCACGGCCTGGCTTCCTGTCTAACAGCGTATGCTCTATACATCTTGAGGTCAGGACACAGGTGAAATATATACTCGGCACCATTATCACATTATGAGGCCTCATCAGAAGTGTAGTAATAAGCATCAAATTGTTCAACATTATGTATGATATTGATCGAGCCATATTGAGTTTAACATCCTCGATATTCCAAGGCTCCTGTATGCTGTCATCGTAGAAGTAATCCTCTGTCTTCTCTTTGGGTTTTGAGTAGGAGAATTTGTTGTCGCTGCCAATATGTCGGCTGCCAGGGTTGCCACCACACGACTTGAAGATGCCCACGTACGTGAGAATTTCGAATGTGAATTGGGCTATGATTAGTCCCCAGAATATGTTGACTATTATCACTGGATCGAAGTTTAGGGCGTCGTCGGTGATCATTCGGTACAGGACTATGCATGCGGCCATCGCCACCGTGAGCGCTGAGTGCATCTGCATAATGTTGTTGGAATACTTCAGGTTGCATATGCAGATGTAAGCTGTTAACAATACTCCTGAAACGTAAAGGTAGAATGGTCAGACAGTGTCTCTCTGGCAATAGCAATTGGATCTATTATAAAAAAAATAAGTTACATATTGAAATCTGTATTGATCGTTAGAGGTTATTTGATTAATATTAAAAATGTCCTATTACTTTAATTTCCCCTGGTAGCAGTGTCACGGAGGTCAGATAGCAGCCGCTCCATTGTAATAACCTGATCTGCCGAATCCTGGATCATGGTCATGGCTGACCCCAGACCGTCGTGGGCGAGAGCATAACCGGGACATTAACGCCAAGATCTTTTTTTTATTACTCTTAATTGTTTCAGGCCAATGTCATGACGTAAGCAATACCGGTATTGGTAAATTTAAAAAAATCTTATTCATTTCCCTGGCAAGTAAAAAACCGTAACCTACCATTAACCAGTATAAGATGAGCTAGCATCTCTACGGACGCGCATAGCAATGTTAGCTCCTTTTATACTGGTTATTGGTAAGTTATTTTGCTGCCTTCTGTACCTACCTACCTGTAAGAAACAAGTAGTACAAGTATGTCGCATTCTGCGGTGCGTTGAGCCAGTCGGCGGTGTCGGGCAGGAACTGCCATCGGTCACCGGTTTGGTTCATGGTGCGCAGGTACCTGTTAAGAAATCATTTTTTTATCATAAACAAAAAGAAAAGGTACGTCGCGTGTTTGTCTCGTTTAATACGATAATAAACTAGTCATGATTTTCATAAACACAGTATATATAGGCCATCAGCATGCGTGTTCCTTAAGTTTTTCTTGAATTGAAGTGATACTGGCCATTAGTATGTGTGTACGTTTTTTTGTCAGAAGTCGTGACCCTCATGAATAGAATAGCTACAAAGCGCTTGCCATCTTGGTTAGATGCACAGAATCGAAGATTTTAGTAGAGTATTGTCACTGTGAGGGCTAAGCTGGTAAGTCTTATGTCATTACGATGGCTTTGTTGCTTGGCAGCTTAAATAGAAATATAGGCTACCTAAGTACATAGGCTACATTGTCCGTTGCCGTATGTTGTTGATCAAGTACATAACCACTTTCATTTGATTGGACCATTAGGGTGACCAGATCAGACCAGACCGTGCTCATTAAACTTTAAATGAAAGCAAACAAAACCTTGTAAAAAGGCGTCTCACCTATGCAGACCGATGAGCACCACCCATTTGGGCAATATCCTCCACGGCTTCAGCATTCTCTCATGCAGATTAGGTTTCTCTTGCACCTCTGTGGCTTTCGTCAGCAGTTTGCTGATGTACACCACAACCACCACTAAGGTCCTCAGGAAAACGAACAGCATCAGCGTATTCCAGTAGTAGTACCAGGTCATGTGCTCCTCCTCTATGAAGCTGGTACCCAAGAAGCTCCAGGAGTGGAATAGAGTACCGCCGATGAGTAAATAGTCGATGGCGTTGAAGTCTTTCAGGACGGAGAAGTCTCTGGTCTTCTCTACGCCGACTTTGATGACGAAGTAGGCGGCGGTGAAGGCGCCTGCGATGGCCAGGAAAGCGAGGATCCAGAGGGAATCGAAGGAGCAGAGTTGGCTTTTGGTCTCTGCGATGAAGCAGGCTATAGTCTGCATGAAGCAGAAGATCAGGAAGATGATGCCCAGGGCTAGAAGGGCTCCGGTCTGTCGGCGATGGGGTATTCCAGTGCTCAGCCGCCTCGCTTCAGGCTGCAGTGAATACAGTATCAACCAGAATAGGGCTAACGCGATCTGTGGAACAAGAGTTACGTTATGTTGAGTCTTGTTTGAAACTGTCTGAATACGTCTGATAGGATATTTCGATTGAAAGCCCTAACTTCAAACCGGGACCCATCCCGGTTTAAAGGTTTGGAAATCATAATCGTCATTCCAGCCGGAAGATGGCCAATCCAAGCCGATAGTGGGCTATCTGTTCTTTTTCGTTATAGGTTGCATAAGGTCGTCTGCTCATTCCATTTAAGACGTATAAACATTTCACGCCAGTCCTATGGCGGACATATCATGCCCGTCAGGGTCATAATTGTAAAAATGACTTTTATGAAGCAATAAACATTTGAGTATTTGAGTATATCAAAATCCACTGTAGCATCAGCCAGATTCGCGGCCACCATCGTCGAAGACAACAACCTAAGGAGAGCTAGTGTGGTGCCGGCATTTGTAGAAGATAAGACACGCAGAGAGAGAGTGAGTGTTCTCACCATCGCAAGCAGCATCACAGCCAGTCCTATGGCGAACATGTCAAAGTCCACGGTAGCATCGGCGAGATGCTCGGCCATGGCCGCCAGGGACTCGGCGTAGTAGTCGCGCGCGACCCGCGCCGCGCTCTGCTCGCCGGTGCGCAGGTAGTGCGCGAATTGGGCCTGCGCTCGGAGGTATTGCTTGTAGAATTCTGGGGGGAGTGGGGGGGAAGGTAAGAAGTATTATTATTATTATTTTTTTAATCCTTACAATATTTCGTACATTCTGTCTTACTTATAGTTACCCTGCCAAACTGCATAACAGTTTGTTGGCAATGGTGTTGGCAAGTGTGTTTATGGGATTGAGTTAATGGTAGTGCAGTTAGACGCTGGGCAAATATTTTGGAACAATTACTACAGCGCTGTCTAGCGCCTACATAAATAAATAAAAAGTAAAGTTGATAATCTTAATGATGATTTATTAGAAACCGGTTGCACTATTAAATTTAATACAACCCTGAGTGGTTCAGTTAATTAACATTCCCAGCCCCGGTCTCGGGATTGATTCCCGGCCGAGCAGCAATTAAAATGATGAATTTTATTTTCTGTTACGGTATTATTTTCTAGCACCAAAGTAGGCAGGCATAGATTTAGATTTATTTATTATCTCATTTTACAGCCCATATTAATTATCAATAGTAATTTATATAAATCTATAAAAGAGATCGCCAATTTTTGTTATAAAAACAACAACAATAAAAACAAGCGTACATTTACTTTCATCGTGGAAAGTAAACTAAATAATTCATAATATTTGCAACAATAATAATAATGTCATGAGATTAATTGGTAATGTCAATGTCAAATACAATAATACAATTTAAAATGAAAATAAACAAAATATTACCATATAACACTATGCTTACTTTGGTGCTAGATGGCGCTGTGTGAATTTGTCGAAGCATATTTATTATTTTTTTCATCGTGGAAAGTAAACTAAATAATTCATAATATTTGCAACAATAATAATAATGTCATGAGATTAATTGGTAATGTCAATGTCAAATACAATAATACAATTTAAAATGAAAATAAACAAAATATTACCATATAACACTATGCTTACTTTGGTGCTAGATGGCGCTGTGTGAATTTGTCGAAGCATATTTATTATTTTATTTAAGTTTAATTATAGTAGAACTTGTGTAAAAAGTGTTTTAATTTATCTTTCATACAATTTTACACACAAAAGTTCCATTAAGAATAAGCTAAGCAAAGCATTAAACTAAAGTTGTTATGATTGTTATACCTAATTAAATTAATTAATACTGGCTTTAGTCTGCGACTTTCAGTTGTGCCATGTTCCTGTAGGATAACTCTACCCTACCCTATCCCTACTTACCCTTTTTTTACCCACAAAAAGACAAACCCCACTAAAAAGAATTAGCCAAATAGGTGCAGCCGTTCTGAAGTTATGCGCGAACATACATTCGACAAATTGATTTTTATTTATATAGATGTCATATCGTGCATGGTTCGAAGTTTATTCTTTTGTATACGTCTAGCTAATGTGCAAAAAGCGTGACCGACGAGCGGCGTTCACGATTTATGTGTTGCACAATCGGCAAAGGAAATTATGCTTTGATCGGAAGGGCATAGGAGTTTCCTTCGATATTGGTTCCTGTACGTAAACGTCAAGGTCGGCTTCCTTTACAAAGAAGTTGTATTTTATTTAGTGTTTTTAGCCGAGCGCTTAGGGTATCCGATTCGTAAGCGAGCATGTACCAACGACTCTTTTCTGAGTTATGTACATTAATTGAATACTAACCGATGCTCTTACGGCGAGGGAAAACATCGTGATGAAACCTGTACATTCAGGCGACTGAATGTGTAACCATGATCCAATCTGGTCAGGTTCTCCTGTAGGGTCATGGAAGTCAGATGGCAGTCGCTGATCTGCCAAATCCTGGATCATGGTCAAGGCGGACCCAGGGCCTTTGCGCGAGAGCTCAACCGGGACATTAACGCCAAGATGTTTTATTATATTTTATTTCGTGAGATTTCCGAATAACCTTACTAGTGCAGTAGGTAACATACATACCCGACTCATATCTCTGTAAGATGCGGGCAAACGATATGTTTATGTAGGTATATTTATATTTAGTTTTTTTGTTCACTTGTTGTAATTGCTTAAGTGATTTATTTCGTTTCCTAAATATAATAATAATAATAATTTATGCAAGTTAAGTAAGGCAATTCACTAATGGCGCGGTAAGTTAGTTACGGCGCAGTAAACCGCCCAAAGCTAACCTACCAAGCTATTTCATGCTGACTTAGTTAAAGGAACATCTCCCATCTTAGGGAACGTACCCATACTACGTGACCCGTTTAGGGGGGGGGGGGAGATCTTCAAAATACTACGCTCAGTCACAGGAGCGGGGGGGGGGCTTAAATTTTTGTTACGTACTCGATTTCGCCACAAGAAATTTTGCGCTTTTTTGACCTATATTCGAATATGGCGCGCAGTGTTTAGTGCTTCTTAAACTCACAGCTGGTGGCAAACAAATATGAGTCAAATTATTTTCATTTGTTACACTTTCTGCCTGCGAAATAATTAAAAATCATACTTGTCAATACTACGTAAAAACTTTAAGGGTCTTGGCATATACTACGTGTGGTCTCCGAGGGGAGGGAGGGGTCGAAAAATCTTAAAAAACAAGTCACGCAGTATGAGTACGTTCCCTTACGCGCGCTTCAATTCCATTCCCTCCTCCACCTTACCTTTATGAGTAGGCAGCGACGGTATCTTCGCATTGTGCGACGCCAGTACATGCATCAGGTAGAGATGCTGCCGTGTGTCCTGCGGCATCAGGGAGGGCAGGATCCGGCCGGTGCTCTCGCCGGGCACGGGGGCGTTCAGCAGCCACGCTATCGTGGGCGCCACGTCCACTTGGGCCACTGTTGGGCCGGGACCTGACCTGGAGGGTAGGCAGTAAAAGTCAGTTGGGTTGACGAAATGAGGTACGATAGATTAAGAAAAATAGCAACAGTAAAACGTCGGAGAACCGTGGACCAAGTACACATATACTCAACTATATCCTAAAACACTGAATCGATTTTAACGAAACAAGCTAAGAACAATAGCGATTAAATTGGCTTTCCGATAAAGAAAACCACATTGCAATTTATGTATCTGTTCGGGAGGTACAATGCACAGACAGACAAAGCCACATATACACATGTCAAACATATAACACCCCGCTTACGTTGGGGGTCAAAAATAAAACAATTGAGCGCGACAACAATTAATTGTGGCGTTCACTATTAGTGGAATGTCAGTTCCTTTTTACGTCACATTCGCTATTACCGTTGCCTCGCTCAATTCTTCTGTCTTTTTAAATACTGTCTTCTGCATTAGATTTCACAATTTCAGATGGCGCTAGTGAGGCGTAAGGTTCGTTGTCAAAATACTGCAGCGCAATTGGACAGAAACAACAGCTGTAAAATGGCGAATCTATTCTAGCCAATGACAGGCGTTTATTTTCACAACAGTAACGCCTTACCTTGCGCCGCAGTAACGCCATCTCGTGGATTTTATGATCGTGAAAACCCTCATTCTTCTGAAACGTACTTTAGTGGGACATGAGCAGAGAGACGCTGAAGTAAAGTTTTTTATACCACTAAGGCGGCAAACAAGATTACGGCCTGCCTGAAGGTAAGCAATCACCGCAGCCTATGGACGTTAAGTGAAGTACCGCCGAAAGAGTCGATGGCAACACCACTTACGGATAAGGGCAGGTGTAGCCCTGGGTCTTGGCGACGACCAGAGGCACCAGCACCTCGGCAGGCGTGGCGCCGCCGTGGCCGCCCGCGTCGCGCATGCCGTGGTCGCCACACACTAACAGGATGCCGTTGCGGTCCTGGGCGGAGATTTGCCATCATTTTAAATTGCAAAATTTACATCTACGTAGAGTTCGTCTAGTCTAAGATGACGCGCCCCACTACTTAGTTAGTTGATTTCGATGTGTGAGTGCAAATATTAATAACGACACTTCATCTGTGTGGGAGCCAATGAACGGCGCGTGCTCCGACGTTTGAATCTTACCGGCAACTGAATGACCAATTACAACGGCATTTGTATATGTATTGCGTCCATATTTTAAACTTGTTTGTGTGCGTTAATGCGATAGTGGGGCGCGTCATTTTAAATTAGACGAGCTCTACCTATAAATTAATTTGGATATCTGACATTTACCTATTAATGATATGATGACATGAACATAAATTTAATTAAGTCATGATAATTATATTGTACCAACACGTCGCAGCGCCGTTGGAAAAAAACTAGTTATAAAATGTTTTCCAAAGCGTTCCTAAGTATCTTACCCATTTCTGCATAGCCGTGAAAATCTTCTTGACGACCTCGTCCATTTCCAGAAGCTTGGGCTTGATCTTGGGACTCCTCGCGCCCTCCTGATGCCCGATATGATCCAGCCCCAAGTAGTGGAGAACCAAGAAGTCGAACGTTGGTTTATTGTTCTCGTCAGGAGTGAGCACCTTGTCCAAATGCCTCGTGACGTTGTTGTCCACCTGCCGATAGATAGCGCGCTTTATCGTTAATTTTTTTATAGTGAGTGTTTTCAAGAACCACTTGATGATATTACTATGTACATTAGTGAAGGGCCATAATCTCTACAATTGGTGGACGGGTAGGAGATTGAAGTGTTGAAGTACAGAATAGAAAACGCAGCTGCCTATATTCAGGCTTACGGTGTTGAAAATTACATTGTAGTGATACAAATCCAACATAAATTGCTGACCCAAATCCAACGAATTAACCGAGTCTGATAGACAATTACTAGTTCCTATTTTCTGCACTAATAGAGTGGAAAATAGCGATGTACCTAAGCTTGTTTGTACATGGTTTTGCGTGTGATAGTTTTAGCGTGCAAAACTAAATCTGACTAAAATCACTTTTGCGTGTGTTTTCGACAGAGCACGCTTGATAAAAAATCGTCGGCTACACAGCTCATATTGGATGAAACTTCCAGTAGGTAACACCATAATTTGTCAAAATCTTTCTTTTATAGGTTTGCAATTGTTAAATAGGATAGGGATTGTAAAGTGGAAAGCAAGGAGAGCCGGAGCACACCCATGCCACGCCGACAACCGACGGGTCCGACTGTTCGACATCGCCAGACAGAGCCGGACCGCGACCAACAATGCCATCGGCACCGCAGCCGTATCATCAGTTGCATCGTCCCACTGTTGTGTCATTAATATTAAAGAGTAATACTAGTAACATACGTTCCGTTTCGGCTGGAGTCGACCAACCGTCAGTTGCTGTTGATACTAATCCTTACGAAGTATAAAATAAAGTCGCTTTTTGGTAATGAACGTGGTCAGACGGTCCGACTAAGGTCGGCCCGCCGCGCATCCGAATAAATCCAAAAGCGACATCATTTTGTACATTGCAAGGATTAGTATCGACTGAAACTGGCAGTTGGTAGGATCCAGCCAAATCGGAGCGTTTGTTACTTGTTTAAACCTCCTCACCTCAGTATAATCCGTGACGTAGAACGAGGTGGTCCCATCGGCCTCCGCCCACATTCCGGGGAAGAGTCTCAGCCACGTGTCGTCGCCGTACATGACAGAGCGGCGGCCCCGCGCGCGCGCCGCTCTCAAAACGCTGTCCCCACGCACAGCTGGCGCGCCGAAGTTGAGCGCCACGTCCGCGAATGTGGACACGCTGCCCGTCATCATGGCCTGTTATTGGGATGTCATCGTCATTAACAGCCCGTGAAAGTGATCCTTAGGTCATCATCATCATCTCGGCGTTATGTACCGGTTGCGCTCCCGCGCGGTACGTGAGGGCCCGGGGTCATGGACATTGTGATCTATAGGTCCTACTTCGAAACTGAGTCTGTCATTCGGTCAGTTTAAATTGAACAGATTGTATGTTTGCCTAATAGGTTTTGTTTGATGCCTTAATGTACGTAATGATTAAGAGGATGTCTCACTAATACAAAAGCAGCAGTTTCACTTATACAGAAGACACTTATCACGTAAGGCAATTAGCATACAGGACTATTTGAAAAAGTCACCCACTTTCGGTTTGATATAGATATTCTACGCATAGCTCGTGACTAGCGACCTTACAATTTCGATAGAGTACCAGTATGGATTGCATCAGTATCAGTATGTATTACTAGCAATCTGAATCGCAGTCCCGTGGACGTACCCACTTGATTCGCTTGTAAGAGACTAAATACAACTCCACAGAACAGTGGTAAAACTCAACTTAGTTGGAGACTTGGAGAAATGGTATTTTACCGGGACATTGAAAAATAAGAGGCATTGATGCGTGGACTGATTTTCGTGACTGTGTGCATTCGTCTATAACTAATCTCTCTGATTTACTAACAAATATGTAACACGATTGAAACGAGAAATCGATTGATTTAACGTACTTTTCGTGCTGTTAATGTGTCTGTCTATTAGGTAAAGGCGGCATTATTTGATTTTATGGTTTATTAATTTTTGCAGGTGCATAGGTACATCAATCATCATTATCATACATTAGTTGAATACTAACCGATGCTCTTGCAGTAAGGGAAAACCCCATGATGAAACCTGCACATTCAGGCGACTGAAAGTGTATCTACCATTATCCAATATAGTCAGGTTCCCCCGGTAGCAGGGTCACGGAGGTCAGATGGCAGTCGCTTTATTATAATTACCTGATCTGCCAAAATATTCACTATGGTGAAGCAAACTCCGAATCCTCATGCGCGAGAGCACAACCGGGACATTAACGCCAAGATGATGGTGTATAGGTACATCAAAGTTGTCCAGAGTTTCCAAACATGCCATAGGTTGCAAGATTATGGTATTTAAGGGGATGTGTCCAAAATCTAAATAGCAAGCATAAATAAATAAATAAATGTGCTGTGATTTGTCCAGCCAGTCGATTTGACAAAAATATGCTACGAATATCATTCCGCCGCTGGACATAGCTCCCCCTACGAGCGCCAGAGTGCCCTGTTCTGATCTTACCGTATCTAGCCATAGGACCGCCTTTTGCAAATCGTCACTCCGCCTGGCCAGAACACCATTTACATTTACAATGTAAGACTTTCCAATTTAACGAACTAAAAACATCGACCACCACCATACATGACAATCAAAAGTGGAAACACAGGCGGTAGCGTGCACATAGTGCAATTTCTTCGGTCGCGCGGAACCGGCTGTTACGCCAAAACAAGTCACGCTGCCATTGAATGCACGGTACAGTGCGCCTGATCGAATGAACTATATTGCACCATGATGGTATGTGATAGTTGATTTATGCTATTATTTATTATTTAATGATTTTTTACTGACTTTGTTGAATATAAGCAGGAACATTTATTTATTTTATTGTGCCTAGTTTATTTTAATGTTATTGACCTGAATATTACCTTGACATGTTTTAAACTGATAAATTTAGTCCGCAATATTGTAATTAATTGTGGTTTGATATGTAAAAATTATGACATATTATTGAAAATGACTAACTTTATCTTAATGTAATAGAATTTTGTATACTTACTTAATTTGTAGAAGAAAATTAATGTATTTAATTGTATGGCATTCATAAGTGTTTTTGTATAAACCTAAATTGAATAAAATTATTTGAATTTGATTGAAGGATCATGAAACGCCAACAAGGAAAGAATTATACTCCCATTATTGAGAGTATGATCCTTTTGATGTTGTAAGAGGACCAGGCTTGGTCACTGGAGGATGATGATGACCCTTTCGATGTTGTTTGGGCAAATACTTATTTTAAAGAGGTTTAACTTGTATATCCGAGAATAAATGAGACAGTGTGTCCCTTATTAGTTTCCATAATATGGATTTTTGGCCTTTGGCCCGCGATCTTTTACCGCGATCGTTACGTTTCGGATCCGTTTCCGCGGAAACCATACTAAATTTTGAGATAAACTGTAACCAATGTGTTATTCTGGGATTAAATATACAATAATGCTATATTTCATCAAAATCTGGTCAGTAGTTTTTGCGTGAAGGAGTAACAACTAAACATCCCTACAAACTTTTGCGTTTTAAGACTTGCATTCCGAAATATCAAAATAGGGCAAAATACTCGTAGGTGGATTGTGTGTAAAAAAAAATAGAAAATCTATTTCTACATGACTGATTATGAATGTTCCTAAAGGAGGACAATACTTTGATGCAAGTGAAAGTTTAATGCAACTATATTACCGTAACTATATTGCTCTATCTATGTTCATGCTATCAGTAAGGCAATCTAGTTATAAAGTTTATGATCTATAGTACATTGTAGTTATGTACATCCAGCATGCAAACCAGCACCTGCCAAGCCAACCATGAATGTTTTACTGTGAAATACAACATCTAATGTGCAATATGAGCACTACAAGGTACATGATAAGTTGGGACAACACGCCACCAAAGAAAAAACTTTTTTGTTGTAAATATAAGGTTGATTTAAGTAGACTGGAGAGGATAGTTTATTAATTTTGACTTTTATCAAATTTTTTTATCAGTTTAAATTATAAAATAGTACACTTGTGCAGCAATATAAAACATGTTCACACTGCCATTTTACTGACAGTATGAAAAGTATTTGCTTGAATATGTTAAGGCCTTTTTGCAAGAGGCCACCGGCCTGGATAATCCAATAAGACAATCCAATTTTGGCATTGTGTAAATGGAAACAGTCCAATTGGCATACATTTTATGACATTCTTGAAGTGTTTTTTAAGCTGCTTAATGTCTTAGCTTAGTTGATTGTACTACAAGGGTGCTTACAGTTGTGCAGTAATAAACAAATAAAATGTTGATATTATTTTGATATATATTATATATATCAAGGTCCCAATAGGCCTATCACATAAAAAGAACACTGAGTTACAATGGGAAAGGACATGTTTGTCTTCTTTATACCACAAATTTCTTATTTCCAGCTTGCTTTGGTGGGATCTCTAATGACCGCAATTTATCAAAACAGAAATTATTTTATGGTGACATAACTACTGACAAAATCCTCTGCAGTGCTACATAATATATTTGTGTTTTTGACTGTAAATTTTGGAGTAACTGTTTTTTCTTTGGTCCAACCAACACCAAGCTGTGGATGTGGCATAATTACAAAAGGTGAAACTTGCAAATATACTCCGCCAGAAGTTAATGGTGCGCCTCCACTGTGCCTTTAACTTCTTACGTTCCGGAGACTGTACACAGGATAATAGACATTAATATCATGGAAATTTATGGAAATTGTTTCATTTTTTCTTTGGTACTGTGATTAACTGTGGCCCATTAATTATCTAGTAAGCATAGTTCATTCATGAACTGAATTATTGATTGAACCAGATATTATTACTTTATATTTAACACATGGTACACCAAATGAATAGAGTTATTCGTAGAAACTATCATCAGAAATGATTAATTTTTTTATTTAAATGAAATGATGTTAATATTGTCATACCTTAATCCTGGGCATCGTAACAGTAGGAGGTTCAGCAACAGACACATAGATGCAGGCAGATTTATTCTTTATTAGCTGTCCAGTATACGGCATATGCTCCTCGGTGACAAAGTCATAGCGTAAAGCATCTATCACCATCAACACTACAGTGTTCTCACCAGAGTTGTAAACTTCATGTCCATCAATACTGGAAATTTTTGAAACACATTTATGTTACCTATTTTCAAGACTGTAAAACAAAAATCTTTACTCTGTATTTAACACAACTAACCTGACATCAATTATAAAGTTTGGCAAATCGTCCATATGGCCGAGTTTTCCTGAATGGTATTTCAAGGGGAAAAATCCATACAGGAACAGTGTCAAGGCTGCCAGGCCTGCGGTCAGGAGCCAGAAGCCCGTCCATCGGTACTGGAGCCAGGGCAGCATCGTGAAACTCACTCGCGAGATTACAAACACACCGGCTGCGCACAGCAGCTACTCGACTAATTCGCTTTCGAAACACTTCATACTACAAACAGCGGCAATAGAACTCTCGCTAATCAAACCGGCATTGTGCAATTACCTACACGTTTCCTTCGAATACAGCGTACAAAACTTCCTCGCTTATTAGATCCTCTTTACTGTCTGTGATTATACCTAATTTATACAACTTTTTTAAATGTTATGGATAGGTATTACTTTAGCTGAGTAAATAATGAAGCATACAATTTACTTGAACGTTTCTAGGTGTGTAGCAACAACGTGGCTATTGATAACAGAGAATTATATTAAGAGATTGTAATAGATAATATGGTTTCCTCGTAAACCAGTAAGATACTGATAAACTGAAGTGGACAAAATATAGTAGTAAACATTGAAATTCAAACACAAAAGATTTGTGGTTAGCTGTCAAATGTCAATTAATGTCAACGTGACGTCAAACGTCAACTATCACAATTTTTTTTTTCAATGGCTCATTTCAGCAGGCTAGGGTTTAGTAACCATAACGCCTTGTCACAAAACAAATGCCATCACGGTTTTGATCCTACCGATAGCGTAGTATCCATACAAATCTGGTATACCAGACTTGGTTCTATCCGAGAGGAGTATTCATGTCGTCGCCAACAGGCCGTGCAAATATCTCTCGCAAATATAGAACAGAATCACATGTGTTTGAAATCTAGGCCTCCCTGGGAGGGATTTCCGAATAGGGCAAATGAAACCTCACGGAGGTCAATCCTACGAAAACACAAGTTGGTGCGAATTAGACCCTATGTTTGATGTAGTGCACAGTTCCATCCCCTTACCAGCTCAAAGAGTATTGGTCAGGCTTCGACATATCGAACGAAGCCTAATTTAGAGATCATGATCATCATCTTGGTGTTAAATCCTGGAGTCTAGGGTTCACGTCCATACTCCTCTTGGTCCACTTCGCTCGGTCTCCGGCATCCTTTGGGGTGAGTTTGTGGACCTCATGGACCGGCCTCTCTTTTCAATGCTTGGCGAGGGTGGCGTAGCCGGACATTTGTTCTCTACCTAAATGACCGGTCTATACAAAACGTGGCCATACCATCGAAGGCCTATCTGCGACGTATACCATCCTCCGAACAGATTGTGGTTGGTGCGGACCTCAACAGCCACGTGGGCCAGAGGAGCGAGGAGTTTGAACGGATACGCGGTAGCTTTGGCTATGGCCAGCGAAACAGTGCGGGAGAAGATATTCTCCGAACCTTACTGGCCGCCGACTTGGCCGTGGCCAACACCTTCCCCCAAAAAAGACACGTTTACGTACACCTCATCACCTACAAAAGCGGCACACACCAATCACAGATCGATTATCTGCTGATACGAAGACGTGACATCGGCCATGTATGCCAGTGCAAGATCAGGAAAATGCCTCACTTCACTGCACTGAGTCCTTGCCATGGATATCCGGGTAAGTAGAAGACGACCTACGCCAGAAAGCTGCAAACCGTCTATTAAGTGGTGGACTCTGAAAAGCAAGAGCTAGGAGTTCATGAAGACAGCCAAAGGCCTCGATTGGAGCGCAAAAGGCGAAAACCTCCAATGAGCTCTTTGTCACTACCAGAAATCCATTCTCAAACTCGAACGCACATTACTCGGCACGTCGAAAGGCGTCCGAAGAATTGACAAGTTTAGTCTATTTTATGTTCTTTTCTCTTCCTTTTTGTTGCACCGTCTTGTAATTTTTGTTAATTGCTCTCTGGTTGACCTGGTAGAAAAAGCTACGTAGCTTTATGTCCACCATTGCATTGTGCATGAAGTTTTAAATAAATAAATAAATGAATACGGGATGGTGGAATAGTGAGGTGCAGGAAGCAGTTAGGGACAAAAAGGTAGGTGTGGTAAATGAAAAGACCTTTTACCTAAGTCACAAAATAAGTAGGCACTTATCTAGGTCGCTTGAGAATTTGATATCCCAGTTATACCTACAGTTACGCTGTACATTTCATCTAAATCGGTTTAGCGGTTCTGTGAAAGTGTGGCTGATAGAAAGGGTTACTTTCGCATTTTTATGTTAGTATGTATTGTTAGTTACAGGAGAAAGCGATCTAGTAGACCTACAAGGGGTAGGTGGACATTCATAAGGATATGACCCAAAATAGAGCCTTGTGGCAAAAATTTACAAGGAGTGCTGACCCCAAATAACATGGGAATAATAAAACAAGGTAAGCGTCGGTGGCCGAGTGCGAGTGGTTAAGGTATTCGACTCGTAAGCGAGTGGTACCGGGTTCGAATCCCGCTGCGGCCATGTATCAATGACTCTTTTGTGAGTTATATACATCAGTTGAATGCTAACCGACACTCTTAGGGTGAGGGAAAAAATCGTGATGAAACCTACAAATGCAAGCGACTGAATGTGTAACCATGATCCAATCTGGTCAGGTTCCTCTGGTAGCAGGATCACGGAGGTCAGATGGCAGTCGCGATTATGGTCAAGGTGGGCCCTGGGCCTTCGTGCGTGAGAGCACAACCGGGACATTGACGCCAAGATGATTATTTTATTATAAAGCAAGGTGCAAGAAGTAGAGAGAAACACGACCTAGTACCTATTAATCTATTTTTAAACGACCGGCCCTCACCTCACCTGTCTGATGACCAGTCACAACTTATTTTAGACACGATGATTTCTTACCACTCCACTGTAGGCATTGCCTACGTCGATGTGACGCGTAGAATATTCTACGGTAGGTAAGTAGGTACTGAAACAGCGTGGGCTGTGTTTTCAGTGGATTCATCTGACTGTTTATTTATCAATAGCTTTGAATGCACAGTGAAGCTATGAAATAACTATGTATCATCCGTCCTACGGTCGGTCTTTGACGGTTTTCTTGATTGTTCTCGAGTGTCACCCACGATTGATAATTGTTCAGTTATGCGTTGTGGTGCGATTTATTACGAGTGTGGGTAACAATGAATTTAAACTAAGGTTGAAAAATTTTATTTTTGTTTGTGGGCGATAGTTCCGCTTTCTGTATTAATGGAGTACACTTATTTACTTATGTACAAAATATCTCTATTTTTTAGAGACTTATCGTAGAGGCAAAGAACTAAATTATTGTTTACTAGCTATCCCAGTGCGACTTTGTTCGCGTGGGATTCTACCCCTACTCTACTCCTACGCCTACCTTAACCTACCCTACACCTAATTTACCCTTGGCTAGGTACCTTTTTTCTTGACTATAAACTTTCCTCTTGCATCACTCTATCTATTGATGAAAACAGCTTTAAAATCCGTTGCGTAGTTCAAATGATCTAAGCATACATAGATCAAACGGCGGGTAGCGACTTTGTTTTAAAAGTACTATGTATGTAGATTTTCTGGATGTATAAGATGTAGGTACGAGTAGGTATCTACCTACATAGCTCTCAAACTCCCAAACCATTCTCTTGTAATCAAAACGATGAATCGCAACCTGTAACAGTGTACGTGGAAGTCCACAATACAATGTTTGTTTACATGGGCAGGTTATAATCAAATCTGATCATCAAGGTTCTGCACAAAAAGGGAGTGATGTGTGAGAGAGACAAAATAATAATAAGGTTGAAGAAACACTCATGGTTATAACAGCCCCCAGTATGTACAGGGTAACTGCCACTGTCGTTTTCCACAGAAGAAAGTAAAGAATAAAAGAAGACACCTAAAAACAAAGTTACCCACTTCCCCGCTACACCGACATCATGGCTGCCCTACCGGCCAACAGCGTACAAGTTCAAGGTGTTTTCCCGCGTTGACTCACCAAGAGTGGGCAGCTGAAAATTCTATTTAAAATCAGTGTCGACTCTTCAGCGCCCTAGTCTCGCTAGCACAGAGCAGCGCGCGCCTGCAACGAAAACAAACGCAAAGGTAAGCGCATACTCCCAAATTTTGTGTTTGATACAGTTCATCGAACATATCGATTAATCATTAATCGCTTCTCGGCCTTTTGGCTAAGATCAAAGTTTAAATCAGTGGATCATAGTGACAAAAGTGTGGTGAAGTGTTTTTCCCTTCATGTTACTTGCTTCGTCCCGTGGATTCGTGCGCGTGAAACTCGACTAGAAATTAAAAATTTCCTCAAAGTCCTGAACAGTAGTTATTGGCGATTGAGTAACAAACCCATCCAAACCATCAATCTTTTACAACTGTGTTTGATCATCATGTCTGTATTTTATATCAGCTAGTAAACACACCCAATCACGCTTAACAAATACATACCTAGCCAATATTTACGTTATTAAATATATCACCTAGCAGTTCGTTAAGACGTATTAGCAATTACAATATTGCTTTGACAAAGTTGATCTTGCAATTACAAAGTTGCTCTGACGTGCTTTGAACGTTTGACACCAGAAGTCACCATTCTCATCATTGTTATATCAGTAGGCTGATTACGTAACTCTGTTGCTAACAATGATCTGATTTCAATGATTGAAATGTTAACTTTCGCGATTACGTATCATCGATTTCATGGGTTCAGTTGCTAATAAAGTTTCATTGCAATAAACTGAAACTATTAAATCACAGAATTATCAATTTCAATAATTGAAACCAGAGAATTGTTAGCAACAGAGTAACATAATTAGCCTACAGGACTCAGTCATGAATGAATCTGAGAACTAGTAGCCCAGGCGTATTATGTAACTCTGTTGCAAACAATTATCTGATTTCAATCATTGAAATTGTTACTTTTGCTATCAACTCAAATAAAGAAATATCATCTTTGCTTAAAACAAGTGAAAAGCTTATATGTATTCGAAGTTAGGTCCACTAAAAGGAATACAAACTTTCATACCTATACTTTCTTTTGAAAAAAAAAAAACATAAGCACAAACAACATTCTCCTCAAATTGTTAATATAATACAGATTGAGGTCATTTAATTTTAGCGGCACGCAACTCACGAATCTAAGAGACGATCTCTCGATATTATTAGTGTGAAGTTATTTGGTCCAGTTGCATCAGATCTAAAACAGTTCCCAGGTGATTCATCCGTGGATTCGTTCCAGAACAATATATTATCTGTAACACGTATTTTACGATGGTTTATCTGCGTCGTGAAATACCTAGGCGCTGTACAGACTATCTACAGTTATTAGGCGGTATAGGTACAAAATAATTAGAAATGTCTCTAAATACAGATGAAGGTAGTAAATAATGTTTCGGCTTCGTATTTATTTCGACAAGTGTGACAGAGACGACGCTCTGCGAAGCCGAACTAGCCTTGCATTATTTACAACCGTCATCTGTATTTATTTATTTATTTCCATTCAGCGACATTTCTAATTATTTTTTATAGCCATGTCATTATTGTGGTCGTGTGGTGTCCCGCAGAGTAGAATGTAGAACAAATCCTATGAACAGACCACAGAAATCAAAATAAGATAAGTCAACAAACAACTAAAAACAACGCTACGATCTTCACCCCGCGTTCCATAATTTCCGCGAGGAGATTATGGCAAGCAATTATTTGCAAGCAAGCGGTGTGGACAAGAGTGTCAATTCCAGCAGACTGTTTTGGGCTGTTGATGTGATAGTGTGTTATGGATGTGCATAGTACAATTATCTTTGCCTACAACGTCGTATAAGAAAGTAAACAAGACATCAATCATAACCGCTTCTACGCACCATATTAGGAAGGAAGTTACTTTTGTACTTGCGGAAAATTAATACAATGCAGCAAGACAGTATTCAACTACTTACTTATTTGCGATTTGCGACCACGACAACCAATAAAATCTTCAGAATTTTCCGCAAGTCTATTCAGTCAAGCCTAAGTAATAATTAGCACTAACACTTAAGCCTCTATTGATTCTTTGTCGAAGGCGTACAATAAGGCAATCCATAACAGAGTCATCCGCTGCAATATTCAACGACGCGGCTGACGTTGGATGCTCGCCGTAACCTCCGAAAATAGGCACGTCATTTGAAAATATCCCGTTGTTTATCTCTCGTGAATAGCGGAGTGGCGAGCATTGTAGATGATTTATTTCGGACCATGAATTCGCAGCTATATGGACGCGCCTCATGTTGGCATGCTCGGAGCTTTCGGAAGCTATGCGCATAGATAATATACGAGTGTAACTTGTTTACATTTGCGTTAATATGTGCCAGAAATACTGGGATAACTCCAGATTATGAGGTGTTGAAGATCAAAATGAATCTAAATGTAGAGATGTAGAGATGAAAGTAACGTCAATTTGGGCGAGGATAATTCAATAATCTTATGAAAATTATTTGTGTTCGACACAAAGCCAAAAATAAAGTTCTACAAAAACAGTATTTATAACCAAAAAATAATTTCCACAATTTGATTTGATTTGCAAACAATAATATTTTTTTTACACTTAACAAATAAATCCTCGGCTCAGCCATGGCTGTTGGTATTTAAACTCTCTAGTGGTAGTTAATTTCACTCATCATTTACCTTACTAGGTAAATGACCACTACTGACCATTCGCAGCTTAGCCATCTGCTATCGAAGGCTATCCCACAGGTCGTGCGCGTCATCAAGAAATTATGACTGATACGAATACCACTGTCTAATAATCGATCTTAATTTTCTATTCCAGATGTCGATAGTCCCAATGATGTTCCGTGACTGGTGGGACGAGTGGGACCGCCCATCCCGGCTGCTGGACCAGCACTTCGGCATGGGCCTCAGGAGGGACGACCTCCTGTCCTCCCTCTCGGCTCTCCCCACCTCCAACCTCTTCAGGAACTCCTACTTCAGGCCCTGGAGGAACACCCTCGCCCGACAGGAGTCCTCGTCTACAATTAATCTTACTAAGGATAAATTCGAGGTGAGTTACTTCTAGGAATACTACACTTTGGTCAAGTATATTCAGAGATGGCCAACGCATTAGTAGCGCCCCTGGTATTGCTGATATCCATAGGCGGCGATTATCCCTTTTCATCAGGTGGCGCACTTGCCTGTTTGTCTACCGTCTACCTTAAAAAAATTTATAATTCTGAAATTGGACTATCCTTTTACATCACTGGTCATTGCCGAGCATTAGTGATGGAAACTTAAATTAATGAAATTCACTATGATGATAAGTAAGTAAAGAAGAAAGCCCATAGGCTGCGATAACTAGTTATCATCTCATGTTTGCCAACTTAGTGGTTAAAAAAAGTTACGGGATCTCATTATTCCACCTGTTAGGCTTAATGGGGTCAAATAGGAATACAAGTAGACCTTTTTCGATTTGATAGATTTACATCTCAATTAGGTATTTACCTACGATGATGATAAGTCTCCAGTAGATTTTAGAAAATAGTTATTCTTGTGTTGTCAGCTATCTGATCTTTCATCAGAATCTTAAGTCACGGTGCCCGGCAAGGATGTCTGCCTTCAGTGACTCTTGGACCAGCTTTCCCCAGGAAACGGCCCAGGTGAGGCACATTACTTGAGGGCCCAAAACTAAAACCTGTATTTTCTGTGCTCATGTTAAAATCTCTGTAATTCAAATTACAAAAAGAACGCAAGTAATTCTTTCATGGAGAATGGGTATTTATTTATTTATTTGACCATTTAGTGCACAAAGAAAGTTACAATAATAATAAGATAACAATCACAAAAGGTACAGCTTATTTCTAAAACGAAATGTATTATTAAATCTTACTGTAATACTCATAGTAAATAAATTTAGGTCTCATAAGACCATATATATGTTAACTTTATGATCTGCACGATTTTCTGATACTATTTCACTTGCACAAAACATCCATATAATAACGTTACATTCACGTCATCATCATCAACAACAGCCCGTAACAGACCTACGAACTTTTCTTTATATTTACGTATTAATGGTAGGTACGATCGAATTAATATATGATTACACAGGGGATGTATGCAAGACGACGCGCTGTGTTACTGTCTTATACCCATTTGTTGAATTCTACGTCGTATATACCCGGTACGCTATCTCATTACCACCTTGATGCGAATTGCAGGTTATCCTGGACGTGCAGCAGTTCACGCCTGAAGAGATCACCGTCAAGGCGTCCAACAACTGCATCTTGGTAGAGGGCAAGCACGAGGAGAAGCAAGACGAACATGGCTTCATATCCCGCCAGTTCACGCGCCGGTACATCCTCCCTGGGGGCTACGAAGTGGGAGATCTCGTCAGCACCCTGAGCTCAGATGGGGTCTTGACCATCACGGCTCCGAAACACCCGCCGCCGCAAGCAGGCGAGCGAGTCGTCCCCGTGACCAGGGTCGGACCCGCGAAAATAGATATCCCTAGTCCAGCCCCGTCAGGCCCCAGGGAGCAGACTGTCCCCATCGTCACTTCCCCTTAACTCTCAAGCCTTTTAATAACGCTCAGTCCGTTGCAGCTTTGGAACGCTTGTGCCAAGCTTAATCTTCTTAGAAACTACGAAATGGAGGACTGAGCGACTTCCAACACTGTGCCACGAGATGGAATACGATCGAATCAACATAAAATAGCATTTATTTTTAACTCGTTCTTGGCCAATGACGAGTACGATTCGAACTAATGAACGACTAGGTTTTAAAGAAGAGGAATGCAAAGCACCATTATTTATATTGCAACTAATAGGTACTTAATCGTTACTTTTTAATAAACGAACTATTGTTTTGTATGTGAGTTGTTTGATTCATATTACCTTTTACTCGTAAATCAAACATCCCTTTACTATTTAAGAAGTACATTCTAATATCCACAAGAAACACAGTAAAATGTAGGAAATAACAATTTAAGCAACAATTAACACAAGTCTCCTCGAATACAGGTTAAGCACCAATTAGCATAATTATTAATATTTATTCACCACTGAGGGACATGCTCTCGAATATCATATTGGATGCACAACGGAATCCATTCATCGGCATACTTATTCAAACATCAGGCCGAGGCTCGCCTTGACAAAGCCAATATCGCGGGCTGGCCACATTAAAGCCCTGCGAGGTATACGCGCCCATTAATTCACACCTCACGGCCCAGCATTACCGAGAAATCCTTAAAACATATTCCTCCGAGCAAACCGCGAATGCACGTTTAACGTTCAACAAACGCGAAATGCCACAGCGAGCAAAAAGAGAGCCTCCCACATACGGCAAATAATGAATAATAATTCCTCCACTAGTTAATGTAAAACACAAACTGTGGTATTGAGTGCGCGCGGGACACGAGTAAAAGTGTCAGTGGGGACTGACAAATATTCTATAATTCAACGGGAA
Organism: Blastobasis lacticolella; assembly: GCA_905147135.1. Classification (NCBI taxonomy): domain Eukaryota; kingdom Metazoa; phylum Arthropoda; class Insecta; order Lepidoptera; family Blastobasidae; genus Blastobasis; species Blastobasis lacticolella. The sequence goes on from LR990058.1 coordinate 10,820,210, forward strand.
CAATGTGCTAGCTAGCGATTGAGGAGGTGTTTGACTAATTTAATTTTCTCGCCGTCTCTTGCTGCTCAATAATATTGTTAATTTATCATTCTGCCGGAGGGTGGCGCGGGCGGGCCGGCGCAGTCGCTCTCGTAATGGTTCCGTTCTGATGATGCTTTGCAGTTTATTTTTAGATATTTATTTGTGTTGGGTATGCAATCTTTACTTTACCAAAGAAGGTGAGAGAACTTTCAAGTATTAGTATTATGTATTTACTTGATATAATTCAATAAAATATTGTTGAGGATTACTTTATCATGGTCATCATCTTAGCGTCAAATCTAAGTTGCGCCCCCGCGTGGCACGCAAGGGCCCGGGGTCCGCCTATAGATCCACTTCGCTCGGTCTTTGGCATCCTTGGTGGTGACTTTGTTGGCACGCATGCCATTTCTTTTGTGTATTTAACACAGCGGTCTCCAACCCGCCCGCCAGTCGTGGTGATTGTGGCTGAACTATTCACTGATGTAGAGGAGATTCATGCCAAGCATAGGATTGTTATTGGATGTTCATGAAATCAGCAGTTTCATACATATTGGCAGAATTATTATATTATAAACACCTGATTTAATTTTCGCGAAAAAATAATTATCATTGTTAATGTCCCGGTTGTGGTCTTGTGCACGAGGGTCCGGGGTCCACCTTGACCAAAATCCAGGATTTGGCACATCAGATAATTACAGTGGAGTGACTGCCATCTGACCTCCGTGACACCGGGACCTTTTTTTTTTATGTCATACGATAGGCAAACAGGCAAGCGGGCCACCTGATGGAAAGTGGTCACCACTGCCTATAGACATTAGCAATACCGAGACTATCGCCAATGCGTTGCCCACCTCTATAACACGTTACTCTGGCAGCAAAAAGGCAAATATCCCTCCACTGCCAAAGCCACGGTTCCCCAAATTCCCACCCCATGGAGCTCTGGAAACCTTACTCACCGGCAGAAACACAACACTATTTAAAAGAGTATTGTTTAGCTGCGGTATTCTGTAAGGTGGAGGTACTTCCCCAGTCGGGCGGCTCCAATTCGAACGGGATACCCCGCTATGCCCTACCTCTCTTAAACCTGAACCTGGACGTGAACAGATTGAATCGTGGTTGCACATTTAGTCGCCTGAATGTGCAGGTTCCATCACGATGTTTTCCCTCACTGTAAGAGCATCTGTTAGCATTCAACTAACGTGTATAACTCAGAAAACAGTCATTGGTACATGGCCGCAGTGAGTTTCGAACCCGGTACCACTCACTTGCGAGTCGGATACCTTAACCACTCGGCCACCGACGCTCCTCGGTTTCAGAGTTGGTACTAAAGTTGGAGTTGGAGAGAGTTGGAGTAAAATTTGTATGTTATCACAAGCATATGCGTCCCGAACTAATTTAACACCCTACATAATTATGTGCTCTATCCTGAAACCCTCTACTTTGGAAATGGAAAACAGCTTTTCCATTTTCTTTAATACTTAGTTACTAGAGCCATCTATCTGAAAATGAGAGAAGTAATTATGTAAGGTAACTCACGCCCTCTACATATTCACTAGCGAATCAATTGCTAGGTTTCTATTTCTAGTCGCGTAGATCAATAGGTAGAGACGTTTCGTTCGAGTTTCTAGATCATTTTCAGAATAAATTAACTAGAATAGAGCGCTATTGAGAAACTGCTGTAGTACGTAAGTATTATCACAATGTAGAGCACCTGAAGTAATTTCTAAGTATTTATCCTGAAACGTATAACGAAAATGAAAGAATATATAATTGTTTTCTAAACATGGATCTAGAATTGCTTTCTAAACAAATCTTACATCTAATACCCGCTAGCACTGATTCCGATCCGATTCCTAGAAACTTTTGATATTTCCGCTTCTGCGTCCTAAAGTTGATCTAATTAGATTTTCCTAACATTTATAAAACATATAGGTACATAATCACATAAGTTTCCGCCCAGTACATGAGGTAGTCAAGTTCACCCCTGAAAATTACATATAAACGAAAATTATGAAAATAATACAGGCTGTACCTATAGGTAAATCCTAAATATCCTTTTAGGTCTGACGGATAGTCCCGTATGTACAGTCCCCTTACTTACTTACTTACTGCGCTGGCTCAGCGACCCAAAGTGGATCTTGGCCTCCGACACCAGAGATCGCCACCTCTCCCTATCCTGCGCCATCTCCTGCCAATCGAGGATTAAGCAAGGCGATGCACTGTCACCAATGATGTTCAACTTAGTACTCGAACACGAAATTAGAAACGTCCAATTAATTGAGAGTGGAGTAGAACTGAACGGTAATCACCAAATCATTGGATATGCTGACGATCTAGGATTGCTTGGACAGTGCAAACAGACCGTAAAAGATCTTGCGGAAGCCCTTGAAGAGAAAGGAGGTTGGCCTCAGAATCAACCGGGAAAAAACAGAGTACCTACATAAGAAGAGGTACAGGGATAAGGATGCGAGTCGAGAATCCCTAGCGGTAGTCAGTGGCAGCTATAAAGGCGTACAGTCCCCTAGAGGAAGAAAATATATGTCTTGCTGCATGGCTCCGTTTACTTAGGACTTAATCGGAATGGTTCTTAACTTTGTTTCATATGACTCAGTTTAGAAGTTCGACATGAGTTGGTTAGGTAAATAATAGTTATATTAACAGACAGACAAACAGGAGGACGCGAAAAGCGACTTTATACTTTGTCTATATAGAGATGAAAATATTTAAATTATGATTCATTTTCGTATGATAAAAACGTTCTACGAAATCATACTACTCAGAGACGGACGACCTGAGTGGTTCAATGGTCAACATACCGGTCTGCCACGCAAGAGGTCCCGGGTTCGATTTCCGGCCGGGCAGAAATTGAAATGATGAATTTTAATTTCTGTTACGGGTCTGGGTGTTCTATGTGTATTAAGTATGTATTTAAAAAAAAAGTACGTAAGTAGTATATCAGTTATCTAGCACCCATAGTACAAGCTTTGCTTAGTTTAGGACTAGATGGCGCTGTGTGAATTTGTCCACGAATATTTATTATATTTATTATCATTTATTATCATTTATTATTATACTCAAATACACAATAAACCAGTACGTACTCCACCGTGAAGAAATAAAATCTGTACCTAGATTCCCATCTTGTTGATTTAAATCTGTACCTGTGCTCAATAATGGACCTGACATACTTCATGTTCTTCATGTGCCGTATGGTGTCCGGCAGAGTAGAATAGCATCAATCCCTAACATTCGTGGGTGTCGTTGTACAAGGCGACTAATCTTTTCGAGGTAAAAATCTAGTCTCCGTAGGCTTGAATTTGGGCAACAGCGTTTTCCGTTGTTATGTTTACAACAAGTAAACACGGCGCGACTTCGTTCGCGTACACCTACTTACCCCTACCTACCCTTTTTTTCTTGCTTATAAACCTATCTCTTGAATAAATCGCATTAAAATCCGTTACGTAGTTTAAAAGATCTAAGCGTACATAGACACATAGGGATAGACGGCGGGAAGAAACTTTGCTTTAACCTATGTATAGACACTGTTATCTCTAACCCGCTTTCCAATTGTGGAGATTATGGCAACAACCTCCCCTTTCGTGTGAGAGGCCCTACGTCTCTCGCGGTGGATTGTTGTGAGCTGTGATGATGAACTTCTTGTTCTTAATATATTATAAGAGAAAAGGATAAAAAAATGCAAATATAGTTAGAAAACAATTCCAAGTAAATGACCCCAAACATTAAGTAAATAAGGAACAAAACTTCAGTCATTGTGATTGTGACCGTGGTGGTCAAGTTATCCCAAAGATATTAGATAGTGTCACCTTAAGAAATAATAAAGGTACCGATTAATATGAAGCAGCGGGGTAAGGTCTACGTCACGACGATCTCACAACACGGAACACTTATAAGGCTTGCATATCGTCCTAGCAATAATTTTTAACCTTTGTCTGGGACATTGTTATCTACCAGACGATATGATACGCTATATGGCAGTGCCGATCATTAAAAATATAACAGGGGATGTTTCGAGGGCGGCTAACTACAGGCCTAAGTCATTTGCTACAATTATGGCCAAGGTACTTGAAAGGATTATACATCAATATTCAATGCCCTCGTTATCGATTAATAATGGTCAATTTGGCCTCCGGGCAGTTGTTTCGTGAGATATGGCAATTTTCTCACTAAAGCTTATTGTCAATTCATATAGAAAGAGAAACACGAGTGTCTGTGCCTGCTTTCTGGATCTAAGCCGGGAAGTTGATTGACCCTTAATCACGAGCTGCTTTGGAGGAAGCTGCACACCACAACTGTTCCCGCCAATTTAATTGCTTTCAAACTTACAGTTTAAACCAAAACTTTCATTTGGGTGATTAAACCCTAATAAGTAATAAATAATACATATGTAGAACTTAATCATGTAATGTTGCTATTACTTAAGCAATATGTACATACATTCAAAAATGGTTGCTGACCTGCGTTAAATAGATTAACTTCAAACCATGAAGCTGCATGTCTTCATGATATGGTGCTGCTCAGCCCCACAATTAAAGGATTAAGACGGCTTGTATCAGTATGTGAAAACTATGCTCAAAGAAACAGTCTGACGTATAATGTAAAAAAGACGGAGCTAGTCGTGTTTAGATCGGGCAAGGGACCGGATAACATCCGGTCTGTTCTTCCGGTCCAAATCGTAGCCCTAACGGGCAGCCTGTGAAGAATGTAGATGATTTCAGTATGTGGTAGAATATGTAGGACGCCGAAGATACAAAACACCAACGTAAAGCTTTGTACGTTGTAGGACATATGATTATTAGAAAATGACGTGTAAGTGATCCTTGTTTAGGTCCTATTGTCAATCATTCTATACGTGTCAACTTTGGACAAACTTTACTAAAATATCACATTATAGAATTCGAGGTTTTTTTTTACACCTCAGGTGGCAAACAAGCTTACGGTCTGCCTGATGGTAAACAGTCACCGCAGCCTATGGACGTTTACAATACTTATCAGGGGCATCACCCACGCGTTGCCGACCCCGTAAAAACCTTTTTACCCCTTTCTTGAAGAAGAGCTGCCTATAATAACATATTTAGGCAACTGATAGGGTTAGAGCGATGCTGTAGTGCCTCAAATAATGTTCCTGGAGATGCGTGTCTAGTAATCGAATTGGCAAGTTTAAGTCCAGAGGTAGGGCTTGCAAATATTCGAATATTCTAAATATTAGGAAATCTAGAATCAGAGTATTAAATACGTTTTTAATGTTAGTTTGTGGAATTTACCGTTAGTAATTGTATCCAAATGAGCATGAAATGGATTTTTACATTTTAATAATATAAAACAAAGCAATGAAATAAAAAAAACACAAAATCACAAAACAACGCCGCCTAGCGGCGAATATGGTTTTTCGCTTTAAGTGCATTATTTTATATCATTAAGCTATAGAAAGCGATTTGTCGCACTCACACTTTGATTAAATAACACGAAATCTTAATTTCGTGTTATATACGTAAATTCTGATTGTTTAAAAAATTTGAATATTCGAATAATTCGAATATTCGACTTGCAAATCCTATCCAGCGGCGACGCGTGTAGAAACACTATTATTAGAAGTTTGGCCGAACGAGTGTACCAGACATATATGTTCAATAAATGGATATAAATAGCAATTTCACCCGCTTGTTGATGGAATTCGTGTAAATATTCAATATCCCCGAAAAATTCAAAATTCCGGAGACAGAAGTGCCTATAAATGAGAACGAGCTTACTATAATTGTAAGAATTTCGAAACCTGCTCGGGAGTTCCTCCTACCTACCTCTTGCAGTAACAAACTTACAAACCTCTTTATAACATTAGCTAGTCTTAGTTTAGAAAAAGCCTACAGACCAGACGAGGAGCCCGATAATGTATCCAGGGTGATAGATCTCGTTGCGCGGGGGGGAGGAGGGGGGGACGCTAAACGCGCGGCGCGGGCGGCGGGGCTCATCAATCAGCCCCGAGCGATTACTAGGCGGCTGGTTTAAAGCATGAGATACTGCTGGGAATACCACCCTAAAGAGGCTTCTGAACGGGTAATATGGTACTGAAATGTGGGTGCAATATTGTCGCGGACGGCAAATTGCATGTTGAGTAGAAACTAGCGCACTTTATTGAGCCTCAACATGAGAGCGACTGCAGTTGACACAACAATGCAATGGTTGCCAGTAAAAATATTGCTTGTTTAGACGCTTATGTCCGGTAGAGTTCGCGCTTTACCAATAAGCTACAGGAGATTTTTTTATACCACAGAGGCAAACAAGCTTACGGCCTGCCTGATGGAAAGCAGTCACCGCTGCCTATGGCGCACATAAATAACACCTATCGAATTACGTGTATATAAGTCGCAATAATGGGCCGTGTGGTGTCCGGCAGAGTAGAATAGCACCAACCCCTTACGCTCATGGGGGTCGTACAAGGCGACTAATGTTTTCGAGGCAAAAGATCAAGAATCTCCGTAGTCTGGATAATGGGCAGCAGCATTTTCCATTGTTATATGTAAACACTGCGATCTCCAACCCGCCTGCCAAGCGTGGAGATTATGGCAATAACCTGCCCTTTCGGGTTTCGGGGGAGACGCCCTAAGTCCTGCAGTGGGCTGTGATGATGATGAAGTCGCAATAAGGTAGGTACGTCACGCCTCGCCCAGACTGGCAAAGGATGTAGGGAACAAATGCTGGCCATGCCACCCCGCCATGCACGGGGCGGCCTTTCCGCCCACCAAAGATGCTGAAAACCGTGCGAAGTAGGAAGGCACCCTGCAAGAGCACACCAGGGACTGACGCCAAGATAATAATGACGGTTGTCTTAGCGTTAATGTCCCGGGTGTGATTTCGCACGCGAGGGCCTGGGGTCCGCCTTGATCATGATAAAGGATTTGGCAGATCAGGTAGTTAAAGTGGAGCGACTGCCCTCTGACCTCCGTGACCCTGTTAACAGGAGAACCTGACCTGATGGGATCATGGTTACACATTCAGGCGAATGAATGTGCAGGTTTCATTACGACGGTCCATCTGATGAAGCGGCCTCTGTCGTCCGGACATCAGCCAGAAACTTAAGAGGAGCTGGCCTTTGAGGTAGTAAGAACATAGGTTCTTCAAAAGGCATGTCTTCGACCACATGCCGTATGTGTTATGTCGTAGAAAGTAAAAACGAAAGAAGCGCGAAGAAGATCTTTTCATATGCCCGTATGTTTTAGAACATTTAAATATTTACATAGGTACGAGTTCGTCAAACCCGCTATGAGCGCTTACCTCGGCCCTGCCCGGCTGTGTGCAGTGTTCGACAACCGATTGATCGGCCGTATTAATTGTTGCTGTCCGACCCTATCGCTTAGTTACACACATGCTGCTATGGTTAGTACTTGTACATGGGCATTGCATGGTTTTATGTAGATATAGGTTCATTGCAATTAAGCGTCGGATTATGGTTGTGAGCGAGAAGTACCGGGTACGAATCCCACTGCTGCATTGGTACATCCAATGACTCTTTTCTGACTTATTTACATTATTTCAATGCTAACCGATGCTCTTATGGTAAGGGAAAACATCGAGACGAAACCTGCACATGCAGGCGACTGAACGTGTAACCACGATCTTATCTGGTTTGGCTCCCCTGGTAGCAGGGTCATAGAGGTCAGCTGGAAATCGCTCTATTGTAATTATTTGATCTGCCAAATCCTGGATTATTTTCAAGGCGGACCCCAGGCCCTTGTACGCGAGAGCACAACCGGGTTATTAACGCCAAGATGTTTTTTTTTATGGGTTGAGGGCAAACATAGCTTGAGTGCAGGATCTTGTTTTACTTTAGTTTTATAAGAGTATTTTGTTTACATTTTATTATTCTGTTGTCACGACTTCGGCCATAGGAAATAAAACGAGACTGTGAGAGTTATCTCCATTTTGGTGGGCCCCTAAAGGTAGAGATTTTCTACCCCGGGGATAAAGTAGCTCTAATATAATCTTTGTTAAAATACAGTAGGAGAGAGAATGCTCTATATTATAAATAGGGATTGGTAACCTCCTTATATTTATGAAGGAAAATTATTTATTTATTTATTTATTCATATATTTAACAGTTTTACAGCAAATGCATTATTTTTTTAAAAAGGTTACATTATTATGTTGAAATGCCAATTACAAAACTGCAATTTATAATTTTGGTAATTAATATAGCCACAACGCCATATAAAATACAAAAAGACAAAATTAATAAGTATTAATAGTAAAAAACAAACTTCTCTTTTTTTTAATAAAAATATGAGATAAGAGAAAGATCTCTCTGTGTGTGTAGGTGGGTGTGGGTGTGGGTGTAGGTGTGGGTGTGTGCGTGTGTGTTTGTTTATGTATGTGTGATAGTGTTATCCTTCACGTGATTGGAGGTACTGGATATTTATAAACATTTTGTCTTTTTTTAATAGAGCGAGGCAAACAAACAAGTCACCTGATGACGTCCATAACACCAGGATGTCGTGAATGAATTGCCGGCCTAAGAGAACGATGTAGACTCCTTGCTTGAAGGCTCCAATGTCGTAAAGGCTCCGAAAGACCGTTACAGGAAGAAAATTCCTTGGAATGGTCGTTCGCGACAGGAAGTTTGTTGAAACCAGGCCCCGAAAATATGTTTATTTAACGTACGTACGGCTAAGGAATGGAACGCGTTACCTGCGAGTGTGTTCCTTGATCATTATAATCTAGACGACTGCAAGGCTGGAGGGAATAGGCTGTTTCTAGACAGGCATGCTCCATCATCGGCCGCATCGTGACTTACCACCAGGTATGATGGCGGTCACATGCCTGGCTAGTATAATAATAAAAACAATTTAATACATTCAACACCAGTAACAGTCAAATTTTAAGTTCAAGTTCAAGTAATAATTAGAACACCTATGAATGTCATACAATCTACAAAGGTACCCGCCGCGGCATCGTCGAGCCGGCAACGGTTGGATATGTTTTTACCCGGCGGCGCTGGCTAGTCGAGTCAGCCAGTCACTTGATTGGAAGGGACATACCTTAGACCGAGTAAACGAACATACCCTAGGGGCTTACCAAGAGCTCTTGTAGCAGGATCTGAACATAACTGCCCTGAATTAGAACGAGAGAGCGCTATATGTGTCACATAAGCTTGTCTCGTTCTAAGCAGGGCTGTTCTGTTTAGGTCCTGCTATAAGAGCTCATGGTAAGGCCCTAGGTCGCTCTGTGGTACGGCCTTATCATATTTACCAGGACTGAGCACTCTTCGGGTAAAAACTAACCAAGCAAGTGGTGTAGAACCGACTCTGATTCACAATCGGCTACAGGTTTATGAAGGCTAAAAATTCAAAAGGCTACAAATTCGAAGATCGTTGCGCTCGCTCAGTTTTTTTTAATGAGTTTATCAATCACTCCAACATTTTAGAACAGAAATGTCAACAATTTCGAGCTCGCGTCCCTCGCTCATTCATTGTCTTCAGTTTTGTCATACTATTCACCAATATTTAAAAACCTAAAATTCTCAAATATTCATTTTAACAATTACCCCAGCTTTTAAAAACCATAATATTAAAAGTTTCGTGCGCGTTGCGATTGCTAATTCAATAATGTTAATTTCTTTTATTGTCTTTTATTACGGTCAGCATCACTCATAATCACAGCACCTAAGCCAATATGACAAAAATTTCGAGCTTGCTCTGCTCGCTCATTAATTGTTGCTCACTCCAACTTTTAAGATCCAAAACATCAAAAATATCGAGCTCCCTTCGCTCGCTCATTCATAGGTTTCAGTTACTTTTCTTAACATTCACCAAGCTCGTTGCGGTCACTTATTCATTATTTTCCCTTATTTAGTTTTAAAAGGATCACCCATTGCTGTATATTATAATGTCGACCCAAAATGTCAAAAATTTCGAGATCGCTTCGCTCGCTCTTTCATAGGTTTCAGATACTTTTCTTATTAAGCTCGTTGCGGTTACTCATTCACTGATATCCTTAAATTACTATTATGAGAATCGCCCAGTGTTAAGACCAAAAATATCTAAAATAGAGAGCTCATTAATTTAACAATCACCTCAAGCTTTCATAACTTCAAGCTCATTCCGCTCGCTCAGTCAATCAACCCCACTAAAAAGGGCATTTCTTTTGCTCAGGGTGTTCGCTCATTGAGTAGAGAATATCTATAATTAGAAGATATCCCCCCCCCCTCAACCAAATCCTGGATCCGCGCTTGGTAGTAAAGAATGACATTGCATTGCATTCACAGTTCAGATTATTTCCGAAGAAGGCACCACTCGACGACATAACCGTCCGTGTAAGTTTTACCTGCCTCGAATCACCATTAAACATTTTGCTGTTTTTGGACCAATTATACATTTCAACTAATATATTTTTATATTATGTCAACTATAGCTTCAGTTACCTATGTCAAAATTATAAACTGAATGACAACAGTACAAATTATTTAAATTAAAAAATTATGTAATTAACAATATCACATATATTCAAAATTGTAATCAGTCAGTTGAGGTTATGTATACCAAAATTATATTTAATATTAAATTCCATTGCTTTTGTTCTTTTGCTTCAAACATTTCATTGCTGGTGCAATGTGCTAACCACTTTTTTGGTAGACTTGTAGATAAAGCTGCAAAGTTTTGCTACATTAAGGATAGCTAAATTGCTTGTATGAAACATTTATCCAACGACATCCCAAACAATGGAATGGACGACAAACAAATTATTACTCCCACTTTACATGTCATCATCATCATCATCTTGGCGTTAAATCCCGGTTGCACTCCCGCGCAACACGCGGGGTCCACCTTCCTGCTTTTCTTAGTCCACTTTTCTCGGTCTTCGGCATCCTTAGTGGTGAGTCCGTTGGCACGCATGTCACTTTTAACGACGTCCAGCCATTCCTTCTTGAGCCGGCCTCTCCTTCCTGTGCCTTGCGAGGGCGGCATGGCCAGACATCATGTTTCCCACATAGTTTGCCGGTCTGCGCAAGACGTGGCCGTACCATCAAAGGCGACACTCTTGTAGCTTATCTGCGATGTCACGGACATAATGGCTACCGTGGATATGGGCTATCCGCACGCGATCATCGCGGGAAACCCCACACTTCCACCGCGTGTAGAGGTACTCAAAAAAGGTAAGATTATACTTTACAATATCGTGATTAATGTATCGATCGTTGTTATATTGTAACTGGAGATAAAACGGATATCCGGTTACTATCCGGTATTCGGCCTATCCGGCCTTAATTTGCTATCCGGCCGGATACCGGAGAGTGAAAAATGTATGAAAAGACCATAAAAGCGATTTTGCTTATCGAAAAAAGTCGTCCCAAAAACCATAAATATTAATCAAAGCATTGTTGATTATGTCCCTACTGTACTGCTATCGTTTATTTGGTAGGTTAGGTAATAAAATATTTTTCAAAAATCTCTTCTTGCCTTACGCCTTTTCCCTTCTTTATCTGGGTACAGCTCCCCTTATCTGCGTTCTATATTTCTATTATTTGAGCAGTAGCGGCGTCAATAATGTTGTCCTTCCTTCAGGTCCTGTTGGACACCAAAGCCAAGTGGCGAGGGGTCTTTTGCGGTCTAGTTGCGCCATGGTGGTCTGTGGGGCAACGGAGCACATGCCCATTCCATCGCATTCAGATTTTAATAACTTTCTCGAGGATGTGTGTGACTTTGTAACTTCCACGAATGTGGACATTACATACTTTGTCCTACCGGGTGACACCCGCTGACCAGCGTAACATGCAAATTTCTGTAAAATTGTTGTAGTGTTGTAAAAGTGTTGTTTATTTAAATAGTGTAGAATAATAATTTTTCCAAAGTCAATACAGGTAAATAATACTGCATAATACCGTATTTCGGAACTACGTATCTGTCCTAGGTGGGAAGAATTGTTCAGTTCAACGTTAAAATTAGTCACATTGAACAAAGACTAATGATATCACTTAAACACATGCAGTCATCTAATTTTCTAGACCGCTATCACAGCTTGCACAAACTTGTTTAGACACGATGTCCTGCTAAATATTCGGCTATCCGGCTTGTAGGCTGGCCGGATATCCGGTATCCGGTATCCGGCCAAACAACTATCCGTTTCATCTATAATTGTAACCTTCGACCCACCCGACCTAGGTCGAAATAAGACTAAAAAAGTGAGTGATACGGGCAGTGTAGTGTGCCGGGACTTAAAAGTAAGTTCGAGTTCCGATAGTATTAGACAACTTTTGCGAAAGCGGGTAAGATCGACTTCGGCCGCCCAGCACCGTCCAACGCTCGCAGCTCTCCAGCCATCCCGTGACCATGATACATACAACTGCGTTGAAATATTGGGCTACTTATCAACAAAGGTACGCGGTAGGAAACCCGGAACATACCCTTAAAATTTGTTAAAGCTGAATGTCTCCAAACAGAGTAGGGTGGCCACAGCACGGATCTTGAAACATAGGAAATGTAGTTGTCAATAGAACCGATAAATTCAAGATCTTCAGATTCATGCTGCACGAGTTCCGAGATATCCACTCCGATGTCAAGTCTCGTATTTCTGTAGTTTGGGCCAAAGGGCGAGAACTCACCGCAGTCATACGCGACCCAAAAATCCCTGTCAAGCTCATTTATTACATATTGCATTGGTATCATTAGGCCTGTGATGCTCTATGACTGCGAAAGATGTCCAGCACGAACGAAGCACGTCTGCAAATTCCACTCCAACGAAATGAAAATTACAAAATAAAAACTGACAGAAGGTCCACTCCCGTCGTCTTCGAAAATTATTACCTAAACTTGCTGACTCACTAGGCTACTGTATTTATTCTGAATTTTGAAAAGAGTATTTAAAAGATCGAATATAATTTTAAAGATCATTCACGACAACATGTCCCTTGCAAAGGACAAATATCTAATCCTTGCCATAATGTGATCATAATTGCTTCCCAAGCTGTTCAAATTGTGTTCAAGTGTATTAGATTTTCCATACCAGCTTCAGACTTTAGTAGGCGTAATAATAATCTACTGTTTATTCACTTTTTTAAAATTCATCACCTGATTATATCATCAGACCCTGAGAATAACCTTTCCCTGACCTGGGATTTGACCCACTTCCCGGTAATCAATTGAATTGAAAATTTCATACACATGTAAATTGATGAAAATGCAATATTATGGTATTAGTCAGTTGATCTAATGACGGAGAAGGAAGGTGGTCAGCGATTTTTTTATATTAGACTAGACAGGCATTTCCCACTAGAAACCATTAAGGTGGCCATTACGGTTTCTTATTCTGTTAAAAACTGTCACGTGGTGCCTGACACTGTTCAATTAGTCCTAGGGTCTCTAGCGGAAGACCTTGGACCTTGAAATGGTCACCCATCAGTTCTTGGACTCTGCGTGCGTTGCTTGTATGTTATTAAGTAATCTTAGTTACGTACAAGTACCTTTATTTTATTAATAATAATATCTAGTTTAATTAAATAATATTCAATTCAAGTCGACACTACAACGAATTCTCGCGTTAACAATCGCGACTGAGTACTGCTTGAAACTGCGTGAGAATGCCTGTAAACGTAACGTCAATGTGTGCGTGACGGAAATGGCGTTTTGTTTTCAGTGGACCTGCTTGGGGCGTACCGTTCTTTATTTTGTGTAAAAATGCAGCGGTGGAGGTGCGTCACTACGCGACTGGACCAAAGTGGAAGCCTTAGCTTGAGAGACAGATATGAGATGATCATATTGCTGATATGATCGAAGAGGCTCGCCTACAATGGTTCGATTACGTGCTGCGTCAGCCTCAGGAATACGTGGGAAATACTTGGGAAACCGTGGGACGTGTTTCCTCTGTACTACAACATGGGGTTCTTCAAAATCATGTCTACAGGTACCTCAAAGGCCGGCACCGCATCTGCTCCCCTTAGGTTGCAGATGTCCTGGACGACGGTGGCCACTTCCCATCAGGCGGAGCGTCCGTCCGTGTGCCTCCCAAGGCAATAATAAAAAAAAATACTAAGGTGCCTAAACATGCCAGTATCAGGAAAGTGGTTTCGCGGAAGATTCAAGAAGCCTGAAAACAGAAAACGAAGCTTCTTTTTTATAGCCCTCATAGGTGAGTCAAAAGGTGTATTTTTGGATACAAAAATATACAGCTCACATAATATCATAACGTTATTTTGGAGATATTTTAAAAACTCAATTAAATCCTATCAAACAAAAAGTGCAAAGGCACTCCTAAGGAATATTTCTACCAAACGCGTCAAGTGTTACTATACTGTATATATATATAGGCACAGAGGGGATATCAATTCAACCTATTGTCATCGGTCATATCCTATTGGTGACACTTGTATGGAATAGAAAGCTGAATAAAATAAACCTTTGGAATCAAGTTTGAATTTAAATAATGCCTTTACTCTTCGCCGCGCTTTTGTACTCGAATCTGCTGTTTTCTTATTCGTTTTAGTACTAACTATCGTGGGATAAACTAAATATAAATAAAATGCTTCAACTGCTCAATGTGTTCAGCTCTTTAATAAGACTCACACCAGGGTTAGAATATAGCAAGAGAATTATTTTCATTGTTATAATCCGTTAATTATTCGATCGTCGTAACGCAATAACATACAGTTGTGAATGATATGTAAGGAAGTAAAAACTCTTTATTGCACTCGACATAGATATGACAATACACAAGAATCAGCATAATATACAAAGGAAGAGCTTATCGATTTAAGCGATCCCTTCCAGACAACCTTTGGGAAGGGGCAATGTTTTACGTGAATGATAATTATCAATACGTTATTATCTCGATATTTGCAAGTTCTTTGTCTCGATAATTATCAACATTATCTTGATTATTATTCAGTGCAACCCTGCCCCACATTATTGTAGATCTCACAATTCTTTGTACGACAATAGTTTGAGGTATAAGTGGATGGGTAAAAGACATATTTCAGATCAACGTCTACAGTCTACATCAGTCCACTGCTGGACACAGGCGTACCCAAAGCGGCTTGCCGCATCCCGCCTACACCTGCAGCCTTTTGCAAATCATCACTCCGCCTGGAGGAGAAAAGTCACCATTAAACATTGGCCATAAACAAATTTCGTTGGAGGTAAAGTGCAATATCAATTTTTAACAACATTATCTCCGTGCATTATTAATGTTTACGTAATTAACGTAATTTCATTAACATCTCGTAGCAGTTTTCTGCTGGACTCGAGCCACCACATCAGCGGAGGGTTTGCCATAACCTGCTCGCTTGGCAAGGCGTATTTATAAAAAAATACAGATTATACTCTATCTAAATCTATCCATTTATCAAAAAATAGATCGAACTACATATATCTATCAATCTATACTATTATAAAACTGTAAAAAGCCAGTGCAGACACTGCACATTGAAGATATTTCATAAAAAATTGTCGGAATAGGATTCTGGGTCGTAACTATGCCCAAATTTTCAGTCTGTTTGTTTTTGATACGGTGTTGATAGTTTGAAAACAAACTTATAAGTGATGCTTATAGACCGGCTACACGCCACCATTCGAAGAATAATAATAATAAGAAAAGATAATGAAGACATTTATTGCCACAAGACACCACGACACGACAAAAAATTAACAATTTTAAAAATAATAATGGAAAATATAAGAAGGATTAAACAAAAAAAATACATTGTCCTACGTAGAAAAGTAATATCGCAGCGGCCAGTGCAAAAGGGTCCCACTCAGCTTGTGCTGTGAACCGCGAGACGTCTCACAGCGCTGGATTTCTGTGGGCCCTAGTGCGACACGGGCGCTGTACCACCTTCATCCACGTTACGTACTTTTTATAATAAATATTCTATAATAAATAAGTAATAAACATACAATAATCCAAATATTTATAAATATGGTGCATTTCCGAGAGACATAGGGTACTTTGCTTCAAAAGAAGAGGGTGATCAACAGCCCATACCTTCAACTGCTAGACTTGAGCCTAATACACATTTATAGACGAAATAGCCTCTGCTTGAAATCGCAGTGTTGAAAATATTCAGCTAAATGTCCCAGCTGCCCATTTTCTAGTTAACAGAGGTAATAGACACCCGTCAATGGAGGGGGCTGGTGCTACATCTGCATTCTACAATTGCTGGTAACCATACGGCGATCGAGAAAGGCGATGACTGGTGAAGTCAGCCACCAACCAGTTACGACCACTCTGCCAAGACTGATACCACTAGGAAGACACTGTTCATAGGGATGGTTCCCGTGATGGAATTCTAAAAACTTGTGATATTGATCGAAATGTTTAGATTTAGATTCTCAGACTATCGTATTAGTTTTATTGACTTTTATTAATTAGTAGGGGTTCTTTGAGAGTATTGTGTTTCTATTTGATTTTTGCGGTAAATACAAATCTGTAGAATTATTTAGGAGTATTGTGTACTTGTTGATTTTTGTAGATCTGCAATCAGTCGTCAGACTATAATTAGATTGGTTGAATTATAGAGCAGGAGGCCAATGCCAAAATGTCTATTCAAATTATGTAGTTCCAGTTTATCTCATAAACACATTTCTGTTTTCAAGTAACCTAAAGGCGAGTTGATTGGTGTGGCTCTCAGAACCGCTGATCATATATTCGGTAGAGCAACAGGCAAGGAAGTGGAAGGGTAGAAAGTGGTCAACGCTGCATAATTATGGACGTTAGCAAGAATGACCATGTGTGACATGGCTGCCTTTGCGTTGCTCTGGCAGTAAGTACGCAAAATAAATCCTCTCCAATGAAAAAGCCACGGTATTCTACGAAGCTCTAGAGACCTTACTCACCGGGGAACACTATTAAGGGCGGGTTGGTCCAAATTTTTAATCGCATTTAAACTTAAGATAAACACAAAATTTCATGTGATATTACGTTTAACGTCATTTTTAAATGTGTTTAAGAATTTGGTGCAAGCCGGGAATACTAGTCGTTGCTATTTAATGTATATCATTAATTCTGTACCTTGAGTTGCAATGAAATAATGGGGTTAATTGGGAAATGCTAGTCGGAAATTAAAGAGACTCCTGTACATATACCTACCCCACCTAATCTATTACTTACACTTACCTAAAATAATTCGGATTGTAAGCTTTTGTAGCTTTGAGCTTTGTCTTTGGTTATTAAGTGTAATTTAATTTTGTGAAGGAGCGGGATTCTCCTGATACAGGTATTTTTTTTATTAACTTATTTTATTGACAATATTTCTAAACTTACTAGGACATTGCAACCTTAACAAGACGTGTACACTTTTTACCGAAACAAATGATTTATTTATAATTTAAAGCAAATATCTTTCACAACGAAACCGATAACATGTGCATAGGTAATCCTCTTCCTGATTCCCTCTATACGACCACAGGTCCTACAAAAGCTGTGTAAGGTTATCGAATCTTAAAAGGTGACAACTGCGAATTAAATCAGCAAATACCCATGAGACTGAGTGTCTCTGCGACGATCGGGCGCTTATTGTTTTGGTTACAGACCTGCATAAAGAGCATGGAGATGCATATTTTAGCGTATTGCAACTGCAAAAGTTTTCGACTCCTTGGTTTTGTTCGGACCTTATTGTGACGCGTATGAATAGTTATTTTTCATCCATTTTGGAGACGTCCGTCTGGCTGGATGGAAGGGTATTTGAATTTTTCATTCATAAAGCTGATCGTGTTGTTGTGGAGGTTTTTATTGGTATTGTCTATGGAGGTTTTTGTCTCGGTCGGTTGTGCTGCTTTGGCGATGGAAAGAAAGGGACAGGATAGTTTACCTATAGGTACCTACAACTGTCAGAAATTTGACACTGTATTCGATATCAGTGTTTCTAATACTCTCAAATTCTACTTAATGGAAATATAACATGGGTATGACTAGCAATTGTAAGTAGGAGTAGGTGCCTAATTACATAAATATTATTTTATCTACGTTTTAATATTGAAATTTGCTTGTCACTCAATAGTAATAGGTGTTTGGCATGGCACGTCACAATAAAAGCCACAAGTGATACATAAAGGAAGGTAGCCATAGGAATTATAGAAAACAAATATTTAAATAAACAAATGCATAAATAACTACTATCACAAATCCCAACTTCTTAACCAAGTAATAGATATTCTAGGTAAATGTGAAAGGAACTCTATCCGCCTCTCTTTTACGTTTTGACGCTTAAACCGTTGAACAGATTTTAATACAATTTGGCAAGGACATAGACAGCAACTTGAGGACGGACATAGGCTAGTTGTTATCTCCAAAAATAACCGAATTTTACGAAGACGAAGTCGTGTGCAAGAGCTAGTAACATACAAAAAAAAATCGACCGCGTTGATGTCTTTTGTATGGACGGGCGTGAATTTATTAAACGACCCATATAAAAGACATCAACGTGTGCGTTTCAGGTGGCTGCCGAGCCGGGCCGCAATTACCCACATTAATGCGACCACATCAACAATAGGACCACAATATACTCTAAAATAAAAAACCGCCATTCACCGTTGACGGGCGCGAATGCTTAATCAAATAAAGGTTTAAACGCTCAAACGAGCCTCATTAAGAGCTGAGCGTATAAAGAATCCACTTTGGCCATGTAGCCGTTAAATAAGGCCTTTCATTATAGTTATTAATCACGTATGGCACGCGATATTGCGTCGGCATTGCTTTTATAGCGCACGTATAGCGCTTTGGCGGGCGGGGTTGCCTCGCAATATCACTTTGATATCGCTCGGTTTGATTCGCTGTGACGCGCGACGCCTAGGGGCGGGGCCTGCGCGGCGGGGGGCGGGCGGCGGGCGCCGCGGGCTCATTCCCCGCCGAGTCGCCGCCGCCGCCGGGTTGCCGCGCCGCGAGTACCGCGCATGCCGCCCGCGAGCGCTGCCAGTGCAGATTCCCGCGCCCGTGACCCGCCACCGCCAAGATTCGTGTGAAAAACCGCGACCCGGTCCCGGCGTACGCCATGGCCGACGCCGACCGAGACTCGGACCTAGGAGATGACAGTCCCGTGGTGAGTGTCTGTGTGCGTTGTGAATGTGCTGGGCTGCTGTGGCTAGAGAGCCCAGTCCTCGGCTGCCAAGGATCGGGTAACGTTAGGGTTCGACCGTGGTGACCATCGTCAAATTTGTGTTTGATGGTTTGGTGGCGATAGCCAATTGAGTTTCTAATAGGACCCAACATGGTTGTAGCGACATGCGTTACGTTACAGTTAAGGAAAGGGTTAAAATTGGTTGGTTTGATAGACCATGGATTAAGTGCCCGATGGGACTCAACGGACCCGTTTTTAGAGCGTATAAATGTAACGTAATGTAATGTCAAGGGTTGTGAAAGTGGTTGGTTTGTTAGTTGATTGGGTTCGATTGTAGCGATCATGCCGGTAGTGTTAAGTAGGTAACTTAAGGAAGTTTGATATCCGTGGCTTTATTTGACTAATCTGATCACGGCCGCTGCTTATGTTGTTGCTTAAATTGATTTAATTTAAATGTAGAGCTGCCGCTTTGGATATTTTGATGATCATGAACAATTAATTTATATTTTCAATTCAATTCAATTCGTTTTTTAAATGACAAGTTCTCTGTTTTCTGTATCTAAAACAAATTATTTCTTGTGCAGCTAATACCCAGCTTTTGCTCGTTTGGATCAGTTTTTGTAGTACCTATCTCGTTCATTTCATAGACAAACCAACCGGCCTGAGTGGTTCAGTTCGTCAACATGCCGGTCGCCACGCAGAGGTCCCGGGTTCGATTCCCGGCCGAACAAAAATTAAAATGATGAATTTTAATTTATGTTACGGGTCTGGGTGTAGTATGTATAAAAAGTACGCATTTAACAAGCTTTGCTTACTTTAGGGCTAGATGGCGTTGTGTGAATTTGTCCCAGCATATTTATATATAAATAAAATTATTTATTATAAATAAATAAATGAATGTTGCTCATTTATACTTGATTTGTTGCATATGAATTTGTAATAGAATTGACAGATTAAGTTTTCGATCAGTATTTATCGAAACTGTCAACTTGCATGGACACCCTGAATGAAGTTCCGAGAACAGGAATACTGATTAGGCGATGGTGATAATTAATGTTTTAGTGCCATTCCCAGTAGAATCTAATGCAGCGTCGTCATTTTACAATTCATTTATTCATATGGTATATTTTACTATCAACTAACATTACAATTACTTATAATTTTAAATAAGTAAGTCCTACTAAGTAATGAATAATGACAATTGTGGTTAGCTCCAAAGATGTTGGCTCCAAGTCTTTTATAGGACTATACGAAGCTCTATAAAGGTCTACATTAATGCAGTAATGTAACCTATTTCTAATTGATTAGGTTTGGTTGATAACAATTTTTATTTTGGAATTTATACGTGCATACATAGGTAACTTCACGTCTCCCACTCGCAGTGGTAGTCCATACTATTAAACATATTATGTCATATTGACGAGTAGTTCAGTTGGTTAACATGCCGGTCGCCACGCAGAAGTCCCGGGTTCGATTCCCGTCCGAGCAGAAATTGAAATGATGAATTCTAATTTCTGTTACGGGTCTGGGTGTAGTATGTATAATAAGTATTAAAAAAAAAGTATATAAGTAGTTTATCAGTTATCTAATACACAAGCTTTGCTTACTTTGAGGTAAGGTGGCGCTGTGTGAATTTGTTAAAGCATATTTTTTTATTTACTGTTCCACTCGCTACGGTGTTAAGAAACCTCTGTCGCTTTTTCGACGTTCATCAGCGCTTGCGCGCGCTAACGTTTTTGTTTCCTTACATATCGACAGACATAATTTAAGAATATTTTATATAGAAATTTTTAACAAGATATGACAGTAGAATGTCTTCCTAAATAAATATGTTTAAACGAATTCGCTCAGCGCCATCCTAGCCCCAAAGTAAGCGAAGCTTGTGTTATGGGTGTTAGATAACTGATAAACTACTTAAATACCTGTTTTGTAAATACGTACTTTTTATACATACTACACTCAGACCCGTAACAGAAATTAAAATTCATCATATGAATTTATGCTCAGCCGGGAATCGAACCAGCGCCATCTAGCCCCAAAGTAAGTGAAGCTTGTGTTATGGGTGTTAGATAACTGATAAACTACTTAAACACAATTTTTAATACGTACTTTTTAAACAAACTACACCCAAATCCGTAACAGAAATTAAAATTCACCATATAAATTTCTGCTCGGCCGGGAATCGAGCCCGGGACCTCTGCGTGGCGACCGGCATGTTAACCAACTGAACTACTCAGGTCGTCAAATACAGCTCTAGCATAAGCATAACCGAGTTTCTATTACCTGCTGGTCCTGCTTCCTGTTGCTAAGCTCCATGAGGATTATTATCTTATTGTGTTTTTAATAACAGCACTGTTTCCCGAGTAACTCCGGAAACTAGAATAGGACTAAGTCAGTGTTGACTGACAGTAGTAAAAATGATAAAGCGTGGATATGGAAATAATCTGGGGATAATCTGTCCTTGTCAGTCCTTCTTTTAACCATTCGGTTATTTGGACACTATTAGCTTGAACTTTTACTTTTAGTTTGTCTAAATTATTAAACGTGCTGAAAATTACCTCCCGCACTTCCTTTTTAATTGTTTTGCCAATTATTTAATAATATTTTCCATAACCACAGAAATCAGATAATAAACACAGAAATCAAATTGTTTGTTATGACTTTTATGAATGACGTTCTATGACTTTTAATAAACTTGGTATAAGTTGCCATACAGAGATTATTATTTAATTTTTTTAAATAGCAATTCGGACTTATCGTGGTCTTATTCTAACAAAGTAGCTTTGTTAGTTTTTGTGCGAGCCATGGCATTAACAAAAGTGAAAAGAATGTCCTATTTCATTTTCTGTCACAATTTACGCAGGTTTTTAAATAGCTTTGCATTTCATAATAACTAAAAAGCAATAAATATTTGTTTAACATTATTTTAGTACATAGTGTAGCTACCAAACTTACTTATGGATAGGTCATGGTCATCTTGGCGGTAATGTCCCGGTTGTGCTCTCGAGTGCAAGGGCCCGGGGTCCGCTTTGACCATGATCTAGGTACGATTTGGCTAGGTACAGTGGAGTCATTTGACTTACTTTTTAAATGCACTCATAGGTAGGTATCAACAGCATTTTCTAGGCTCGCTTAATAAAGAACTCAAATAAGAAAATTCCCACAAAATGTAACCGAGGTGTTCGCTATGACCAAAATGATTACTGGATATTAATAATCGAAGCGTGTCACTCAAACCCATAACTTTTCAGCAAAAAAGGAACCTTTCAATTCTTATAACAGGAAATAAAATATCGGCCCGTCCCGTAAATTAGGGCATTAAGTTAACGCCCTAACGACATAACAATAAGGTTTATTTTGGCAGTGGAATTGTTTTGGCAACCGCAGTAGGGTGCGCGTCTGAAATGTCTCCGCGCACATGTGTTGCATCGGCTCTCACAAGATGGCGCCGATATGATTATTAATAACAAATCGGAGTTATGGCCTCGGTTCTGGTTTTATATTGCAGCCGAAGGGACGATGGGGCGGCCCTTTGCCATCTGCGGCGTCTCTAAGAAACCGTGTCTCTGTTTATTTAGCGGAACCATTTCTGTGACGCTATTTTTATAATTTGTGGCTATGAAAAAAAAACGCAACGGATTTTAGTTATATACTTAAGTACCTGCTTGAGTTTTTCTCGATCCTATGACTTCTCTTGACGCCTGACGGTGAAAGTCAAAATTCCAATAAACATCACCAACGGACTTTAGTCGAAAACTCCACGAAAGATAATAATTTTCATTCAAATTAACGTCACCCACTTTACACCCTAGATTAAGAGCATCTCTTTGAAACGACTATTGATATTAAATCTAATAATTCGTAGAAAATCTCTCGCCACCCGCTTAGCATGCAAATCCGCTCAGCTTTGATGATATAAAGATATTTCGATTCTCATTATCTAGAGGAAGCAGATCTGACGGCTTTATCCCACCTGTAAGGCGCATCATTAGGAGTTTATTTCGGTCTATATTTGCGGTTGGCTCTATCATTTATTTAGGGCGAGACAAGGACAAGAGACATCTCTCGGGAGGGCCGCGTGATTCATTGCGGGACTAGACGCCGCGAATTAATTAATCAAACCGAACTGTCAGTCACCGCACAATCAGACTAAAGTTAGACCGATAGTGATGGGCACGCGGTGCGGAGATTCGGTCTTCCTCTGGACGTTCCTCGGGATAACTTTTTTTTTGATTGCGCCTACCGCAATCGGTATATGGCACCCTGCGGACTACCGAGGGCGAGAGGCAGTGAACACTCATACGTACCAGCGCAAGAGAGACCTAGGCGTCTACCAGCTAAACTCTACCTTGGGAGTACCTATAGCCGGAAAGGCTTTTTAATCGAATGCGACACCCCATAGGGATGGTACGCGCACACGAGGTGACGTTTCAAATGACTCACTATGGTGAATGCATTGTGTTAAGTGTATACCTGAGTTGTCCATTTGCGAATTCGGCCCAAGATTTGCATTGTATTGTTTCATGTGCGTTGTGAAAGGCGTTTTTGCATACGCTGAGGAAGAAAAGAAGTTAGGGTATCATAAATTTAAAAAAAAATCCCTTGTTAAACTAAAATCGACTTCTTACTATCAAAAGTCACCTGACGTGCATTTATGAAGTAGTACCCATACAACAAGCTTTGCTTGCATTATCGTGGAATTGTCCAAGAATATTGATTTATTGTATTCATTTATTATGATTTATTATAAGATACCTAGCCCCAACCCATACAAAACACATGCTAATAAACAGCCTTAACAATGTTATCGTTATCAATCTAGCAAATAATTAGGTAGATACATATGTCCATAAATTTTGGTACCGTATTATAAAAAATCTAAACGTATACATCAATGGCTGTAAGTTCTTCGATTATTTGATTCTTTCACTTATTAGCCATTCTATTTATTTATTATAACATGTTGGTCTAGGTATCATACTAAAATAAACCAAGTTTAAGATGAAATGTCGTACGAAAACAAATTGAATAATTAATCAAAAATTGTTTTTAAAATCGAAGTTGGCACATTACCAAAACCATTCCTCTATGTGCACATAAAATATGCGATCTAGCTTTGGCGCCTTATAATTAATAATTTTACCGGCATTGCAAACAGTACATATCTACTCGATACTAGTAATTCTACATAAACAGGACTGTTTACCATACCAAACCACACATCCTAATTTATTTAGGAGCTGTGCTGTTGTTTTACATACTTAGCAGTACATAAATGTACCTACCTATTTTAAATATAATATTTACTTATTGTCTGTCTAGATGCACCTCACGCTCATCTCAGCGGTAAATCTGCCAGCCAAAGTCAGCTGTTTCAGATTTACTTAAAGTGGTTTATGTCACTTGTACCATGACCACAATTATAATGTTTACGTCCGCGGTCATAGTCTTACCTACTGACCCAGGTTCGTTGCCCATCACTAGACGTTGGCTGGCAACATCCTCTTCCTGTCGTGCGCGGGCGCAGTCACGAGAATCATTAATTGATATAATTGGCGTCTCCGTGGATTTATTTTTTCGCGTTGACAACACCTTTTCGACAGTTGGTATGAGCCGCAATTCCGATTCACGGTTAAATTAATAGACAGCTTTTTCTTTATTTTTTGGACGTTTGACGTAAATGTGCTTGTCCATAGGTATCATAATATGTTTCTTAAGATGCTTCTAAACGGGAAAGTCGCTCCACTACAATTACCAGATTTGCCAAATCCTAAATCATGGTTACGGGTCTCGGACCCGCGCGCGTGACCACAACTGGGATATTAACGCCAATATGACCACCAGTGTGTCCTTTTACTCGACATATTGTTTGTCGCGAGTGACTCCACGGCATTTGCTATATTCTGTCTTTGTTTGGTGTTTGATTTCGTCGGAAATTATTGCTTTATTGTATAGCCCGTTTACGAGACATAAGCAGTACTGTTGCAGATAATATGGGCGTTTACATGGCCGAGCCATATGCTGCATAGAATATGTTTTATCATGGCCGGGCCATATTGAAAGTATTGCAGTCATATATTGTTTTAAAAATCCAGTTCAATCAATCATTAAAGAGGTCTCTTTAATAATTTTAGAACTTATAACTTCGAGTTGATAATATTTACGCCCCTATTTTCTTCTTCCTGATTTTAGGTATCATCTCTAGGGCCGGAGTTTTGGTGCACCCCGGCCTCCGAGGTGGCTTATGATGATTTCTATCAATCGATAGCAAATAGCTCCGACGGCTTAACGTGCCCTGCGAAGCACCGAGCGCGTGGTGATAATGTGATCAAAACTTGGTTATTTCAGCTCTATTGTCTCTATAATGGCTCTCCATACCTTATCAAACAAAAAGGGAAACATCAACTTCTACATAGAATAAAAATTAAATATAAATCGCATAAAAACATTCTAAATTGAGTAAATGTACCATTTTCTTTGCCATCAAATATTGAGTAATGTAGTATTTAAAGTTTCATGGGTATCAAGATTCTAAATCAAAGGAAAGCAATATAAAATTTCACCCATGGTAAAAAATACTGTTACTTTACTAACCTTGTTTCCAAATAAATAAGCTTATTTGTGCCGTTTAATAAACGTATTATACCTCTAATACTTGCCGTAAAACATAAATATAAGGAGATATGTTCGAACTTAGAAGTTCACTCACCTGTCTTTTTTTTTGCAAAATCACAGCCGCGACGTGTGTTCCAGCCAGTGCAGGCTGTATGGCATTGTGTCGTGTGCCCGGTGTCCAGGCAGGTGTTTTACCCTTCCAACTACCTGGTCGCGTGCTGGGACCCACAAAAGCATAGAGACTACCTACAAGCACGAGTGTCTATGTAAAAAAACCTTTCATATGTTACTGGTACCTTTTATAGTTCTTCGTGTATTCACACGTTTTTCTGGACGAAACGACTTTATGATTGCGTACGAATTTTAAATAGTTTTCTTAAATAGTATTCCGTTTGCAGTGTTTCAATTTGTTTCAAAGATTTTGTTTAAATGTTATTGAATAAATAAATTAATAATTTTCATATCATCATAAATTAATAACATAAATCGTAAACCATACTATGGAAATTAAATTCAAACGTAACTGAACATTTAATATAATCACTTATGCTAGGAAAATACGGTATTAAATGCCTCTTAGTCTCACCTTCGTACTTTAAAAGACATTCATTTATTGCGTAACCGATGTAACTTGATAGACCGTACTTTGACCGACCGTCATAGCATTCGGTGGCGTCGAATCACTATCAATCCCATTTTTGTGTTGATATTTCGATCCCGTGGCGAGATTCCTTTGTAACTTTATAATTTGCATACAAATAAAACGGCTGACTCGACAAAAGAGCCTTTGTCACAAGCAATCGAAGCCGATATCTATCTCGTATTTAAATTCAATATCTGTAGTAAATAATCGTATTGACATTCAACGTTTAGAGGAAAGGTTGCGTGGGTTATTCAGGCGGCTTGTCACACCATGATATACGAGTAGGTACGTTGGTACGCGGCTCCCTACTGACGATCTTGGTCGGATGTGCATACCGCATGCAAGTAATTCTGTTTGTTTTTAAATTCACAAGACCACAAATAGTTAACTTAACTGGGCCGTGCATAAGTTGAAGTTAGTAAGTATTAGATACGTAGTGATACTGTCCTTGTCTCATTTTCCACCAAGTAATCCGCTTGGTGGCCGTGTGGTGTCCGGCAGAGGAGAATAGCACCAACCCCTTACACTCATGGGTGTCGTACAAGGCGACTAATGTTTTCGAGGCAAAAGATCAAGAGTCTCCGTAGTATTATTTAAACACTGCGATCTCCAACCCGCCTGCCAAGCGTGGAGATTATGGCAATAGCCTCCCCTTTCGTGGGAGAGGCCCTAAGTCCTGCAGTGGACTGTTACGGGCTGTGATGATTAAAAAATGTGTATAAAAAATACAAATATGCGAGTCATTCACAAATTAGTATCTACTAGAGAACAATTTTTAAACCAAATCTATAAAATTGATTTGTGTACTATTACTGGGAATGTGCTTTTATTCTATCTAGCTATACTTTAAAGTAAGTTTATAAGAAGGTATACAAATATTTCGAATTGGTTTTTACAAGATGTGACAAACCAAATACACACTAAATCATAAATAGATAAGTATTTATGTCTAACCTTAACGATCCCTTGCTAGACATTTGTATTCTTTTCCACGGCTGTAGAATTTTGACATATTTTTCACAATTTTTAGGAATGAATGAATATGTATCTACCTACTAAGCACTACACAAATTACATACTGACAAGTGACACAGATCCATAATAGACAAATTAAATTCACAACTTTTACCTGAAGTAGGTATAATATTGGAGTGACTGGGTACCTAAGTGAGATAGTTTTTCCTTATTCGCGCTACGGTGTGAGTGGCGTCGACCTTTGTACGGCTTTATTGTGTGACAATAGAAATGCTCATACGATTATATTATAAAACATCACGATTATTATCAGATGTGAGCAAAGTACATTATATTTAAAGGTCTTTCAAGAAGAACGTAGCTGAAAAACGACGCTACATGCAATACGCTACGGCAATCGGATAGGCAAAAACAAAGTTATATCTTTTGTGTTACTTAGGAGTACTTACCTACACATACCCTATGTTGTCAGTAAATTATCGTCCTTAAAGCCTAACCTGTAGCAATCTTTTATATCTATGTAGAGTTAAAAATTTGATATACCTAATAAAATACGTAGAATGCCATATTTCCCCGAATCACCAAGAATAATGGATAAAAGCCGATCCTGTCAGAATTATCAAGAAATCAAGAATAATGGATAAAAGCCGATCCTGTGCCTTCCGCATCCAGCTGGTACCTGCGATCTTTACCAGGTCATCGGTCCACCTTGTGGGAGGCCTATCTACTGTCGCAGTGGTGGTGGACCGGCTTTTGTGGAAATCTCTGGGAGAGGCCTATGCCCAGCAGTGGGGTCTTTAGGCCGATATGATAATGATGATAATGATAATGGATAAAACAATTAGTACAATCCAGCGAGAAAGCGCAAACTCCGAAACAGTATTTGTAAGAGCGAAAACGCGAGCACCTTTGCGCCAGGTGTACCGCAGGGCAATACATTCCGTGTTTGGGATTTCCAGTGCAGATTGAAGGTGCGGCATATAGGTTAATGTTCCATTTGCGTCAATTTTAATTATCCGTCTTCATAACATTGTACGATAACACAGTATATAAACAGCGGATAAATCGCGGGAACAGCAACAGTTTTCTGTTCAACACGCAATTACTAGCCATTAAATAAATTCAAATGAATTCGATACGTGCGCGCGCTCAACCGTGACTATAGAAATTTTTACACGGTTACCATTTTACTTTATCGCGATAATTATTTCTATTAAATTATACATTTTTGATATCCGTTACTGTTGTTGCGTACGTTGCGTTCCGTGACAAATGAATATGGACTCTATTGTGTGTTGATAAGGTTTGTTTTTGTAGAATCAGCGGAGGTGTCAAGGGACGTTTCGGTTCGATGAACGCGGCGAGTTTGCGCGGGCGCCCGCATCTTTGAAACAATTTGTTTCTGTAATACCTTCCCTATTGGTTAATATCGCATTCCTATTAACGATTACTTTAGATTAATACAGCATGTTGGTTAACGGTTCCTTGTCCGTTGTCACGTTCAATTCTAATGGAATTGGAATCGTATTTGTGACGATTGCTTTTGCACTAGATTGAACAGACCGAACTGGTTTAATGTGGGCCATTCTATTTGCTTTGAATCTGCGGCAGTGTTTGTATCGGTATAGGATTCGATGTTTTAAGAATAATTGTTATCGATCTTAATTAATGATTGCTGATGGGTTTATGTATTTCTTTGATTTAGCTGTAGGTAGTAAGTTAGATTCACTCTTTATTTATTAGTTGCATTGTAGAGGACCTGTTTATAAAGGACCTAACCTGTGAATATTGTTGATTAATTTACAAGTATAGGTTTAATACATGCAATGGTCTAAAGGTATGGCGGTGTACAATATGCGAATGAATGCGAGGCAGCGTACATTAGTAATAAGATGTTTGAAATATATAAAAATTTTACTAGACGAGAAAGATATAAAATGTTAATAATTCTCACTCTGAATTTTCCATCAGATGGCCCGTTTGCCCCCTCTAATATAAAAATATAATTGTCAGATATTTCACAGGGCGGGACTGATAATTTAAATTCATCTAAAACTCCGCAACGGTTTTTCGCGCCCGCATTCAGGATCAAAGACCATACCACGATGCCTTGCATAACATTATGTATGACTAATGTTCAGGCCAATATTAGGTACCTAGTAATGCCTACTGCATTAGATAGTACCCTGGCGCATATACAAATACTGGCGGTCTGTCATTAGGAATGTGCCGGTTCGATTTGCATGTTTATATTGTTCGTCTCGGCGGTACATTGTCGGAGGGCGTCGCGGCGGTCTCTCAAGGGGCCATTCAAAGGCCTAAGAGAAATTACGGTGAAATGCCACGAGCACCGAAGCACCCACCCATTGAGCATTTCCACATGGGAATTAAGCAAAACTACGCAAGCCCAAGTATTAATCTCCGTTTATGTGCTAAACGCAGCTTTCGAAATTAATAATTAGCATTTTCAAGTTTTCTGAATTGATCG
Source organism: Blastobasis lacticolella (assembly GCA_905147135.1). Lineage (NCBI taxonomy): Eukaryota > Metazoa > Arthropoda > Insecta > Lepidoptera > Blastobasidae > Blastobasis > Blastobasis lacticolella. The sequence goes on from LR990058.1 coordinate 10,850,006, forward strand.
CGGTGCGCCATGTTTGGTGCGACGGCGACGTTTGGTTGCAATGGTATTAGGTATTTTCGATGTTGAAGAGATAGTGGCATATCACATTTTATTGGTGATTGTTGAAGATAATGTAGATGTTACATAATGTTTTCACACATTTTAAAGGTATGTTCCGGGTTTTCTACCGCGTACCTTTGTTTACGATAGTCTACATATCATGTCATGTCACAGGTACGCAGTAGGAAAACCGGAACATACCGTTAAAATAAATGTAGATGTTGATTAGTTGCTATCTCAAGTACTATTTATTAAGGTACACATAGGATAAAATAGGTATAGTAAAAACACACTAATACATATAAAATACATACTAAAAATGTAAAAAGTTGTCTACACCGCGATCCCCTGAATGGTGGCCAGAAAGCGATGCCTCATTGGATAGCCATGCTAATCCGTTGCTCGATGAACGAGCCAGCTCTCCGGTCACCAGCGGTGTCATTTAATTTTTTAGCAACTCCTTAGTTGCTTGAATAAAAACACCAGAGTTCTTACACATATCGCCAGACGTAACACCACTATAAACAAAGCACATTGCACTATGGATACTATATTCGGAAATGTATCAATCATGGCTAAATAAACCAACTGCGAAATTGTATAATTCTCCGAATTGGCGCAATGAGTCACAATAGAACGCCTGTTCAAACGGTGATACTACAATAAATTGCAGATTTCACTGAGTAATCGATGAATCGCTTGTTTTCATCTTGTTTACATTGATTGTTAGTCATGCAAGGCATACAGAGCGACTTCGGGCTATTATTTCAATTGTGTAGGCAAAGGAAACGTAACAGATGCATGTTAAATAACGGTATCTATGGTTTATAAAATAGGCTTGGACAAATTCACACAGCAAAGCCTGTGTTATGGGTGTTAGATAACTGATAAACTATGTATATACTTTTTTATACATACTACAGAAATAAGACCGTAATAGTAATTGAAATTAATCATAGCAATTTCTGCTCGGCCGGGAATCGAACCCGAGACTTCTGCGTGGCAGACTGGCATGTCTACCAACGTCGTCGTCGTTTAGACGACACCCGTATTTTAAATTTAAGGTATCTATAGTGTACCAACTACATACTAACTACTTTTTTATGGAAATAAATTTTTACTTCCTTACTCACTTCGAATCCTACTTCCTACTATGTTATAAATGCGAAGCTTTAAAACTTTGATAACGTAGATGGATGGATGAGTGTTACTCTTTCACAATAAACAACTGAACGTATTTCGATGAAATTTTGCAGCAATGTAGCCTCGTTCTTAATATTACACCCGCGAAAGTTTGTAAGGATGCATGGATGGGTAAGTTTGTTACTCTTTCACACAAAAAATGCTGTGGTTCCCGCGGGAAGGGGTCTGAAACGTTTTAAATAGCCTTACGCGGGCGAATTGTCTATGGAGCGGGAAGTCCAGTTTGACAATAAAACTACTTTCACACTCTTTTGGCCGGAAACCAAGATCACACTCACCCCGTATTCCATTCCAAATTCGACAATCGCATTCCTCACGACAATAACACGTACAATTGTTCCAAACGCCTTATACAATTCCCTGTCTCGGGTGACACTGTAAATAATGAATCTTCGTATAAAAGCGAGGGAGCGAGTTATGTAAGGCGACACCGCCGTATCACAGCGGCACTGGTGCGGCTTCCGAAGTCATATGAACATTATAATCGCGTTCCAATATTGCGATCAGTGCACGACTGCCCCTAATTAAACGGGTGTGGACTGCAGTGGGAGGTGCCTGAACCTGGCGGTATCAGGAAAGAAACCAAGAGCGATGGATGACATCGCTGAGTCAAATGCGAGAGCCAACGGCTTACGACGAGAGGATGCTTCGGCATTCTCCGTACCGGCCGAACTCGACCGGGCGAAGTGAAGAAGAGTGAATAGGAAAGCGGACCCTGGCAGAGGATAGGATAAGCGCTAAGACAATGATGATGATGATGGAGTGCAGTGGGAGGCAAGTGGCGTCAACGAGATAGGACCGGTAGAGATAGAGATATGTTGGCGGAAGGAGTCAGAATGGACGGTAACTACACGTTTCGCTGAGCCAGCGAAATAAGTAAGTAACAATGACAATGCACCTGCGCGGGTGTGTGATTCAAAAATGTCATAAACCGTAAATGCAGCGGCGGTGATTATATTTGGATTTCATTCTTGGGTTAGGATAAGACGGAGAAGGTTAGCAACACCTGAGGCAAGCTGAGACAGGCCTTCATTAAGACAAATAGGCGGTGGTTACATCAGAGGAGATGGCGTTCAAATAGCCGGCGTGGGTGGGACAATTTTTTTTATAGATATACAGCTTGCATCTACAGAGTAATCAGACCCTCCGCCACTCTGTAACTCAACAACTGATCGTACCTCCAAGTAATCCCCTCGAGCAAAGGACCGCGTCGTGACTGGCGGCGCCTGCGCCGATCCGAAAACTATATCAATCACGCGCCGCGCCCGCCCCTGCATTCGCCGTTTATTCAGTGGATACTAACTCATACTGCCATTAGTAGCCCGCTAATACTGGCAATGCCTTTGGATGTCTCAATACTGGAGGTCTTGGTTTTCGCCTATAGCTGTTTCCGAGGTGCCGTTCGGACGTAATGGACGTTAAAGCCACAGTTATCCCTTTATCAGGTGGATATTACTGCTCGTTGTCACTATCGTAGTACTGCTGTAGGCTGATTTAGGTTATGTAATAAAAATGATGGCCGCGAGAGATATATTATAAATTTGATTGAATGAAGAGAGTCCTAAGCACCAGGGATGCGCGGGAAATAAACGCCAAAACTGGACAGTATCAGGAACGAAGTCCCGCGGGAGGTCCAAGTAGCATCAGGATTGACATTGCGAAGTCGGATGCGAGAAGCAACGGCTTACAACGCGTGGATGTGGAAGACTGGACGAAGTAGACAATAGAGTAGGAAGGTGGATTCTGGCCGAATCCAGGATTGACGATGGCTAGAATGCTGATGATGATAAATAAAAATTAGATCATTATAAAACAATCCTTTACAACAATTTTGGTCGTCAAATTAAGGTTTTATAGAGTTGATGGTCAGATATTTTACTGGCCACCACACTGAAATAGATGAACCTCATTACAAATGAAGTGTACATTGTAAGCAACTAGTGGATAGTATAAAGACAGTCAGTTCAAATTCAACTTGTGTGTGTAACTTGTAAGCAAAAGTATCAGACATCAAAAGAATTAACAATTTAATTCCTTATCCTATTGAAGCTTACTTGGGTTCGAAAGATGATACCCTAGTAAGCCTGTATCGATTTAGATTGTAACCTTATACCATTGAATCCTTCCTAACCACATTCAATATTGATATTTGGAACGATTCTACCTTTTGTTTGCTTTATGAAGTTGTAAAATTAGAAATCTGATGCCTGGCTATTATTTCTCAGAAAAATTTGTTGCGATTTTTAAGCGCGTGACTCCCATTTTTATTGTCAGAGCCGATCACAGTAGACACCTAACCCACATTTTAGTCTCGAACTATTGATAAACTATATAACTTCTATGTTATAACATAATGTTTTAAACTATCGCGGTCGAAATATCGAAATATCTGGCTACTCGTGAACAAAGGTACGCGGTAGGAAATGTTGTATGTATGTATGTTGATAGTGAACTCTATGTTTACTAGCCGATTATTTGTATTAAGTTAATTTGCGAATCAAGTTTGCGCTTTTTGAGATCCGAGACCTTAAAAGAAAAAAAGAACCCTTATATGAACCACTTTGTTAATTTCAGACATTTAACGCTGGCCAAATGATGTAACTGCTATTTTTGTCGCTTACCAATTAGAACAACGGAAACTAATGATTTACTTCCAATTACTAGAAATTCAGTATATATGTCATCATTGGCTATCCGATCATAAATTGTAATTTAAGTCGAAAACCCACACCACGCTATTTACTCTGGTTGTAGGCAGTCATATTTCTTCTATTTATAAGTACAAAACCCTATGTGTATCATTTTCTAATACGATTAAAAGTTATACACGGTATAAATGTTTGTTTGATGCTACCACGCTAATGATTTGATCGTATTAACATTCGTCGGGCTTCCCTTGAGACTACCGACTTGGACCGTAACTCGATACTGATATCGAGCAGTTATGAATCGATTGTTTGATGTTCTTCGCATTTGTTGTGTTAGTTGCTCAATTGAACAGTGTAATAATATAGGCTGTGAGCAAAGATTTTGACAATACTTAGAGTATATAAACAGAGGCCTGTGAAACATAATATGACATTCGGTAAATGTTTCTATCATTTTTGTACTTAAATAATTGCTGTTTTAGAAAACTAAAGCGCAAAAGTGTCAAATGACTTAATCTTTTTAATGTAATCAAGTTGGAAGTAGATATGTCCCCTGTTGGACATAGGCATTCCAAAACCTTCCCAAAAAGTGCGATATTGCATATATAAATATCGCAGCGATATATTGCAGCTTTTATAATAAATAATTATCTTGAATTGCTTCAACCCTTTCTTCAATACAATTAATTGCTTCTTGTCCCACTCTACTGGGATACAGCGTAATTTCTTTCTTCACATTACAAGTACGGCCGGCGTAATACAATCGAGGCTGCCCCACATAAACAACGCAACGAAAGAGCTTCCACCGCATCAAATTAGGCGGTTTAATTATTTACTAGCACTAAAACACTACATTAAACGTGAACAGTCTATCTTGGTCTACTACCCTCCCGTTTTGAAAGTAAATACGGGAGCAACAGGGGTACGTACGGGGTTGGTCAGAGGTCAACTTGCGCTGGTCTTTTTCGGTAGTAAAACGCGGGTAGAAATAAAAGTGATGCGCCAACGGACTGTCTGACGAGGCAGGTGTTTGGAGGTGCCGGAATTGGGGATAGACTCCTAATTTTTCTGGTAGTTTCGTATAATCTACGTAGAGCTTTCATAAACGGCTCGGGGGATAATTGGGTGTTTTTGCTTCACCTAGGTTTTATGGGGTAGCAACTACAACGGCTTGTAGACTCTAGTAAACCAGGTGTTTCGACGTTCATAGGCGCAACTGTTAACATTAGGTGAGCCGTACGCTTCTGTGCCACCTTAGTGGTTTAAAACACTTAGCTGTGGTGCGATAGTCTAACTCTATTTTATGACTATTTAGCAATGGAGAGATCTCTAAGGGCGAATAACCCCTTGTCTTTATAAAAATGGGCAATTCACCCGCGGGCCACCAAATGCACCGGGCGAGTTGTCACCTAAGGCAAAAAAAAATATAAGCATTATAATTTTTTTTTATAATTAAGCCGGCCATGGACACTTGGCACCGCAAATGGCTCCACCAGGGGTATTGCGAATGCGTTGCCCGCCTTAGACAACGTTACGAAAAAAACGTTGGGGACGTTATCATAAATCAAAAGCGAAAACTGTAAGGATGGATAGTGTGACTATTCCTATATAGGAAGAATTAGATTGGAAGACAATGCAGAACTGATTGATTGTCCAAGAGAAAACGATAAACAATTGAACATATCAGGTAGACAGTTTTGTAGTCAGAGTAATCGAGACATAAATAAAACACACTACAACATTACAATATAATATTCAAACCACAAAAATTTTAAAAGTTTCTCTACATCTTTCAAAGTGTCCTTTACAAACAACTAACCAATCATTGACTAATAAGAAGGTACGCATCATTATGTTTTTTTTTTTTTATATCATACAGTAGGCAAACAGGCAAGCGGGCCACCTGCTGGAAAGTGGTTATGTTATTTTAGGTTTAGCATTATAATTAGAAATACAATACAATAATATATTGTTTTGAAATAATTAATGAATTACCACTGATTGATTATCATTCAGAATCCGCAAGTTGACTATATGTCATATCAGCAACTTTTTAAGATGACGTCATTGTACATATGCGTCAATACATTTATATATTTGTACTTGATTTAAAAATTAAAGATTTAGATTTCATTTTTTTTCTTGCACTGAAGGCTGGTACATGAAGCTCTTTAATGATAACCCGGTTTCATAATTTATATTGAATCTAGTCAAGTTCCCGGAATTCCGTTTGGTGTCATGGCGGCGACTCGACCGGCCAGTACGCGACTTTCAAGTCTCCTCCGCACTTGCGGTTGCAAACCGTTGCGTTGACCCCACAGCCCCAGTCACATATGGAAAGTACTGAAGACTGTGCTGTGTTCTACATTTCTTGTTGTACTGTCAGCTTTTCCTACATTAGGTATAGGTAGATACTTAATCTAGAAATTGCGTTTGAGCTGTCGATGATGTCGATGATTGTTATCCGTTCTTTTTTTCATGCTATTCGTGATAAACGAGCAGACAGCCCACCTGATGGAAAGTGGCAATTGTTGTCCATAACATTTGGATTCATGCATTTAGGTTTCATGTTACAAAAATGCAGAACCGCAGTTGCGTTGTGATTGAGGTGAGGACTGCCTCTGAAGATATATCGTCACACCCCGTAACAGTCTACTGCAGGACCTCTCCCACGAAAGGGGAGGTTATTGCCATAATCTCCACGCTTGGCGGGCGGGTTGGAGATCGCAGTTATAAATATATAATGGAAAAAGCTGCTGCCCATTTTCCAGCCTACGCAGATCTTTTGTCTCGAAAACGTTAGTCGCCTTGTACGATACCCACTAGTGTAAAGGGTTGGTGCTATTCTACTTTGCCGGACACCAAACGCCATGCCAAATCCTGGGTCATGGTCAAGGCGGCCCGCGGGCCCTCGTATGGAAGAGCACAACCCCAAAACAATGATGACGATAATGGTAGAAATAGAAAATGGATTCATACACATCCAGGCGGACTCCTCAGACCTGACACAGTCCTACAATCTACTAGTAAAATATAACAGCACGATTTTCAGGCTTTCCACCTTCCGTGATACGGTATTTAGCACCGCGCAGACGCAGTTGCACGGCGTATGTGTGGGCCCTTGTAAGCCTCGACTTTACGCGTCCTATTCAACAGAGTGTCTGTAATAAGCATTCATCTTGTCAATTTTACGACGGTTGCGATTCTGGCACGGCGCTCGCGGTAACTGCCTGTTACGCTCAATAAAATAATTCATCATTCATAGGGTGTGTGTGCTTCTACCTACTTTCCGGGCAGGAGGTTGCGAAGTTTTCCACCGAACAATAAAGTACTGTTGGAAGTTACAATGTAACGCAATAAAGTGCATTTTATTGCCTTTATTAAGATCTTACATTAGCAATACAATGGAAATTCTATATTGCAATATTTTATTGCAATAAACGCAAACAATAGGTAGTATAAGCATCTCAGGAGGAGGAAGTATCCATTAATGTGGGTTAAATTTTCGTTGTTACGAGTAGCTGGCCGTGTTCGAAACTACGGGTGTTTTGGTGACTAAAAGGAATTGTTTTGAACTATAGCGGTTTTTATCACACATTTAACAAAGGTACGCGGTAGGAAACCCGGAACATATCCTTAAAATGAGTAGAAGGAATTGATTTCGAAAAGTGTTGAGTTTGGGGTGCCATTACAGCTTTTTTATTTCTTGGAAGGGTGTAGCGTCAGTAACACCCACAGGCTCGTTGGTACGGCGCTCGGGCAATTTTGAGCGCTTACTAAATAATTACACGAACGTAATGATATAAAAAAGAAAACTTTAAGTAGCTAGATTCGTTTTTCGAATACAAATATATTAGTGTAGGTAGTTTTAATGATCTATGAAGTTATATTACTTTTAACTATAAATTCGTAATTAGTAAGTAGCACGTGGAACAATGTGGTCTAAGACTGCCCTTACAGGACTCATGTGTATGTGTGTATGTATGTAGTAGGTACGTTTTGCATTTGTATATTATGAGCATCCAAAGTCAGTAGATATAACACCAAATGTGTTCTACAGTTTATCAAGTTCAGTATCAAGTGCGTTGGGTCTGCTCTACCCCGCACGCCCGCGACACCCCGCCGGGTTCATTTTTAGGTTAGGTCTAAGGTTGCAAAGTTTGTATAACCCGCGTCACGAAAGAAGAGACTTGTCAAATGGCAGTGGAGGGGATTTCGCGCAGGTAATCATATGCAGCGCAAGTCGAACCACGTGACCCGCCAAGTCTCTTCTTATTTGACACTAGCTATACAGTAGTACAGTAAGTAGACTGTAGATTGTTTATATTGTTATAATAATCATAATAATTGTGAGATAGTAAAATAGTACGGCTCGCCTGAAGTGAGCAGTTACCGTGCCGTTTTGTTTACAACAGAACGTGCGTAAAATCTTGTACAGAGTTTTTTATTACGGAACTTTTTTAAAGTTGGATACTAATCAACATATTTACTGTGTTTTGTCATTCATGTACATCGTAAGTTAAAATAATAAAGTCTTTCTGTTTTTTGTCATTCGAGAACATCGCTGATGTCTTTTATATGACAGTTTATCTCTGTATGAGAGCTCGTAAACACCTAAATGTATGAATCATAGATATAATAACCGCTTTTCATCAGATAGGCATGCTACTAGAGTTAATTATAAAAAAAAAAACTTTATTGCAATCAGCTTCCAAAAAAAAGAAAAAAAAACTTTGTTGCAACCGACTTCAAAATAATTAATTACCATATTCACATTGTAACACACTAGAGCACCGTGTGTGGGTCGGCGGTGGATCAAACGCTGCGCAGGCGCCGCCGCCGACGTCTCCAAACATCAGAGGCGACCAATTTGGCCATGAAGGGAATTAATTGGGCGAGATACAGCGGCGATTATGTCTCCATTCGGCGACGTTGGAGTGAAAGCTTGCGTGGAATAGTTGACGTTGTAGTTTCAGTTATATTATTTACTAGCAGGCCCGGTGCGACGTTGTTCGCGTGTTGTCCTACCCTTAAATCTCCAGAATCACTCTATCTATTGTTGAAAACCGCATTAAAAGGATAGTTTATAATATAAGTGTAAATACATGAAGAACAGGCAGAGCGTCGGTGGCCTAGTGTTTAAGGTATCCGTCTCGTAAGCGAGATGTACCGAGTCCGAATCCCACTGCCACCATGTACCAATGTTCATCGGGTAGTATGTTGAATACTACCCGATGATGTTACGGCGAGTGAAAATATAGTTAACATGGTCATTGATAACTTCACAAATAGTCGCCTGAATGTGTAGGTTTACGTTACGTTACGTTACGTTTTCTGTCACCATAAATGCATTAGTGTTGATTTTTTGTGGTTTGCTTCTTGGCTAGATCATATTCTGACACTCTCAAGTTAGCTTAGTTAGCTTGAGTCCGATAAAATATATCTTATGACAATTACAAGTACAGTATCTGTACGCGCTCTACATTCGCGTCGCCACGAGACGCGAATTACGTGAATTGTCGATTGAAAGTTTCCACCGTCCTCTGTGGACCATTAGGAGCCCGCATTGAGCGTTAATAGCATCTCATAACCGAGCAATGGACGCTATTACACCAGTTGCTTACGGTTATTTGCATCAAGTATAATTTTTGATACAGGTTAGCGTTTCCAGTCGGTAAATATACGATATTTGTATCGGTGGGCGGCGCCCCAGGGCCGGCGCGAGGCGGGCCGACACCCCTCACAACTCGGCTTGCATATCACTAGACATATAACATATGCAATTTCATGCAGAAACCTCTACGTGCGTATAGGTATAGCCTTTTCGAGCATTTAACATATTGGACATATGTAGCTCTCACGTTACTGTATATACCTACAGCGTTATGCAAGTCAATGGGCAGCAATAAAATTATTATTGACAATAAAATTATAGTTAGTCTTCATTTTAATAATATGCCTCCTCTTAATTAATACACCCGCAATGATTATAAATAAAATATGAGTTACAATCGGTGAATATATTAAATATTGATCGAAAACTACATACAGAATTTTTAACTTTACCTATAATTGTGTGCCTTTTACTGCCCTATAAACGCCGTGTCCGATGTCAATTCAACCGCACTTTTGCACTAAAACGGCCAATAATTTGCTCCTTTAATAAAAAATAGAAAGAAAAGAAAATATACAGTTTAACCCCTCGAATAGTCCAGCACATGTCGGCAGCTCCTAATTAGAGGATAGCGGGTCGCGATAACTAGTCTAATGACGTGAAATCGCGCTCCGGCCGCCATCTTGGTATGAAGCGATGCTAGGAAAGCTTGCAATTAGTCGTGTAACCGCTCAGCGCCTATCACTATACGCAACTAGGCGGCGGACTTTGCCGTGCGCGGGCGCAATGTGCAACGGACACTGTGTAGGTTACCTATTTAATCTATTTATATTTATGGAATATACTTCGTAGTATACACGCGATGATACAGTACGTAAGCCAGGTAGGTTATTTATATATTTTTTATCTAATATATAGGTAATTTGAAGCTACATAACGACAACGTGATGATTTAGAAAACAGAGACAAACTATTTATTATTTGGTATTTTGAGTAGTACCATTTCAGTATCTAAGACTAACGAACTGTGCTAAAGCAGACAAAATAAAGAAAAAATTGGTATTCTACAGATAAACAACTGGCAGGTAAATAAGTATACTGTATTGAATATTATACAAATATTGTGTCCGGCAAAGTAGAATAGTACCAACCCCATACTCTCGTGCGTGTCATACAAGGCGACTAATATTTTCGAGGCAAAAGGTCTAGAATCTCCGTTACGACATGACATTAACGTGATGACTTAGAAAACAGAGACAAACTATTTAAATTGTTGTATTTTAAGTAGCAACGTTTCAGTATCGCGCCTTTCCCCAAATCAATTTGGAAACTTATCTCGTATAACGTGACATGATCACATTTAATTTTCATTGTGAAATTTTTATTAATTAATTGGGTTGTTTTCAACCCAATTAATTGTAAAGAGATGGCGCCACTAGATTAAAGTTGGGACGTTCTTTGATACAATTTGTTCGTCCGCAACTGTCAAATGCAAAGGACAAGAGAAACAGACCGTTAATTATAAAGTAATTAATCACCACGATTACGCATGCCAGGCTCATCTCGCCGGCGCCGCTCGTCACTTCAATAGCTCTGCCGGCCATTCAGCCTTTTGTCATTCCTAATGCTCTCTTACTATGCACACTTAATTATTAATAATAATATATTAATGTGCCTTCTTGACTGTCTCTACTGCCGTTTGGGCTTCTCTTAATTTATCAGTCTATTCACTTTGTATCAAACTTGGCTTTAGTGTATGCGGCGGCATCAAAGAGTTGTATTTGTGTTAATTTTTCGCCTTTATATGAACACTTCTAATGAACTCGATGAATGGAAACGTGGAGCGTAATGAGTACGGGATGAAGGATATATAAACGAGTTTAACATTATGTAAAATAAGACCATAGACATACTTGGTAATTTACGTGATAGTCTAATAAAGAGGTGTGATAATATTTATGATAAATTACAGACTAAAGTAGAGCTAAGCGCCATACTATTAACTTAGTCTTTACTGTAAAATGAAAAAACTTGAGACGTTGATACATTGAAAATATAATCGAAGTTTAGATCGCATAAATAAAAGAATATTTAATTGTGGCCTGTCTTATTGACGAGTGGGATGAGGGATGTGTATAATAGTAGTCATTTGCCATCGAATCATCTGATATTAACCGGTAGCCACTTCGGTTTTATTATCTTGTCCATCAAATTTGAGTTTTTGTACTATTACATTATAATGGGTTTGAGGTTTTTAAAGGATTTTCTTTCCTGATATTCATTTTCTAGTAAATTATCTTATTGTATTTAGGCCAGATTTGTAATTTCAGTAGCAATATTTTTTTATGTAGTTTTCTCTAATGTGTAGAGCGCTCTACGATGAACAAAATGTTCCAAACCGGATACGATTTGAATACATATGAAATGAGACAGACTAAACAACTGGGCCTAGGTAGACAAAATAAAGTTAAACTGGTACTTCTGCGGATAAACAAATATACTGTATTGTATCATCATCGTCCTAGCGCTTATCCCGGCCTCTGCCAGAGTCCGCTTTCCTACTCATTCTCCTCCACTTCGCCCGGTCTTCGGCATCCTCCCGTCGTAGGCCGTTGGCTCTTGCATCCGACTCAGCGATGTCAATCCATCGCTTTTTGGAATTCCTTCGGTGTCTATAAGTAAACTGTATGGCATATCCTTCTAATATTGTTAAAATGAGAGTAATGTATATTTGTTCTATACATAAAAAAGAAATCGTTACTTACTTACTTGTTCAAGTCGCTTTATGAACTTGCACGTGATATTGGACAGTGCCACTGCACTCTTTTCTGCAAAACACATTTCGAGGCAACAGTAGCCTGTCACAGGCACTTGATCGTGATTCCGAGGCACTCGTTTTCAGAGCAATTTGACGAGTCTTGTCAAGTTTTTATTCTCATTGAAAGTGAGGTGTATCATTTAGCCCGGGATTGTGATACGGCCGATTCCGAGAACCTCCGGGCTGCGTGTCGAGGGGCGGGAGATCGTGCTGTATCTCGGCACAGGGACGCATTGAGGGTCGAGACGACATTTTGAACGTAACACGCGTAGACGCCAGAATCGCCAATGCATTGCTATCGGTGTTTTATGCTGCGAAGGACGTTGATCTTAAGTTAGTCACAGATAAACATGATTCCTTATAAAGGCAGATGAATACTTGCTCATATTCATGACAATATCGTACAGTTACAATTAAAATAGGTTCAGTAATAAGTGTTTTGGTTCGTTGCGTTGGCCTTCTTTGTGTCAAGGTTATTCATTCGCGTGGTTTTGAGGACCAGAGGATGACACAGGCTATTATTGTAATATGTGTAAACGAAGTGGTGGGAAAATTCTAGTAATTATTTTATTTTATCTTGACTATATTGCATAGGTACTGGTGATTGCAAATTGCAGACAACATGGCGATTTAGTGTACTTAACTTGGTTATGCGTTTGTTTATCAGTGATGTATTCTACAAGATTTAATTAGCATATTACTAAATTTACTATTATTTATTATTATGTACTCAGCTTTTCTTTCTGAAATTTTTTAACTATGTCATTAATTAATTCGAACCCCAGACTTCCCATAATGCGGCCCTGGCGCGAGATTTCACGCTGGAATATAATCAACTGTCTATCACCAATTGACAGTCCGGTGTTTTTACGCGGGATATCTCGCAATTACGACCAATCGCCGCAATCAATGCGTAATAAAATAACACTTATTACGTCCCTGTAATAACACCGGCTTGGAGAATTATAACTGGCTTAAAAACTAATTAAATATAATTAATTTCAATGTTAAGTTGCAGATTGGCGTGCTAATTCAGTGTCGATTTATTAAAACTAAATATAGAATACAATAAATTGTTCTTTGTAAGTTGTTAGTTTTCATAGACAATTATGCCTTTCGCCGATGAGACGACATCGACTAATAGGTAACATCTGTTCTCTTCTTATAATAATTAATTTCTATTTTAAGTGACAAGTGTAACTAAGTTCTCTGTTTCAAAACAATTATTTCTTGTGCAGCTAATACCCAGCTTTTGCTCGTTTGGATCAGTTTTTGTAGTATCTCGTTCATTTCATAGGCAAACCTGACGACCTGAGTGGTTCAGTTGGTTAACATGCCGGTCGCCACGCAAAGGTCCCGGGTTCGATTCCCGGCAGAGCAGAAATTAAAATGATAAATGCGAATTTTTGTTACGGGTCTGGGTGTAGTATGTATAATAAGTACGTATTTAAAAAAAAGTACAAAAGTAGTTTATCAGTTATCTAACACACATAACACAAGCTTTGCTTACTTTGGGGCTAGATGGCGCTGTGTGAATTTGTTTAAGCATATTTTATTATTTTATTTATTTTATTTAGAGATACAGCTTGGAAAGGTAAGGCGAATCTCTGGTTGTACCTACCCGAATTAGATCAAACATGACATAGATTCAAGCTGCCAAATTATCAAATCCACATCAAAATCCGTTCGGTAGCTTCTGCATGATGCGCGAACTAACAAACAGATAGACTAAATTTCAAAATGAATAAATAATTTTGGTTGTGCCTAGTTACGTCCCAGAATTCTATTCAATTTAAAAAAGAAATGTAAAGGCTTCTTCTCAATTTTATGAAAAAAGCTGCCCATTAATAAACGTGAACTATAAGGATTTATCAATACTTTTAGATTGATAAATCCTTATAGTTCACGTTTATCTACAATGTTTTCTACAATATTTTACCCGGTTTCGATGATTTCATTAGAATAAATGGTTGAAAAAAGGGCCTTCGAAGTCTTTTTATAATATTTATAACAAAAATTTAATTTCTTCATCGCTCTAATTTATATGTGACAGGTGTCATATTTAAAAAGGTATTACGTAGAGATATAGTATATCTATAGGTATTTTCCTGTTACTACTAAACACCAAAATATGAGTTCCCTGCCACAGAGTTTCCTTTGGATTTTGACATGGGATTGTTCAAGAGGTATATTAGAGGCCTTTTCAGGGGCGGGCAACGCATTGGTAGCGCCTCTGGTGTAGCTGATGTCCATAAGTGGCGGTGACCACTTTCCATCAGTTGGCCCGATAGCCTGTCTGCCGTATAAAATAAAAAATAAAAATAAAGTACGGCGTTTGTAAGGTGACGATAGTTTAATGTAAAAAAACGTATACCTATCCATTGCGTGTCTAGGCGATGACAGAGCTGTCACAAAGATCAAGCTAGACATTTTACGGTCACAATTTATACAAGAAACGTCAATGTAACGCTCTGACGCCATTAAAATTATACCCCTAACAATATAATTCGAACGCTTTTGCCACCGATTCAAAACTAATTCGATATCCGAGTTAACGATCGCAATTACCTTCGCAAATAATCGATTCCCACGGCGGGGTGAATCGAAGCGATCCGTCGAGCGACCCGCGATCATGGCTGACAGCCGGTAATTTTACGTCGCACCACAGCTTCTGTTGCCCGCGGGCCGCGATTTGTACACGCAACGCTCCTGAGCTCAGTTGGCACTATAAAACACCCAATTTTGTTTTTTATTTATTCAAAATTTGGACAGGGATTTCGTATTAATAGTCAGTGGTCGCTTGAGTTGATTATACATTAAAAAATTGATAAACTTAGATTAATTACTGAGTCCCGTCTTATTAACCCTTAATACTAACTTAATTATAAACATAAATGATTGATATTATTTTTTTATGTCACACGGTAGAAAAACCGTGGTCACCGCTGCCTTTAGATATTGACAATACCAGGGGAATTGAGAATGCGTTCCCCACCTCTAGTACCCTGAGACACGTTGCTCTGGCAGTAAATTGGCAAATAAACTCTCCACTACCAAAGCCTTACTCACCAGCAGGAACATGACAATTTAAAATAATATTGTTTGGCGCAGTATTCTGTAAGGTCGATACCCCGCTATGCCCTACTCTCTTAAAGTTCTCAGATATTGAGGTCACATAAGGCAACGGAGTTCACTATTTTACTTAGGTGAGCATTGTGTGTATCTAAGAATAAATAATAAATAAACAATTTATTTGTATGTACAAGACTAATAGAGTTTTTAAATATCTGCTTGCGACTCATTCCACACATGAATGTAGCTTATGCTCGCAGAGTAGATCGAATATCTAATTTAATTAAAGCCACACATTTAAGCTAACAATTTTACCCATGGAACCAAGAAATGTTTTAAAGCATTCGTATTATGAAACTGAAATAATGATGTCAAGCGTCCGCGCAGCGCGCGCCGCGGGCGCTCGTGGCGTCACGCGAGTCTGCGCCCGCGCACAGCTTCACTAATTCCGCCATTAACGTTTTTCGGCTAAGTTCGGAGGAATCCGCGAACGATTTAGATTTCTGTATTAATTCTGTGACTACACTGCGCTGCCCCGGGCACACTTGAAGTGCGCAGACTATATCATTAGTGTTTGAATTCACTGAATTAGTAACATCTCAAAAGGTAATTTCTGTCCGCGCTATCTCCGCTCCAAATTATTATTTTCGGCAGTCTATATTTGCCAATTTCGAGACACGGCCGTGTCGAGTTCTAACAATATCATAATTCGAGCCATTATACCTATTAGCCATGACGTATGGCGTAACACACCCGCAGCCTCTGCCGCCCTCGTAATTTACCAGTAGCTGACACTGCAACCTGCCATTACCTCTGATTTATACTTTAAAAGGACGCGATCTCTTAATGGCCGCAGGATAATATAATGGATAAAATTATACGTAAATTAGATGTGGAATGACAGTGTTTTAAACTTGAAATAAAATGACGTATTTCCTCTCGTTATGAGATGGATCAAGGTTCTGTAATATCAACTCGTTAACTGGTCGTTTTAGTCAAAATACGGTCCCATATCGTCAAATTACTTTAGACAGGTAGTTTAAGATTGAATGACTGTAGCGACGTCTGAAGAGGCGTGTTCCTGAGGCTGATTTTTTCTTCATCGTCCCAAACAAAGGTTCATAAATTATTTCCGATTCTATCGGGAGACAGGGAGCGCGCGCTCCCGGCTTTAATAATATTTAAATTTAGAACGGCGAAGGGATGGGACATGTGTGTCGTAACGCGTTTGGCGAAATGTGATTACAGTCGGTAATTAACGAGCCGCTATTTATGGCCGCATGTAGACAATTTCAATATTTTCTTTTCATATTCTAAAAGCGGAATCACGAGCCGAACTGTTTCGGAATCGTACCCCTTTGAAATAATAATCATTGTATTTCGTGAAAGTGTTTTACCGTTGGCCAACCGTGTCGTGTCCGTATTGTCCGGCTGTTGAAATAAAGCACGCTTTCAATTGCAGACTAATTATTCCAACACGAGAAACTCATTCGGTGCCGGCCATTTTTACGTGTAAAGAGAGATTAGTCGACTTTAACGACACTCGGACTCGCAGCCATTGTGATGCGGACCGATAATGATGATACGCTAGGAAAAGTTCTACATTGTGGCCATAATGGGCCGTTGAAAAGGAGCGTTTCTTATAAAATTTCATTTGGATTCAGCGCTCGTCCCGGCGTCGTGTCACTGGCTCTCCGGTTATGAATAAATTACTGTTGTACATTAATTTATTGATTGTTATTCAAATTGGGTTTCTCAATCGGAGGTTGGAGGTGATGCGTCTCGTCTCGGTTTTTGTCCCCCGATGTTTTGAGGTTGACTAACGTGTATTTTCTATGACGGAAAATCGTTTTCGAATGCTCAGTAATATCTGAATGGACACTTCGTGTGCTCAATATCTGCGTCACTCGCTCAATAAATTTGCGTTACGGTTTCTCCGTTGATTGACAGCTGGAAAATTTGGTGACTACACAATTTGAATTGGTCTTTGAGAGTATACCTAACGTTGAGTTGCGTGAGGCCGTTTATTATCTACGTTGTGATTGGTTAATAGTAGAATTTGGGGTAGTCTAGTATGTAGTGTGTTGTAGTTTGATGTGTCGTGGATTTGGCCAAGCGAGTGTCGCCGGGCGCGACGAATGCGTGGCGACGGGCGGCGCGGGCGCACGCCGGCTATCGTCGCACGGCCATGCCGGCCCCAGCGCGCCTCTCTGCGATTGGCTAAACATCTGAAAACCGATTCATCGGTTATTACTAAGTTATTATTATTCTTGGCATTATGGCGTTTCTAAGAACGTGTGTATTACATACGTCGCGACTGTTTGTAATGACAAAGGCACTTTTTATTATTTGATCGCTCGCTCGTTCCTGTTAATTGTCCCGCGGACGTGATTTTAATATATGATGCATGTTGACTGGCCTCTTTTATCGCGTATGGTAATTAGTATCGATTCTCGGCGAGGTACTTCTTAGCGAGCCGAGCGCGCGAATGGGGCATAAAATTCTCGTTTAACACTTTTGTTTCGTATGGTAATACTTTTTAGAATAAATTAGAGGATTTGTTGGTTTAAATTGAAGGTTTATGTCGGCTAGGTCTAATATTTGCGTGTCACGAAACTGCTGCAGCGGTTGTGCCTCCAGAAGTTGCGTGGGAAAACCTTAAAGCTTTTCGTTTTATGTCGGCGCTATCCCTATAAACATAAATCAGCTACTTATATGTCAAAATTTATGCAATTTTTTTTTGTACCTTCAGAATTTTATAACACTATAGGTACTTAACAGCATTACATTTAAAAAAATAGACATTTGTTAAATACGGCTAAACTGATAGCAAATCATGTAGACAACAATGTTGACATGATTTTATTGCCCCAATAATATATTCGACAGATAGGCAGTTGTCGCCGAGTGGCTGTCGTGAATTAATTAAGTCATATCCGCATACATTAGTTACCTTTGATTAGGGGCAGCATATTTAAATATTTAATTAGGTATTTATTACTTGGTACTTGTTGCTACCATAATTAAATCAGTCGCATTATCTTGTCGGTGTATTGATGACATTATCACGTTATTAAAATTCTAATCTGTTATTTAATTAATTATTGTTATGATATGCCTCCAAATACCGTTGGCGAAGCGAGGTTGACCAGTCAAATGTATGTTTTATTTCATTCTACGATTCGATTTTACTTTGTTCGACTGCGGCGGCTTCTTAAATGTCTCCAAATTATGTATTTTTTCATGTTTGAATATTCTGTGGTACATTGGCAGCCATTTAGGATTCCATATAAGCTCATAACATCTATTGACATTCATACATAGTACCTACATAATGTACTCTCATTACAATCGAGCCACGACAAGCTACGATCCTGACATCTCTTCTGCTTTTGCTTCTACAAGCTTAGGGTTATCCTGAGTGGCCCTCTTTGGAGAATGTCATTTCTTTGATCAGTATAAGTTCTCCTCGTCCCATTTTTGGGTTCATAAATAAGTAGATTTTTGATTGATTTCAATTCCAAAACGTTTCAAAATACCTGAAAATCTGAAGTCTTCTAAAAGTGTACAGCCTGGTGCTCAGTGTGTCATACTTAACCCTTCCCGCGCCGTCCCCGCAATGACTCGCGCTTTCCTTCCCCATTTGACTTGCTGATACTAACACCGGTGGTCCGGTTCCCCGAGGCCTCTTCTATTTGTTAATAAGCACAGGGTTACGCATCGCATTATGTTAATATTATCACCACGCTCTTCATTGAACCCTTTTATTCCTTTTTTTAATAAAGCCCATATTTGATTTTAGAATGATTTGTATTGTATTCAACGTCTATTGTCGTGCCAGTATTGTTTTGTTTTTGATTAGAGAATCTTTGAATTAGAATATTTTTTTTTTTACATTTCATTTTTTTTTCAGGTATGTCTCCCAACTCCCGATATCTACAAGTTTTCTAACAACAACAACAACGGTAACTTTTCAGTAAGTACATAAATTATATTTTATCCTCTTATAGTACCTACTTACATAATATAGTCTAGCTGGAATTATGTTAAATAAATAGTTTTTAGATCATCATCATCATCATCGTCTTACCGCTTATCCCGGCCTTTTCCAGGGTCCGCTTTCCTACTAATTCTTCTCCACTTCGCCCGGTCTTCGGTCTTTTAGATATATATTTTTATAGACAACATCTCTATAATTACTGAGTCAAATTATCTTCGTCGCACTCAGCGAATGTTATATGAAAAGTGTCTAGGGATTATGAGTAAATACTTTACGGCTATCTACTGAAACTCAATTTTATTTTATTAATCTTTTAAAAATATAATTAACAAACGTGACTTAATGTGTGATTGACGATTTTCCTATGTGGCCTTAGAAAAACACGCGAGACTTGTAAAAACATAGCTAAAAACCTGATTGTTAATAATTGACAAAAACCTGTTTGATCCCCATGAACTGATGTGTAATTGACCGTTTGCCTATGTGGTCTTGGCCCCCCAAATTGAGTCCTCCACTCGAGTACTAGCTACCGCGTTACGTTCCGATACCCGCCCCCGCGTATTTGCTCCCACTGCCCACTTGGACGGTTAATGTTGTCGCACGATTGTCTCTCCGGACCACGGGACCACGTGTGGTCCGATCACGTGGTCATTCCGGCCAGTGTTTGCGCACGTTGTTTCCTTTAATTTCGAAAATGCTACTGGTTATTCGTTTCTACTACTACTGGTTACTGGCGTTCTAACACAGGTTTAATTTTAACTGCACAAGTCTAACTGTACAAGTTTTTGACGTCTGGCACATAACTCAGGTATATCTGACTCGCTGTGACAAACTGTACAGTTAATACTGAACAGTCTTTAGTGGCCAGTGTACTTGTGTGTGGATTAAAACTGCTAGACGCTTGAGTTATTGCCGGCGCTAATACTCAGAAGCTCGTTCGTAATTTAATTTTAAGTAAAGAATTTGCCACATTGATACTTATATTATACTCATATGACATTTGACTGATCCATAGATACGAATTAGGGGCTTAGGAAGTACGTAACCTCCACGTTTCAGTAAATTCAGTACTAACAAACGTTAATTTAGCATGTTGAAGTGTGCTATTATTTTATTATCCTAATAATGGGGAATATGTGTTAAAGGCGTCTCCGAGTAGTCACATAAAATTTACTAGTCACCACATGGCAAAACGGCCTTTTTTACTAGCCGCACCAACTTTACGTTCTAAATCAAGATCTGCGCATCGGAGGGCGCGTGTCGTAACACGTTACGTCCGTTCCGGTGGTAAAATTCGGAACTAACTTTATGGCGTATGTAAAAGGTGGATGGTGTGTGGAGACAGCTCCTCGCGACTGTGGAAAGGTGGCGGAGTGCCGGCGATGGCCCCGCCCCTTCCTGTCGCTTGCCCCTGCGCAGATCATTGCGCGCACACACACTCTTGGTGTCGAACTTGCTCACACGTGATACTTTGATCATTTCTTAGTGTCATCGTGCTTTTTATACCTTTATATTCAGTTGTCTTTGTTTATGCACTGTAAAAGTTAGATATTGAGATGATTTTAATTTTAAATTTAGCTTGTTGCAAATTTAAGTATATAGTTTAACTTATCTTTGTTATTACGAGATTATTTTAACTCAAATAAAAGCAATTGCACTTCAATACTTTTGTTTTCGTTTTAGTAGATATTATATCTTTATTGAATTAAACGAGAGATATTGGAAATTTCTATCGTTCTAAACACTATATTAACAAAAAAATGCTTGGTCCTGTTTATTAAGTACTTTAATGTATATTGATGATAAATCAGAGAGATTGAAGAGGGCTATATCGTTCTTAAAACAATGAAACAAACACCAAGAAACAAAAACGTTAAACTGTCTCATGCAATGAATGAAATAGTATGTACCTAGTTGATATGCCTGCTTTTATGTACGTACATAACAAGCATTATAACTACTGTCTCGCGAGGTGTAATACTATCTCTGGCATAGATTAGATATACGTGTGTAGGTACCTAATAAAAATGTAAATGCACCAGTGACTCGCGTCGGGTGCTACCGGTTGTCGCCCACTCTGTCTCGCAGCTTACATTGTTTGTTTTTCTTTCATGTCCGTTATATCTTCATCTCACTCTAATACGGGTTTGATTATCTTTATTATTCATATTACTTTGTTATCTATTAGTACGAGAAAGTACACGATAAGATCTGGTTTGAGGGTGACTAATGGGACAGCTGGTTTGTTTATTTACCCGACTACTTTGACGCTAATTATCATGCTGAGATTTGAACAGGTAAATACTACTGCAGACATCGTCGTTTCTAATTATTTAGATGACCTAGAAAAACATTCACTGATCAGTAATGTTCTCAAAAAAGCTGGGGTCCGAAGTGGCACGAATAAAAGGAGATGTATGAAAAAGTTGTGGATATATGCGGGGCTGGGGAATTGTGTCAGGACAGAGCAAAGTGGCGGTCCATAGTCTCTGCCTACCCTATTTGTGGGACAGAGGCGTAAGCTTTATGTATGTGTATGTATAATCAATTCGAAGCTTCCTAATCAACAATTATGTTTAACACCAATAATTAGCTCTGTCTTTATTAATTTGATTCAATGTAAGCTAGAATTAGCAGTATTGCCACTAGAAAATATAGATTCTCACAATGACAAAAATATGAAATCGAAATAAAAATGAAATTTCCAGTCCAATTTATCTTGAAATAGACACGTCAGTAGCGCTACGTCCCTATCAGGCTGACACGACGCGTGTGCCTTCAAAGCTACTAGTTTACCTGTAAAGTATACTAAGTGTTATAGTGTTGTTCTAGGGACCGATGTTGACGGACGACCGTGTGTGGTCCGAACTGACGCTCGCCGACTCCTAAAACGATACAACTCCGTATCAAAGCCGAATCACTATAGACCTTAACTGCGCCGAGTAAAACCCAAAATCGAAAGAACGCGGCCCCGTTTTTTGTGGCGACACACCCAAATGTTTGCCTAAATAAGACACTGTTGCGTTTGAAAAAACGAAGGATAATAGCGAAAGTGTTAAGCCTGGTTTGTTCTTCGGTAAACAGTGAATAAATTGATTTGGGAAGTATATTTTTAGAAAACGAAACCGGGATGCAAATGTGACGCGATTGATGTGCAGACATCACGCAGACGGCGCGTGGGCGACCATTGTATTCTGCACCACTGTTCCGCTAATGCAGTTTTGCAGCCCATAATTAGGTTACTCACTGCGCGGTCTTTAATTTCTCCGATCAAACTGGTTCCATCGTTGTAGACTTGTAGAGTATGGATTTTGTACTTGTATTGAATCGCATAAGTCGCACCATGCTGTTTAGACTGACCTACTTAAGGATATTTTGAATAGCTTTCATTCAATAAGATAAATAAACAAATACTGTCACGGGGCCTTAAACTGTTCAACCAGTCTACTGGTTCCCAGCGGAACACCTTGATCAACCCCGCTTCGCCAACGGTATGAGAAGACACACCTAACGAGTGGCGAGTTCGTTGCGGTGCTGAAGTTCGACTAGCCTCAAATTACGAAACAGTCACACATCCAATTTCCGGACATTGCGAGCATTGCTTAACATTGGTAATCGGATGCACGTCGCCTCTAGCACTTTTACTGTCTTTTCATTTAATCATCGCATTAATAATGCACGGATAAGTCAATAAGATTACAACAAAATCTAATTGAAATCACTATGTTATCCCTAATAAATAAAAAAGTAGCAAACAATTATAAATGTTCCTAATCAACCCGGTCTACTTCTAGAATGTTCGCCGTCCACCCGTATGGAAACAATGTAGCGCTAGCGCCCGCGCATAATAAAACTCAAATAAGCCTTTAATCTATCGATATGTCTGTAAGCGGCCATTAATATGATAATGACAGGTGAGTTTGACAGCCCGTTATCGCGCCATCTAGCGGTGGCAGTGCGATCCGGGCACGTTACTCCACGTCAAAACGTTATGATAGGCGCTCCGCGTGGCTCCTCTTGATTTAGTGGTGCTCGCGTTGAGATGTGCATTGATTTATCAATTATTTCAGGCATGCGAGCATGGTATTTTTAAGGCACGATCTTACTTTCATGTCATACTGTTTGAAATTAATCATTAATTATAATGTTCCGATGCGTATTCCGTATTATCTGATTTAAATGAGTAATTCTTTTAATATTATAGTATCGTGTAGCGACAAAAAATGCAACGAGTATTATTTAATCTGCATAACAGGCTTTTGTGCTGTAAGACGATGCAAAGACAAAGGTAAACCTTCTTTCACTTCGCAAGGATTACAAACAATTTACAATCTTAGAAGATTGTAAGTAGAAGAAAATTTCATGTTCATGGTTCATCTATCAAAACCCAGAAAACAGTTGAAACATTGCAACCCTCTTGAATTTTCATAGAGTTAACACTTTGCTTTTTAGTGTATAGGTAAGGGCCCTAAAACACCGCCTAGTAAGTACATCTAAAAAGTCCACCAAAAACCAAATAAAGAAGAGCACCAAAACAGCACCTTGAGGTGAACCTCAAACGTATATCAATCCATATAATTAAATTAGATTATGACGTACAACCACTACATTAAAACTTATTAAAAGAGATCAACGAAGATAGATCACGGGCCGGGACTTGGGTACAGTCTGTGGTGGTGGAGGCGCGTTGTGACGGCATTGTTTGTAAATCGGCAGCGCGTGCGCAGCGGGGCGCGCGGCGGCGGGTGGCGCGCGGCATTATGGATTTGTCACCTTTGCTTACCTTTATTTTTGAAACAAAATTTATCTTCTTTTAATGATGTTGCGGTTGGTATTTATTTTAGCATTTATCTATGCAGTTAGAAGGAGTTTAGGTAAGTAGGGTCGATATTTTAGGGTCCTATAGGTGATTCCCGTTCTTCCCATTATTAAATATCTGGATAATTTTATTATAAACTCCGAAAAATAACAAGAGTTTGGCCAATTCTTTGATTGGAATGAAAGCACAAATGTATCACATTACGATAGAAACTTTGGTTGTATAATATTCTTACTTTTCCATTACTTTATCGAGTCATCTCGAATTGTCCTTTGCAAGATAAGACGATCAAATCCGTTCGATATGATTTATTTGTAAATCGATATGTAAAATCGGAACACAATGACGGTTGACAGATCGGTCGCGTTCGATTTATGAGTAGATGTTATTTTTTATATCGATGAATGTTTTTTGTACGGTCTCCTTGGATTTGTTTTTACTTTTTATTTTCAATCGGGGAGGTTATTTGAACGCTATCGGACGGGTTCATATTGATTTTAGTAAAGAATGTTTATTTTGATGGTTTACTCTTTTAGCTGGTTAGAATGGAGCCGGAGGTTATGTTCCGAGTGTTAAACTTTTTGGTGTGGTTCATGGAATTTTATCAGTGTGTACATTAGTAATTGGTTATAAGTTTACACTTACGCTGTAATTTCAAGGAATACTTTTTCTAATTTGTACTTATGGAATAATTTTATCGTCATCTCAGCATAATAACGGCCACTTATTGAAACAAACAGGACATTTAGTATCTAAATACCTACCTATATAATTTTCTGCTTAGTGGGAAATTATGATCATTTTCTAAGAAACTTCATTCGAAGCAACTCTCTATAAATATCTCTTTTACCTATTAAGTTCCGACGTTAATGTTGAATTTAATGTCAATAAATCATTTTTAATGTTTCAGCAGCTCTTTCAATTAACGTTCACAGCATCTAACTAACGAAACGAATGTTTGATTTTACGTTTTCAAATGTTATGAAGTTTATTGTAGATACATTTGTAACGCTTAAGACGAATCTCACTAATTCCAGTTATTTAATGAGTGATTTATTACTATTAACAATCGAAGTGCAGTTGGCACCGCCCACACCCGATAAAATCGCGCCACCCACTTGCTAAGAAACAATGACAATAAAATTACTGCCGCGTAAAAAAACAATTCCATGAACGCAATTACAACAGAGATTATTCCAATGATAAATCTCATTTTGAAACAATTAATATCGTAACAGCTACATTGTCGCATACGTACGGTGGCGACACGTCGCGGAGACGCGTCAAAGCTATGTAATTGACAATGTAATAGGTTTAGACAGGCAAGGAAAGAGCGTCAGTGGCCGAGTGGTTCAGGTATCCGACTCGTAAGCGAGAAGTACCGGGTTCGATTCCCACTGCGGCCATATACCAATGACTCTTTTCTGAGTTATGTACATTAGTTGAATGCTAACCGATGCTCTCACGGTGAGAGGAAAACATCGTGATAAAACCTGCATGTTCAGGCGACTGAATGTGTAACCATGATTCAATCTGGCCAGGTTCTCCTGGTAGCTTTGTCACGGATTCAGATGGCAGACGCTCCACTGTAATTATCTGATCTCCCAAAATCCGGATCATGGTTAAGGCGGAACCCGTACCCTCCAAGTCGATTAATTACTACAGAGATTCCTATGATCAATCTCATTTTGAAACAATTAATATAACGAGTACATTGTCGATGGGTATGATGGCGACATGCCACGGAGACGCGTCCAAGCTATGTAATAGACAATATAGTAGGTTTGGACGACAGTAAAACTTAGACTTAAACCGAGTTTTAACCGCGGTTTAATTACCTAAGGTTAGCGCTGGTCGTAAATGGTAGGAAACTAATGCTGAAACCGCAGACGGGTCAAGCCGAAGGAGAAACCGTGGAAAACTTTGTTTGCTTACTTCAAACTGAAGTTTGCTACTTGCAGGGTTCATTTCGGACCTAATATAGCCCCAAATAAGAATGTATCTACCGTACTTGTTAAAGAATAAACAATGAATTCATTTTCGTAGAATACTTATACTGTTATTTATAAACAAATTTACACTTTATCAGGTTGTAATAGAAAAGCACAATACAAGTAAAATTAAAGTAAAACAAACAAACAAGATGTAGGTATCTAGATATGAGAGTTTATCTCCGTGCAGATTCTGATTATAATGCTGTAAAATATTTTTTCTGACTCGGATTATTGAAATCAGTTCCCTGGAAACAAGGGACGTATCATTATTACTTGTAAGATAAGTGAACATAGAGATAGTTTGGACATAAGCTCTCCTATTTAGTTGAAACCAGTCTTAGTCTTAGGCGTTAGGCAGCTCACACATCACAGCAAGAGCCTGCACTGGTCCACTGCTCCACACTTTTTATTATACCACAAATGGCAAACAAGCATGCGGCCTGCCTGGGGGTCTATTCTCACGCTGGGGGCCTATTCGTAATTTTTTTGCCAAATTTCTCTGTTATGAATGTCATTATAAATGTTTTACAACAATAAAGGATTTCTAAAGAGCGCTGAGAATTATTTTTTGCCTACAATAGAGATTTCAGTCTCTTTTTCATAAAAATTTTTACCACTTTCTGAACTCCATGTTGTACTCTTCAGATATCTCTCCAGGGGGCACCTTCAACAGCCTTAGTGGTGAAATGTAGGCTAATTGAGTTCGCAGTGTTGAACACACTCAACAGAAAATGCTACTGCCCATTTTCTGGTCTATGTAGGGATGGTCTTCATGACATTAGTTAGTAGTCTTTTACGAGACCCGAGGCTTAATGCTACATTCTACTCTGCCGACCACCACATGCTTTACATTTTTTATATCATATGGTAGATAAACAGGCGAGCGGTAAGCAGTTACCGCTACTTATAGATATCAGCAACACGGGGTATCGTTAATGAGTTGCCCACCTTAAAAACTACTGAACGGACTAGGGTTTTCATCTAGGTAAACGTGTGTTAAGACGGTTGAAATATTCGTCAATCGAAACTAAAACATTACTAGGATATGTACGATAGAATAGAGACGTAGGTATTTGATCGAATAAAACCATTTCTTTTTCAGTCAACGTCACATGTTTTAGTAGATCTCCTGTAGGCAGATAGGTGGATTAATGATGTTGAAGCCACGATAAGCGACATTACCGAGCGGGCTGGCAGAACATTGATTGATAATCGAGATCTTCATCGACCGCCATTGATTTATGTCGATGTACAATGTTAAGGCTACTATTGTCGTGGCGTCTGCAGGGTAAACTCCACTCTTGTATTACTTGTTTGGAAGTTTTACAACATAAGTACTTACAATAATACTTTATAATGAAATCATCCACCGTGATGACTCCAGGGGCGATCGAAACAAGAATGTTTCAAAGTGGGTACCTAACGTAATGTGTAGTTTTTTTTTATTTTGTTTGGATATTGATTAAGGAGCTTTGTCCGAAGACAATGTCACTTCGAAATTACAGGCATTACTCCTCACAGTGACAACGCCCCTGCGGTTTTGAATTTTTGTTACCTGCAACCCAAGATGATATGGGCGACAGTTATCACTTACTATCAGGTGGACTGTCTGTTCGTTTGTCACTGAGTAGCATCAAAAAACTCCATTATACAAGTCAACAAATACAACATAGATGTATGAATATAGGTATGTATAGATAAGGTTCCAGTTGTAGATGTTAGTTGTTTAATTGGGATTTCCTGAATGGCTAATGTTTGCCACACGCTGGCAAAATATATCATAGGTTTTGCAGCTAACCTGCCCGGTACGGTAAATTTGAGTCGGTCATTCTGCCCATATGTGGCGTGCCATACGCTTTCCACAAAGGAAATGACACAACCTGTACATGTTTTATTCAAATACTGAGAACGCCACATCCGTTTGCCGTCTCCATTGATCCGATAGTTCACAGTCAATAGCAAAAGTTTAGAACAGCTAATGAGTTTTCCACCTTCTCCGTTCTCGATATTGAACTCTATGCCTTGGTAATTAGACTTATTGTCTCACCAGAGTTAAAATTCGAGGCGTGTTCGATAAATTGTTGAGATGCGTCGAGATTCCTGCGCGAACGCAGATGGACGAGCGCATGTTTTTCATGTGCATCAGAAATTATGATCTGTCAATTGGTTGTTATGCTGTTAAACAGTTGGACTTTGAAAGACCGAACGTAACTGTTGATTCTGTAGAGTTAACTATCAGACACAGTTTGTGTTGACTTATTTTAAATTTGTCATCTTGATTTGATTATAAGAACACTAACGGCCGGTTTCTGAATTGAGAAATCTTTCACCAATCAGCTGAGAAATGCTCACATACCTGATTACTTTTCCACGTTTTTCTCGAAAATATGCATTTTCTCAAAGCGCTTTTAGCTAGGTATTTCTCAAACTGCACCTAAGTTTTATTTTTACGTTCCTATTATGTAGAAGTGGTTAAGGGTAGTGTAGGGGAAGTGTAGGGAAGGTTCGTGTAGGGGTAGGACGCCACGGGTACGATGTCGCGCCGGGCCCGTAAGTACGCTCTAAAAGGATAAATATCTCGGCACTTACGAGATGTTACCTTCCTACATTTGATTGTGTCTCATCTTTTATTACCTAATTCTTCGAAAGTTGATGACGTACGATATCTTTCTTGACGTTTTGTCAATGTTTATTGTCAACCTTACTATGTTCCTCGTTCCAAAAACAGTTTGGTGATGCCATCCGCCATTCCGAATTTCCGATGTTTCCCTTAAAAGTGAGTCAAGTTAAATACGAGACAAAGGCTTTATAAGCGATGATGTCTGTTTGCGGAGTGCGGTATAAGTGAATAATGCAAATAAAGAGGGTTCGCAGTAAGCGCGCGCTTCACGGCTTTTTGACACGATGCGTCAAGCTCGTGACACCCTCTCCCTCGCAGGTGACGCCTTTTCGAGAGATTTCCTCACGTAATACATTGGAATTATTTGATTTTTTTAAGATGATTAACAGACTAAATAGATGTTGTTTGGCAGAAAAGTGTGTAATGCGCGTTTTATTGTTGTCCTAGCCTAAGCATTGTGTGGTTGGACTAGGATATCATTTGGCCATGGTAGAATAACAGCGGCTGTTGGTCTCACTGGCAGCCATAGCTGAGCCATGAACCATTTGTGTTTTGTTTAACTAGTTTTTTTTTATGGTCGACAATAGTCGATTTATAGAAATTGTTTTTTTTTTTTACAAAACAAATCAATATTTTTATTTTTGTTTTAATTTAAATGGATCGAAATTCCCGATCGAACCCTCCGCACCCCCGATCCAGCCCGAACGGCCGGTTCGTCCGAAATCACGAACGGCGCGAAGGGCTCCGTTTGCCCGCCACTTAGCGCGTCCAGCTCGATACTCCAAACGACACGAACATTTAAAAGTTTCGGGGAATCGCCGGCCGAGCGGCGCGCCTACACTCGGCCGCTATAAAGCGATCGATTATTACCTATTTGTGTGAAAAGCGGAAGGAATACTCGCGGGCGGAGTGTTACAACTACAAGCCGCGTCCGCCGCTCGTGTCGCCGTGAGAAATGTCAATATTTGACGCGAGCATTGCTACGCCTCGAAATTGTCTCAACGATTTCGATATTTTCCAATACCAAATATTAACCTGCACTCCGACACCGGCCATTAATCGGGCCGCGAGTGGCATCGCGCGGCTCCGTAAACATCGATTCATTATCTCAATCGTAATGTTTAAGAAACTCGTTTTTTATTAGCGCTTTCTATACGCATAAATAAATACGTATAAAGGTATATTGCTGCGCGGAATCTGGCACGCGTCAATCAAACGGAACGCACATGAAACGCAACGATTTGTCACTCCGCCATTTTGACTCGTCCACAATAACGGACGCCATTTTGGTGACAATAATTAACAGATAGGCATCTCCGTCCTGCCGCTTTCTAGTTTTTGTTTTCTAAAATAATTATCATTACAATAAGCGACACGATCTCTTTTTACTTACCGCTGTTGCGGTATTTTGAATAAAATTACGCGGCCAAACGATTTAGAATTCACCGCCGACGGTACGGTTGAAATGGCCATCTATTAGAAACCAGTGGAACAAATGCTTATATATTTACGTTTTTGAACAATTAGGTACACAATATCGTTTGCGGCATCATTGCATACATTAGCTAGGAACGCGTATTACCCAAACTGTTGTTTTCCTTATGAATTTATCGCGAAGCGTTTGCAATCCGTCGGCTCGGTCATTATCATATTTTTAAAGGGGTTTTATCTTCACCACGCCTAGACTATTAGTTCCAAATCTATTGTCTTATCACAATAAAATTACTTGCTACTTACCTACCCAACTTAGCAGACATGTTTGCTATGGAAACAAGTAGTCGTAGAAATGTAGATTTTTATGGTTGCGGCCGCGTATTGTTTACAACAGCGACAAGTTGTCCAGCGAACTATTTCAGCTATTTCCCGCGGCGGCGGCGTTTCAGCGCTAACAGCTGTCGGCGCAGGCGCAGCCTCGGCAACGGCTCGGGTTGTTTACCTCTCTTATCACCTTTTGTTTTGCTTAAATACTTGGCTTATTTCTGACAGTTAGTAACAACTTTTCGGCGTACCCGCGCTGTTGGTCACCGCGGAACTGCCGATTTCTCTGCACTCATCGAACGTATCTGCTTTTGAGTTGCAACATATAATGGGCTATTAAATTGAATCGCCTTGGGCTAATAAATTGAATTTAAGTAAAGTTAGTCAAGAATTTTTTGAATCAGAACCCCATCAGCCTCCATGCATGGGCCAATGTAAATAAGATATCGAAGATCGAAGAGTTAACTGAAATAGAAGAAGCATTCGAAGGGCCAACAATAACGCATCGGCCGATCGGCGATACAGGTCCTTGTGTCCACATTAGCATCTCGAGGCGGGAGTGTGTGCAAACAGCGAGGGTCATCTGATGAAATGTTCAAAGGCTTTTAGTTCCCGAGAATTATTAAAACCCCAGGATCGTAATGTAAACATGAAATGTTTGCCGAGGCAAGAACCTGTTGCTTTGTGAATGTTTGATGCGTGCCCGGGCTTATTGGCGGTTTATTTTACGTGCGCTAATGTTAATGTAGCCGCGCGGTGACGCTGCCGCGCGACCGCGGCCCGGCCACCGCTACAATGTGTCGCGGATGCCGCGCGACCGCTTGCGACCGCCCGCGACCGCTCGCGACCGCCGGCGACCGCATCGCGGGGTGCGCCTTCCTTCGTTTACATCGCCATAAAATTGACTACTTTAAAAACAAATTGCCTGGCTACCGAGACTCGATATACTATGAACACTTACTTTGAAACCTGTTAACGGCGTCGGCGAATCGTTTCGAGGAGCGAGGAGTCGGTGTAATCTGTATTACAGTAGTGACCTGACCATCCGTATAGATATTAACAATATTTACCTGCATGTTAGTACGTTCCGCTGGCTCTACAAGAGATCAATGTGTGCTGTGAGCATTTTGCAGGTACTTAGAATTGGCAATCCCTCCTCGGGTTGCGTAACTGCAACCGGCAGATTTCCCTTCGACGTCAACAATACGTTGCACAGATGTGTTTCGCAACCGTGAAACACCAGATAAGTATGTAGATTGTGGATATGTTAGGGAAATTTGTTATTCGCAAACATGTAGGTACGAGTCGAAGATCGGATATACCAAAGACCTTTCAAATGATTATATGCGTATAGCACGCACTATCTGTAACTGACTGTACAAGGTCCTACCTCAAAAACTATAGTTGGTTAGGCCCAATATTCGATGGATAACCGGCCTAGGCACTTCCAGAGGGGTCGCGACCCGGTGAGCCCGGCTAGGCAAATAAGTCAGGTAGGCTGCTAACACAGCTAATGTGTGGACAAAGCACCGTCGTGACGGCTCCGCTAATAAATGTTCCCGGGAGCACCGACGCGCGAACATTTTCATCACGCCGCGACCGGGAAGCGGCCAGCACCTTCTGTGAACAAAAAAGGAAGGAGACCGTATACGAGCGTGTTTTCTTTTTAAACAAAGACTCGCCAGTGTTTGGCCAGTCATCCGGAGATGTCATTCGCTTTTTATCGTACCGGGCACCTACTGATTGTTCTACGGACGACGATTTAACACGATCCCTCAACATTTTCACCTCTCTTCGCACATCCACATCTCCATTGGAATTAACAACTTAATGTTCAATATTTTATTACCCGCCATATTTGTTTTGCATACCAAACACGTTGAGTACACGACATCTTTCATTGCAAGTTTCTATTTGATTTCGCATCATAAAACACGCTCGCATAGACGCGATTACGATTTCTATCACAAATATTACTTTGTAATAAAGAGGAATGTGTTCCTTTCGAGTTAGGCGCAATTGCTAGCTTTGGGGACTCGGCATAGGGTACATTATGGGTTGCATCGTATTTATAGCATTAATACCGCACATATGTCATTCCATTGCTTTATTTATATCGTTTATTATTTTCCATTAATGTTTTATCGATAGTTAAATAACAATGTCACATGTTATTGTTAAAAATAGGTGCGAATGCAAATTAAATCCGCGTCCACTAGTGGTCGTTACAAACTTAATATAACATTGTACCCGTCGAGTAGCTTACCTTTGATTCCTGACAGCCGTCTTCCGTCCAATTTAGTCTGTTGCCTTTATGGTTTTGGTAAAAGGTGTTAATCAGCCGTGTGTCCCTCTGATTACATCGACTGAGAGCAGGTACTGTCTGGATGCTTCTGAGAACATCAACGGGCCTTGTTTGAACGAATCATAAGCGGGTCGGTTGTCTAATAGGCCCTGCATGGGCAACTCTTGCTTTCATTGTTGGCCTTCTGTTTTGAACTGTATCAATCACGGCAGTCTGTTCGACGCCGTTTCCTGTATTTTGTGTTGGGTGTTCAACAACCATAGTTTGTTGAACATGGATACTTACATTAGAATCTGGACGATTTCTTTGGCTTCTTATACTGATACCAAAATGCTTGGCTTCTAGTCCATTCTGGAAGATCTCTTTAATAAGAAGCCATTTCTATATATCTGTTTTTAACAATCGCGGAAATTACGCGGTCGCCCCGTGACCATGACGCATGCAACTGCGTCGAAATATCGAGCTAGTGTCAACAAAGGTACGTTGCAGGAAACCCGGAACATACTTTTAAACATGTTTACAACATACAATTCTCAAATCCCGAGTTTATAGAAATTTCTAAGTCACAGATACATTGACTCTGCAGAAAAGTCGGGCAGTAACGCGGACATTTGATTAGCCCAGTCATGATCTGCTGCTCCGGCCCTCGTCCACTTTACGATGAGCTCCAAAAGTATTAAGCACACGTCAAATGGATATGACCATAATAAATCACATGTACATGGTCGGCGAAGTGTTAACCAGCGGTGAAATTTCGGTCATATATGTTGACTCATCCAATATTTATCGCACATGAGTTCCGATCCGGCAAACAGTTTACAGTTATTATTATATTATAAAATCACGAGGGGATTTCATACAAGATCCCGATTCTGTTTGCCTAGGCATTAGCGGGCGGCGTGCTAACGTTTCAAGTATTAGAGGTGCCTAGTTGCCAGGTTTGGAGTTCGGTGTGACAGAACACGCGTTGGTAATGTAATGTTGGGCAATTCGGGCGTTGCTGTTACTTGCAGTTAGTATTTATGCGGAAATCTTTTATTACAAACCGTATTTGTAAGAGGAGGCGCAAATCCAAAAATAATTCGAAATATAGGGACGAAAATTACTTTAGTCACTAAACAGAACTCGGATATCTAGTGCCGTGGATTCTCTCGGTGTTATGGTTTAACTTGAGCCCGTAACAATGTATAAGCGAGTTTTTTGTTACAACGAATAGAAATCCAAACCGCGCTGGCAACAACTAGACGGACTAAACTTTAGCCCGTTAAGTTTAAGTTGTCTCATGACAAGAAAACAAACCAATTTTGATTGTAGATAGGTACTGTATTTCGTATTTAGACGAAGTATTTCGAATGTCGATTTTAACTTTTTCTTCCATTTTTAGCGCTGTCAAATTCAACTATCATGGATATCACAGGAGTCGAACAAAAATACTATACCTAGCTACCTACCTACTTACTTTCTACTAATAATTGTTAATTTTTATTTCTCTAACTGTACAAAAGGACTAAGCTGTTCAATAGATGTTAGATAGATACTTATCTACATCACATACCGATGTGTAACTACTCGTTAACTACAGTTCGTCACTCCCTAATAAGTATAAAAACATGTTCGTTGTGTATAGGTAAGTAGGTATATTTACTTTTCACGCCGAATTTGGTCCAAATGTATTTCCTTTAAGGTGGACGAACTTGGAAGGCGTAAGTGGGCTCATTTTATTGATATATCGTTTAAACAAAATTACGGTCACATTAAAAAAGATAAAAATAACCAAAAGTGGCAAACGGAATTCAGTAGCGGTCTGGAACCATGAGAAAGTCAGGTTGAATAAAATGGCTAGCAATTCATTTTAAAGGGTTCCTTAGGGTATAAGGCCGAAGTCTTATTGACCGTTGCCTTAAACATCCAGCAGAATACCAGCATTGTTGTCAGATGCAAAAGTTCATTGTTACAGTCGAAGCAGGCATTTACAAGATTTCAATTACTTGCTTCATGTCGAAATGATCCATTCATTTCCAACTACTTTGTTCGAAGTATTCGTTTTTAATGTAATGTTTAATGTAAATTTAAAAAGGCAGCAGCAATTATTTTCAATAATCATCCGTAATTGTTTCCAGTAACTGCTGTGCGGACAGATGCAACTCCGTTTGTTGACTGAGTTTGTATAAGCGAATTATCATTGCTATCTCGATGTTACCTACTAAACCTGAGATACTAGGCGATATTAATGTGGATATCGTGATATATCGTATATCTCTGGCGAGTTTGTCCTGCGGAACCCCGCCGGCCGCGCGCCCGGTTGCGTGCCGCGTTCAGCGTTTATCCGAACGAAACATTTCACCGATAATAACTCCACACAATATAATAATGCGAATAATAAATAAAAATGGAAATAAAATAATAATTTTAATGTCGTAATTGCGGGCCGCGGGGCGGCGGCCGGAGCGCAAAATGCACTCATTTCACCCAACGATTTGATTGCCTTCGCTCGCTGCTTTTTGTTATTGATTCCGATGGAACTTTAAATACTGTGGCACCGGTTTGGCTCTGGCTCCCGGGCTGCCATTGTGCGCATGCGCTCATTACACCGTCTCGCAGCAATTGCAGTTTTCATAAAAATGGGATTGTCGCATGGCATCAGTCATGAGTACTCGTGGCTTCGGGACTGCCGAGAGCGAATGAGGACGCTGTCATATCGTTTCGGTTTTGCTTGTATTGCCCTGTAGCATTTTATGGTATACTTTTTAACAAAAGAAAAAATATATTAAGAGGTACTTGGTACTTGGAGGGGAGACTGGGCTTTATAAGGGGTTAACTTGCTAGTTTACAGCGAGTTTTCCCCAAGAATATAAAACTCTATGATTCAAGTCTTTTTGTTGATGGTATTATTTTATTTTGTGTTTAATTTTTAAACATTCTTTAGATCAAGCGAGGGAATACCGGAGGGTTTATCTGAGTGACACAAGGATTATGATTTTGGAAAGTAGATACAGACTATGCTTCCAATAAATGCGAAAGTAACTCAGTCTGTCTGTTACGTTTTCACACCACTGTCGCTAAACAAATTAGGATAAAATTTAGAAACGAGATAGAAAGCTACTTTTTATCACCGAAAATCCGAATTTCACGCGGACGAAGTCGCGGGCAAAAGCTAGTAATACACAAAAAAACCGACCGCGTTTATGTCTTTTGTATAGAAAAGCGTGAATTAATTAACGATCAATATATAAGACATCAGCGTATGCTGAAGTTTAGGAGGACCATGTCGTAAACAAAATCTAATGAATTATTACTTAAATTAAATAACTGCAGTTTAGTCATTGACATTACAACAAATTAAATAGAATAACTAAAAACAAAATTCTATAAGTATTTATGTCCTTAGCTAATTAATTATTTACAACACATTTGGGTTATATAACGACTACATGATTACATAACCGACACTCCTCTGGTATTTAGTAACACAGAAGCATTGACATACACCCCTAGGCATTTCATTGATCATCATGTTTACAAAAAAAATATATTGCAAAGTATAATTCAGGTCATTACAAATAAAACATCGCCAACCGAAATTGAACCCTGAAGCGGTTATTCGGTGACAAGCCAAACCGCTGTGGCATGTGCGCATACGTTATCCCCAGGCCATCAATTCGACAAACCACAACGTAATATCCGTACTTTCCAGCTACCTAATAATTCCGATTTACTATTATTAGGTAATAGAGTTTGGCCGGTTGCTATTTGGCAGAGTAGCTGACCATCATCAAACAGATGAGTATGAAAGGAATTTTACCCAAGTGCGATAAGGGTTTCGGCTCAAATCTGCACAATTTGTATTTAACTTTTTTCTTCTCCTTGATCGTTCCCTCACTACTGAGGATCGTGACATCTTCGGAGTTTTTCAACTGCATGTCTCGATCGGTTTCGATCAGTCGCCTGATGTAATGCGACGTTGACAGATGTATCCAGTTGTTCCGATATTTGGTCCGCCCATCTCTTAGGGATTCGGCCTTTGGGTCTCTTGCCTTCGACTTTTGCCGTCACCATAAGTAGTTCCAGATTGTTCCAGTTTCATGTAATGTAACAATACTGCAGAACCACAGTGCATATTGTCATTGGAGGACTAAACTCGGCGACTATGTACGTACAATGAGAAAGGATATGTTCTGTTTAACATCCATCTAAACCCATCTATACTGTAAGTAAGCAATCCCGTCAATTTCCCGATATTTTGCAACCGTGTCACATGAAACTGTGTCGAAATATAGTTGACCATGACCTTGCCAAATGTCGCTATGATATTTTTAATATGACTTTGGGCGTAAAAGTTCAAAATCATGTAAATAAATTAATCTGAACCTGAATTCGTGTTCTACTTGGACTACAATGTAATGTTATTGAGCTATTAATCCAAATAGATTTTGTTGTCGGTCGTGACCGTCGGTTATATGTAAACAACCATGTTTCGTTAATAATCATAGTGAAGTATCATGAAATTATTATTTCATTTGAAGAATCGTGCGTTTGCAGTAATTGGGCAACAAAGTTGCAGATTACGTTCACCAGCTATAACTTTTTAAATTAAAAATTAATATAATAGGTCTTTTCCAATAGGTGTAGGAATACCATTTGCACTATCGTCTATTTTTCAAAGAGGAAATTCCCTCGGCATGAGGATGAAACAGGTAGAATTGTTGGAAGATTTAAGAACTGTTGCACTCAAACGAAGTCGCGGGAAAAAGCTAATTAGCTATTTATTATTAATTAGTAATAAATGACCAAATATAAAGTGGTCTAAATATTATACAGTTCACCTGAAAATGGTAACGAAAATAGGAATAAAAGTTAATTCCGTATTTTATTTTATAAGGTACTTTCACCAATAGCATGTCTATTACAATACACTTAAGTAAAAACAAAATAGCAGATGTTCTGTTACATAAGCCAATTAAAGATATACACAAAATTTACCAATAATGCTACAAAACAATATATCGCAGGGTTTGGATCGAAACCCTGTGTATAATAAATAGTATATAAATTATTAGTATAATTAAAGTGGTAGAAAGTAGAGAGAATCGAAAAACGTTTAAGAATTACGGCAGTAAGTGTATTTTAATGCTGATTGCAACATTATCTATGTGTGAGCTTACAAGAGAACACACTGAGGCACAGTACGGAGATCCAATCATTTCGTTAGACAACGTCCACTTTGGACGTCTATAATTCAATCGCTCTCCCACACCGACGTTAGGAGACAACCTGAATATGTTCACGCTAATGATATTGCATTTGCCACACAATCGACGGCCGATGACAGTGCGGCGAGTAAATTGCCCGAGTTGCCTCCATTTCTGCCCGGATACCTCTCTAGTAGGACACTAGTGTCTAGTTCAAGCGAAAACACCTCACGCCTAGCGACATTTATACGTAATTGTTGGTTCCACACACTTGTCCCCACCTGCCTGTAATTAATTTTGAAATTACGTCCACATACGCCGTTTTATATCTACGGCGGCGTCGGAACGAAGGTTTTGTGTGTATTTTTAGATATTTATCAGGCTCTGAAGGACATTGCAATGATATTATTATAGTTTTTATAGTTGTAGTTAATGGTATTTATTATAATATATCGGCCGGTACTCTATATTTATTTAAAAAAGTAATTGAGATGATTCTAGAGCGACAGCGTTATTCGTGTGCAATTTGCCTACTAGTAGATCTTTAAACCTGCCTAAACAAAAGGTCTGCATGATTACACATGACAATACCTAGATTGAACTCTCTTCTCCTCAAAAGGCCTCTTTCCTGATACCGCCAGGTTCAGGCACTTATTCCCCACGTATCCCTGGGGCTTACGCAACACGTGACCATACCAGCGCAAGCAAGCCTCCTCGAACTCTATTCTAATTTAAGATATTTAAAATATATCTTTTACGTTTTCATTTGTTGAGATTGTTAGTATATAACGTATAGTAGGTATATAACGCTAATGATTATGTATAACATGTTCTTCCTTTCATCGTATATCTCTGTAATTTACCCCAGATTGTACGTACCTAGTTCCCGCACTTACCCTCGGTTTTCTGTGACATAAAGCTAAACAGTCACCAGTTTTAACTGTCCACTCCGTTGTCCACAGTCCGCCCGTTCGGAAGGAGAGTCGTCAGGCGAGCAGTCGTGCGAGAGCTCCGACGAGGGCGTCGGGCGAGATGCGCCCGCGCACGCGCCGATGCCACACGCGCTGTTGCAGACCAACCACCAGCAGATTAACCAGATTAATCAGCTCAATCAGATCAACCAGATTAACCAAATTGTGAACCATCAGCAGAGGAATTCGCCAAGGCCCCATGAGAGGGAGGTAAAGGTATGCTGGTCATTGAAATCTTCAAGAAACTAGCCCACATGGTATCTAGGCTCGGCAACGCATTCGCGACTGTAGGTGTTGCAGGTGTCTTGGCGGCGGTGATCACTTTCCATCAGGAGACCCGCTTGGCTTTATTATAAAAAAATTAACAGTTAAACCTAAGTCTATGAACCAATGACTCTTTTCTGAGTTTGTTTATTTATTCAAATTTTATGCACAAAAAAGTGCCGTGGCGGACTTAAAGCTATAATAGCCTGACTTGGTATACCTATAGTTGGGTTAAATGTAACAGAAAAAAAGCTGAACGACGTGGAAAGGCAAAAACCTTTTGACGGCCCATCTCATCTGATGGTTTGGCGATGCACTCGAAGATGTAGCAAGTCTGTCTGTCTAGAAACGATATATTCACTCGTGACCCGGAAGGAGATCAGATTAAACTGTTTACAGAACACATTCGCATGCAAAGCGTTCTTTAGACGTACTCATCAGACAGGTCTAGCCAA
Organism: Blastobasis lacticolella; assembly: GCA_905147135.1. Lineage (NCBI taxonomy): Eukaryota > Metazoa > Arthropoda > Insecta > Lepidoptera > Blastobasidae > Blastobasis > Blastobasis lacticolella. The sequence continues at coordinate 10,889,775 of LR990058.1, forward strand.
AGTATTAGCACCTAGAGGTGGTAAAATAGGCTCACCTTGCAAGATGGTGGTCAAGAACTTCGATATTATTTTTCAAAAATGAGCTCAACGTCCGCCTTTCTATCCCTAGGTACGCGATGACTTCGAGTCGCTGAAGTCATCTCTCCACCCGCACTTGTCTTCGCTCGCTTCGCTGGCGCAGGGCGCGCCCCTCTCCACACCAGGCAGTGTATACGCACTAGCCGGCGGGGGGGCCGCGGGGGGGTTCCCGTACGCCCCCCCTGCGTTCCTGGCGCCAGCCCCTCCGCCCCCCGCGCAGCCAGTCGGCTCCGCGTCCTCATCGTCCTCCGAAGGCAGCGCGGCAGGCTGGAGCTTCGAAGAACAGTACAAGCAGGTTCGTCAGGTAAGGATGTTGTCCACGTACATATAATTTAAGTACGACTTCATCCTAGCTCTGGGGTAGGCAGACGCTGTCCATTATGAAGCATGATGTTTGCTGGCGACTACGGACACACGGGCCGCCAACAGATGGTTGCCAAATCACATACAGTTGGATTATCATGTCCGGCTGCTGGACAGTCAACGCGAACTTAGTGGTCAACTGAAGAATTGGAGAAAAGTTGTATTTCTATTATATATGGAATCTATGGTATACAGGAGAGTTATTTCGACTGTTCTAATTGGATTATAGAAATAATTTAGTTTGAAATATTAGACTGTATGCAAGGTATTATTAACTAAACTTCGCGGCTTCATGCACAGTATTCGTTCAATTTTATTATGGTAGAAGCGTGTAGGTATATTAGTCGCAGTACAATACCATCACCCTATGCGCCTATAGGGAATAATAAATGCCTATAAATATTTACCCCACAACAACATAATCACTGCAAATCGAACTATTAGACCTCGAGCCCTCGATAAAGAATTCAAGTTTGCTTAAAGCAGTACGTGCATGTTTTGCCAGAACGAAAAGGCCTGTGGAGTGGAGCTTCTTGATTGCGTAAAGTATAGACGGAGAAACAGCGAGGGGGTCTTCTATAACTGGGCGTGTAGTGTGGCATATCCAATAAAAACATCGCCATAATCGCTCCATAATGGCGGACCTAACCCGTTTTCCCTTTGTTACATATTTCATTGGCGAGGGATTTCAAACAGTTGAAGGGTCACTCCGACCCCAATGGGATGAGAAATAATAATCAGTCACCCCTGTCGGCTGGGGGTAGCAGATTGTCAGCTTGTATTATGACGGGTAGGTATAAATGTTTACGAGTAAATTAAATGTGGGGCTACTGAGGGGGCTCGGAACTAGCGAGTGAAACTGTAGCGAGGTAGCGTTGCTGGAATTCATTGGCAGTGTTCCTGTTGGACAGTTGCACATAGTGTCACGACTCATAACAACGACGACGTTGCGGCTATAGTAAATGGCCGATATTAACTCATTTTAGTGTCATTATTTATAGAATCAGCTTTGTATTGGCTAACGAGATAATGAGCGCTGCAATCGTGTGCATTGAATCGGAATCAATGTGGTCCTTAACCAGTCCGGATGGCAGGAGTTGGCAGCATTTGGCACCTTATTGGTGCCGCGTAATTTTACGGGCGCTCAGCCGATCCGCTAATGGCTGCGGCGGCGCACGATCGCGGATAACAAGCCGCTAAAATTTCCATCAAAAGAGTGAAAAGCATCGTATTACCAGAACGGGTATTATCGATGGTTTCCTTGCCTCGTTATTTCGCCTGGTTAACGGTTGCATTGTTTGTGAAGGTTTAGCGCATAAAGAAGTAAATACGGCGATTCAGTTCATGCGAAGATTTGTACAACACTGTTGTGTACGGATTACGGGGTGGGGCTGTACGTGATTACCGCAAATGCGTTTTTCATCGCAACGCCTTATTATGCTGAGTCAGTTACATCTAAATTAAAATAAGAATATATGTATATTACTAAATCCAAACCGATACCATAGGTATTATGAAAAGTTTATACCGTACTTTGAGAAAGGACCGATATTGTCGTTCCATCTCGTTCGGTAGCTATACTTTAAGATACTTTTGTTTGTACACACAGCAGTATATCCTGATCAATGGGCGTTCGTATCGCGTTGCTGCCGACTCAAATTAACCAAGTATAAATGCTTTGATCTCGTTGCACACTCCGTCGCGTGCCGTCGCGCGGTCCACAGGATACCTTGATGTCTCCCACCCTCAATTATAGCGAACTTAATAGCGACGTAAACGGCGATTAACTCGATATAATATAGACGGTTTATTGAAGAACAATTTCGCATTCAGGGTCACCGACTCGCCGCAACAAGTCGAACAAAACCCCTCAGCGAATAGCCCTTAAGCCCGCTGTAAAGGTATAAAAGTATGTTTTTGCTATTGTTGCGATGCGAGTATGAGTCGGCAACATGCTTAATTTCGTTAAATGCCATTCTTGCCTCGCTTTTGACTACAATGTGGGCAATTTTATTTCACAATTCCGCGCCATAAGGTGTGGGTCACGCGGCTGCGGTGGCGGGTACAGGCGCTACAATGCGCGCGCGCCGCCCCGACAACTACATACTTACTATGAAACGACAATTGCGCCACCGCCGCAATGGAGGTGCGAATGTGGATCGATTAATGTGGGCTACACTGTATTATATTTACCAAAAACGCCCTTTGAAACACAATGAATCGGGCTTCGGCAAATCGTTGCCTTGTTCAGTTATCTGCACCCAAACAAGCATAACAACTCAAGATCTATCTAAACCATTCGACGTGAACGTTCCAAATTACAAGTATTTCAAGTGTATAAAACATTCTAGCCGATAAGCGTCATCGGGGGTAGCAGATAACGCGTCTAGACGGAATAAATATTCGAAACACTCGAATGCCAGCTCGATGGCTCACTTGGCTAATCGTTACCCGAAAAAAGAACATTTAAAGGAAGAGATTACGCTTTTTTTACGGAACGCACCCATAACCTACTGCCACTTAAAGAGGTTGGAGGCGAATCTAATAGGGCATGTGCATTTGAAGCGTTCGGAACGAGCTGCCCTGGTGATTACGACGGCGTGGGGCCGGGGACATCTCACACTTTTACTTTTTACGCTCTTTATTGTCGAAACATGTTAAAACAGCGATGTTGGACGGTGGGGGACAATCCTTGCTCTCCTTTCATTTTCGTCAGAATATAGCACCAACACGGAAGCCGTAGCGTAGGACTGTTTGAGTACCATTTTTAAACATATCACAGAAAAACTATGTTAAACAATTAGATGAAATTATGCACTGAGGAAGCCTAGCTTCGGAGAACTATACTTCGCGTGTTAAATTGGTAGAAATTCTTCAAAATTTAAAAGCTGCAGTTTAATAAATTATGGCGAACGAGATTTCTTTATTTAGCTAAAGACTTTCTCATGCGTCTGTGATCTCATGAGTCAGATATCTAGAGCTGGGAACTTTAGAAATAAAATATTTCTCCACGTATCCACAACGTAACCAATCTCAGTAGGCAGTTTGCCAATGCAAAATTTTAATGCACAATCTACTGTTATCACAACCGAAAACGCTGTATTTATAAAACAAGGAAACTGCTTGGAAAAATGTTTAATTATAATTCTCCATAACACACGAGTTTGGCCGGGGCGAAATTGCACGGCATTGGCGAGCCGGAAAATGCATTACCTAACTTTTTCCTTCACTGATATTACGGTATTACGTTGCGCCGATTGCATGCGATTTCTTTGACGTGCTAATTTTATTTACGGCTTGCTTTATCGAAACTTTACAGTTGCCGATAAGGAGCGATGGAGCTTAATTTGTATAATTGTTGCACGCTCGCTGCCTGCTTATCACATTCAATCAATCATTCTTTCGGCTACCTTTTTACCCATATATTTTCTTTAACACTGTTAACGGTTTGATTAAGTTGGTAAGGGTTTCGTGACGAGTCGTTGGCACAAATAATGCTGTTGGCAATGTTCATAACAAAGGCTCTTTCGCTTTAATAATGTTGGGAGTAAAGATTTTTTCATTCAGTGACAGGCTTAAAGAGGTTAGAGTGGAGAGGTTAAGTTGATCATTACGTTGCTCAGTTTTGGCTGGTCGTGGTAACTTTAAAGACAAGCTGCACTAATTTGAGCTCGTCCCTTTACTATATTATGAGAGTTCCTCACAAGATGACATGGTGGAACAAACTTCCCAATAGTTTATATGTACCTACTGTACGTTTAAAATAGGAATAGGACAGGTTGTTTACTAACTTCACTCGAATAAGTACTAGAGATGGGTAATAAAATAACGTCACTAGTATCGGCGGCATATTAGACCACATTTATTATTGTTCTAACATGCCGCCGATTGGCAAACTACTGATGAAAATATCCTCAAGGCCCTTTTTAAGCCACGACGAAAAAAGAGGGATGTTATTAGTTTAACGTGTGTATCTCTGGCATCGTAGCTCATCCTAGCCTCAGCCCATCTCGAGTGAAGTTAGTCACCAGCCCGTCCTATTCTAATATTAATCGCATGCTATGATTTTTCACTCTTTAACAGCCAACATTTCCACCCACTCCTAACACGCCGCCAACTAAGCACCAGTATCAACCGCGGGCCGACATGAAAGCAAACCACGCGTAAACGGGAGCACCGGTATCGGTTGCACAAAGCGCGCGACCAATCCGCCGATTGCGCGATCAAACGCGCCGCGCGCGGTGCAAATCGCGACGTTATCGCGACGCGGCGCGTTAGTCGCGGGGGTACTTTATATCGGTAAGGGGACAATCTTGCCTATTAATACTTGGGAGGGACGGAGGAGGTGTCTTGTTGGAATTGGAGCGGTATGGTTGGGGACGTATCTCCGTCTTATCAAATACCGTAGCCAAACAATATTATGTTTTCTTAATTTAGACTAGTTAGGCATTTGACCGCCATCTCACTTGGTAGTAAGCGACGATACGGCCGATGATGGAGCATGCCTGACTAGGAACAGCATATTCACTCTAGCCGTTAAGGGGTCCAGATTATAAAGATCACGGAACACACTCGCAGGCAACAGGTAAGTAAGGTCTACAGTGCACCATGGGGGACCGTGACTTTGAACGTAGACGGGGATTGTATTTGCCCACTTGCTGTTAGAGAGAAGTGTCCCGCGGTTTTAGAGGTGGGTAACGCATTGTTGATACCTCTGGTGTTGCTACTTCATAATGTCCATAAATAGCGGTGACCACTTTTCATCAGGTTCGCCTTTACCGCTTACCTAACATAAAAAATACATACTCGCTTCCTTGTCAGTAATGAGATGCGTCGCTCGCGTTTAAAAATTCGAGCTTCTTTGTTTAGATTTAGCATTATCAATTCCATTAAGTCCTAGTTTTACGTGTCGGTCGGCCATTTATGTGAAATTATAATTTGGGAAAAGAAAAGGACATAGCAGACCTTACAATCGTCTGTCCAATACATGGTCTTCGGATCTTTTATTTTCTTGAACAATATAAAAATTCATATGAAATACTCAAGTTGACTTAGCTTAGAGTATATAGATATACAAGTATATATGAGTAAGTTTCAAATTCATAGAAAAACCAGAGGTCACAGCGTGTTAGTCAACTTTCCTGCCATTATCGCTGTCTCAGCGATTACCAATGCGCTTTCTCATTACGCCATTGAAAGTAGGTATCCCGCTACTCGACTGATGTTGCTTGACCTTCGACTTGTGCGCGTTTGGAGATACCTGTGAAGGCCAACCTAGTATTCAGAGATCAAGATACAATTGTCGCCAGACACGACAAAAACATTCTACGAACAAACAAATTAGTGAAACATAAAAAGGCATTCGAGACTTCCGATCCTAATTAAGGCGCGTTGGAGTCGTTATACCTCCGATTTAGATGCGCCTATTAAAGCTAAATAGCCGATTTGTCGTTGTAATTAGCCTTAAAATGTCCACTGGGTACATAAAAATAGTACACCTTATTATACGTATAGTCAGTAATTGGTCAAACTAAATTACGTGTAACTATACGGCCATTATAATCCTCGACGTAGATATGCACTGTGTGGACAATATGTCTGTTTCAAGGTTCAGCTGTTATTTAAAGAAATGAATACACTGGTATATGTACCTACTCGCAAAGGATATCAATGTACATTGGACGAAAATAAGTTAGAATTTATGATTAGAGAATCCAAATACCTAGGCGTTTTAGAAATTCCAGGTTAGGCTTCAGTCGCCTGAATGGGCTGATCACGATGTTTTCCCTCACCGTTAGAGCATCGGTTGTGTTCAAGTGCTCCACGTAAATAACTCAGAAAAAGTTCATTGTTACGCGGTGACACTAAATTCGGTACCTCTCGCTTACACGTCGAACCCGCTAGTTTTTAGGCCACTGACACTGAAGATACTTGACAAAAATGAAATGCTTACTAGATTAATATTAAACATTTTTCTATTTAATACGGGCAAATATAAACGCATAGATGCAACCAGAGCGAGAGATGCGCCCGCGCACCCCTGGCCGCGTCTATTTCCAGAGGCCGCGCACGGACCCTCGCTGAGTGCCGATAAACGTTACGAGGGATTAATGACAGATTATAATGAAGCTACAGTGCCACCAATTTATCTGGGGGAGTACCACAATCTTTGATAATATCATCATGTTTTGTTGTAAGCTTATTGTAAGCTTACAGTAATATTACTTTGATTCGTATTCGTAGCAGTATTGTTTTATTAAATTTATCAGACACAAAGACGGTGTCGCTGTAGTTGAATTTAGTACTGCCGACAAATAATATTTCAAATTTTTTACACAAAGCTCGATTGCACTAAACTTTAGGCGACGCTTTTTATTTAACATATTCCTGACAAAAAACACCAACTATGGGTGATATTTCAATTCGCTAAGTCAGTTTTAACTTTATGATACCGATTTTGTGACTAATAAATGCTAAGGAATATTATGAGGCGCCAACTTATGAGTCGCCTAAGTTTATCGTAATCGCAGTTTCGTTTCCCCGGTCATCGGGTCAGATAAGTCTTTTGGTACTTTTGGTCTCTGGTTTGAGTGAATGACTCGGCAGTGACGTCACAAAACTTTTAGCCTAAACAATATTAAAACAAGCTTTCTTAATGAGGTCATGGTACGAATTTGAAAAGTAAGGTTATAGTTTTATTATTATAAGAGCTTGTAGTAGGCCACCCTGTTTACTAAAAGGCGCTAGTGAGGCTAGTATATTAATACTAAACGACGTCTATAGTTCTGAATTTGTCTGCTGAACAGATAATTGGAGGCACTATACGAGTCTGGAAGGAGTGTCGTGCTGTTGTTGTGTTTTTTGGTATTGCTAATGTCGGTAAAGTCATTTCTTATAGGTAGTACGAATCTATCGATGTATTTTCCAGCTCATGGATTTTACGACGTTTTAGTCCTATTACTTAAAAAATTATAAGCATACTTAAATATAATAAATGCAGCAATTTTGATATTACCTATAGTGACAGATGACACAATCGTTGATGCCGCGCAGTTTAAGCCGAGCCACAAACATTTCACATTGACTCATCAAACTAACTTATCAATTTATTGCGCGCTTGCAATTTGACAAAAAAACCGCGTGCGCAATGCAGTCGGCCACATGCGCGATTATAAATAGACATCGCATAGAGTGCATGCGCATCTGACGGACGGTCACCCGAGACGGTAATGCGCGGTGATTCGATACATATGGCGCGCGGATCGGGTGGAGTGGCTGAGCAGACAGTGGGTAGAGGTCGCTAGTTGCAGAATCATTAATATCTGATGGCTAATTACGTAACGCTGTTGGCAACGATTATCTGATTTCAATGATTGAAATTGTTACTTTTGCGATTATGTACCTATGATAGGTTTAATAGTTTCAGTTTGCAATGGAAATTTGTTAGCAACTGAACACATGAAATCGATGATACGGAATCGCAAAAGTAACATTGTTATCAGAGAATTGTTGGCAACAGCATTACGTTATTAGCCTACTGTGCTGATTATGTTATTAGTTGTGAGGTGTGCACCTCTTGTGGTTTCCTGTAGACTCACTTTTCAAAGAAGTTTAAATATATTTGTGTCCAATAGTTCGCCACCCAAGGTCAAAGCCTTGAGAGGACTTAGCTTTGCATAGATAGTATGTATCCTTGGATATATTGCTAGTTGATGGAATGCGAAAATAATTAAAGTAGATCCTACTGATTATTACACCGCAATTTTATTTTCTTGCATATATTAATCCATGAATTGACTAGGCATCATCAACATCCCACTGCTGGACTGCTGCTAGGAGTCATCTCCACGCCGTGAAGATGGGTTGGAGATTGCAGTGTTCACAATGTACAACACAAACGTTGGTGCCCATATTCCGGTCTACAGAGGGCTTGCGTCTAAGGCATCTAAGATGTTAGTCGACAATCTATAGGGTTGGTTCTATATTCAATCTCCTCTGCCGGACACAACACAGCCAGCTAATACAACATCCATACATTATATGTTCACAATTACAATTCAGGACAGCGGTTGACTGAACGGTCTGTGTCTATGTTTGTTTAGCTATTCTGATCCATCATATCCTACAATGCTGTTTTCGCGAATATCAAATTATGACCTAACACAATAATTATGCATATTTCGTAATTAGCGGTGGACGTTTTGGGTGGTAGCATCTACAAGAATATGATAAGATGTCATGTGCACACGTTTTTTAGCATCAACAGCCCATGACTGTTTCCTCTAAGATGAGTTTTGTGTAATTGGAAAGTTCCCTGCACTTACCAGAATTTTGTACGTATTGTTGAAAATCTATACATTTATAAATAGTATAAATCAAAGTCGCGTCCACTTGTCTGTCCCTATGTATCTATGTACGCTTAGATCTTTTAAACTACCCAACGGATTTTAATGCCGTTTTCAACAATAGATAGGATGATTCAAGAGGAACTCTAATAAGCAAGAAAAAAGGGTAGATAAAGCTAAAGTAGGAGTACGCGAACGTAGTCGCCCCGGGTCCACTAGTACACAATATAGTTCAGCCTTCTGTCTGGACTTATTTGAAGGTCATATCTCAAACTTTTTTTTGTTGGTTATACTACCAAGGTGGCAAACAAGCTTACGGTCTGCCTGATGATAAGCAGTCACCGCAGCCTATGGACGTTTGCAATACCAGGGGCATCACCCACGCGTTGCCGACCCCGTAAAAACCTTTTCACCCCTTTCTTAAAGAACTCCATGTTGTACTCTTCGAGATTGCTTCGCTCGTCGAGCCTCTCTGCATGGCCGATTAAACCACGGTCATCTCCGTGCCCCAGCAGCCACTAGCGGGTTAGGAATGAAGCAGTCCATACCCGCTAAGATGGTCTCGGCGACTGCGGTAGCACAGGTATCAGGATCATCCGATGCAAAGCAGAGCTGCACTTGATTGCACATAGCAGAGGTATATTTCATAATAAGCAAACTCTTGTAGCCTAAACTTGGACGATGTTGTCCGAAGCTACGTCTTAAAGGCACACGATAATGCTTAGTAAAAATACGGACGCCCACCCATATTATATTTTCATTATACAACATCACTATTAAACGTCCAAAGTAAATAATCATGACACTTGTATGGAAACTAAGATATTTGCCAACGTGTAGGTGACTGCTAGAATTAACAAGTTATCAATCTATTTGTTTTTGATTTTATTTGAAACGAAGTAACTGATGGCAGATTTGCGTCATGTTAGCGGGAGTGTATGTCTGTGTGTCCATCCAAAGGTAATATTGTTGACTTTGTTTACCCGTGAAACACAAGCTTATTAGTTTATGTAGATAATTATAAAGAGGAAAACGGAATTATTTCATATCGCATAGGCGTGTGCAGTTCACACATTGAACGGTCAATATTCACATGTTATGTTTATATGTAAATCAATACATACATTGTATAAAAATCCCCGCCATGTTTGCGATTATCAGTTTACGCCACTGGCGACTGGTGGGCAATTCGGGTTTCCTACGTAATAAAGCTGTTCAATCGATTTAAAACTATTAATCGATCGCTTTCCGCCCCTTTTCCCGCCGTCCACCGAAAAAAATGTTATGATCCCAGATGCCTCCTCAGCATGCCTTCGATCTAGTCTGGCTAACTGTCCTGCATTTTATAAAACGTCCTGTTTATCAGCGGTCATATTAGCCGTGTCCTGTATTTTAATAAGAATAATAGAGGACCATACATACATGGTCCTAGGTATTTGAATTGCGCGAATCATACTCATAGTAATTTATTACAGCATTCTGATGCTGCTTCCGCTTGCTAAATGACAGCAATTAAATATTTATTTTAAATGTTTTGTAAAGATAAACAATTTTAATTCGACGTCAACCAGTATTTTTTTCTTAAATCCTGTTATTTTAGGCCACATGTTTAGCAAAATGAGCACACAGGATTGGTCACCCTCCCTACTACCTCTCCGATCGTGATAACCGAATCACAATTCAGAACCCAACCTCTGACACGCGTCTTCGAAAAAACCCTCCCCAAATTCCTTCTCGAGTTACCGAGGGCCTCGGAGGAGGGCCACGCGTAGGCCCAGAGGCCCAGCGCTGAGGGGCGCGGGGGGCCTCCTGAAATAGCCCCGCACGGGACACGCGATGCATCTGCCCGGGTAAAAATAACGCCCCCAATGTAGTATCAAGGACGTACATGTTTATGTCGTCCGATTCGACCAATGCGTCGATTGTTTGGTTTGAATTGAAGCTGGTGCTGCGCTGGTGCTAAGTTTAGTAGGACTGAAGGTTCTGCGGAATCACAAATGCATGTTGCTAAACTTTTGTTGAACAATCTTAAAAACTACCTTAACGTAACCATCTAAACTAAACTACAGTTTCTACTACTTCTACAGTGTATAAATTCTAAATACTAAAATGTATCATACGTAACCGACAGGTGACTAGATAAGTGGCAAACTTATACCTACAATAAAAGTGTAGATAATAGTCGTAACGACTAGTTAATCAATTTTATTTGATATTAGGAACTCATCAAATATACCGTTGAGATTTCACTTGATTTCCCAAACCCACTCTTCATAAAGAAATTTGTTAGCATACAACATAGCAGTTTGAAATTTTTCATTATTCTCAAATATTACAGCTGAAACCCAATTAAAAATGGCTGCATCAATTAAAATAAAATCCATAATTGACGCGAGAATATTCAAAAATTACAACTTCCTCTTCACCCTAAATCAAGCCGGCATTCGGCTGCAGTTTTTGCCCTAACATTCCTATAAAATGTTTATCACCGCACAGTGCACATGTGCGCGCAGCCCTCTTCCAGAGATTATTCTAAAATCTCCAGATTGCCACCCCGGGCAAAAAATAAATAAATCCACAACGGCCAACAAAAAATGTCCCGAATCCTCGAGACATTACCAGCCCCTTGAAATACCGATTTACAGTTATCGCACGCACCGACGGATGAAAAACAACATTTCACTTTTTCAGCCACTGTGAAAGAGAGACGGCTGTAGTGCGACTACACTATACTCACACATACTACGTGTATGCCGTGGTGACTGTGTGCGTAAACTTAATTAAATATTTTTATGTGCGAGGCCTCTTGACTACATAGTTAAAACTACGCACACAACGCATCCAGCGTTGTGGTAAATTAATCTACATATGTTCCACATAGGTATGAAGTTTCATATTTGGACATAAAAATAACTCAAATAAGAGATGAATTTAATGTTTGGACAGCGTTTCAATCGAAATCAAATCGATATCATAGAAATCAAAATTTTGCAAACGAGATTTTTTAATTGCCTAGGGAGTAACGGAGGACGGATGGTCCACCAGATGGAAAGTGGACCACCCACCACCACTATCAAATGGCTAAATGAAAAGATATACTGATATTAATTGTTAAAATGCATACCTACATACATACCATTTTTACATGTGCGTGGTGCGTGTGCGACGTAGGGTGGCAGGCCGACGGGTTATCATTTCCTCTCATAATTTTATACTTAATTTTTTGTTAGCTGAAAGTTCTACGTCGTTGGCGGGTTACGTTTTTATTGGATTTTTATCACGGAATATTAACTCTCTGCTGTGTATTCGGAGTACTTCAATATTTTAAGTTATTTTGAATATGTATGTTAGACTAGCCCTAATAGGGCGCCGTAGGTATGCGCAAAACTAAAGATCGACTTAAGTGGCGCGCCTTGGGAGAGGCTTATTATGACCTGATTCCAGAGAGAAAGGATTGCGGAAGAAGGGGAAGGATTGCCAGTAGATTACGGCTAATTATGACGCTAATGACGTTGACGACCGAAACAATGGCGATTTTCAATGTTCACTGCCAAAAATACTACCTAAACCACCATGCACTGCTTGAAAAAGCCAATTGTAACTTAAGCATTTCAAGCTGCCACTGCAGATAGATCGGCAGTCGCACTGGCCGCGGTGGCCGAGGCTCGGGCTTGGACTTGCGCGGGCGCCATTCGAAGCGTGCGATTTTAAAGGGCGTCGCGGCTAGAGTCCGTGGCGAAAGGCGCGGCAGTAAAGCCGCCGACAAAGCTGTCCCGGTGCGCCGCCCTGCGACCTAATAAACAATTACGATTATAAACAGTAAAATTGTTGTTCGGCGCTTTATCGACCGGAGCGCGGCGACATTGTCCCGCCTTCCCGCCTTCAAGGGGTATTAACAATTTACAGCTCGTACCTGCGCTTGCGCACCAATTCGCGAGGGCTCCCATGGCTGACGTCGGACGTTTATTGCGAACTTAATCGCCCGACTTTCGCCGTTTCGCGGGTGCAAATCGAAAATTGTGCGCCTCGAAGTGGTGTGTCCGCGTTTTTCGATTTTTAAAGCGACGGAAGGATTGATGTTGGTGCTGTTGTATAATGCTTCTCAAAATCGGGCCTTCAATATGAATGTGCTCCGAAGTTGACAATCAACGTCATGAAAGCTTACCTTTGTCCAGACTTATCACGACAATCGGTCTAGAGCAATCAGCTCCCTGTAAATAAAGTCCGATGACTCACTTATCTGCCCCCAAAATTACGACATCATCTAACCACAATTAGGGGGATAATTGTGAACATCCCTAATTACACTGGGCTCTCTCTATTATTGTTGGAGCACACGTCGCTTTTCGCACGGGGCGAAGATTTATCGCCGATTTTAATTAACACCCTGTACGTCTATAGCCCCTCGATACGTCTCAATAGCACCCCTAGCAATCGATTACGCGATCGCTCTTTTAATTCTCAATTAAGTGGCCCTACGGGAACTGTGAATTGGGGACTCGACTGGATTCAATATAAATTGTGAAACTGGGTTATCAGTAAAGAGCTTCAGCATTCAGTACAAGAAAATAAATGAACGCGTAATATTTTTAATTTTTAAATCAATTAAAATGACAAAACGGAGTACATTTGATGCATTTGTACAATGACGTCACAGTTCAAAGTCTCATTCAAACGTAGAAGTGATCCGTTTTGACAGATCATAAAGACGTATTATTATATTAGACCCACACGCGACGTACCTTTTCGATATGTTTTTCCGACGTTTCGATAGGGTTACACCCACAGTGGTCACGAGAAGACTTGGTAGTTTGAAACAAATATTAGATCATAAAAAGTTGCTAATTTGACATTCAGTCAACTCGCGGATCGTGCGAACGTGTCGTAATGGAATCGTTTCAAGACAGTACTTTCCGAACTAATTCGTAGGAGTGCAGGGCGAGTTTGCACAGTGCAAAATTGATCACCGAGGGCTCGCCTAGCCTTGCGAGCCATCACTCATGGACCGCATTATGCAGGTTTCACAATAATTAAAGCAGTCTGTAAAACACCTATAAACTGCTAGTAAAGAGTTAATGGACTCGCTTCATTATTGCACCACGCCCTCCCTGGCGCGCCCGCAAATTTTATTGCTCTGCTTTTATTCAAATCAAATTGATTGATCGTTGGCGGGGCATGAATCATTTATACTGGGAATGATAAGCTACGTTATCGCTTGTGTAATTAAGATTTGATTTTGATGGACGCCTTAGTATTTAGCGCTAGATTCGTAAATTGCCTTATCATTTCGAAACCACGTGCTCCACTCGTTTCGCTACCTACTTATCAAACAATACATCTATTTGACAACGATTACGCGTTCGGAAATACCCAAACCCCTAACGGTACGCAACAAACATGCAACAATAAAGGTACCCCACAAAAAAAGAGAGACTCGACGTTTATTTCGTGGAAAAATCGTGGAATCACACGTTACTTTATGTGCTGAGAGACGCGTTCCGTTCTCGGTTCGGGATAAATTATTGAAATTGATAAAACAATGGTGGATAATACAAAGTGGCGGTACAGTTGGGCGGGTCGTAAAGAGGAAACGTTGCAGCCTGGGCTTTGTGACGCCGCCGTCTAAACAAATCAAGCGGCGCGTTTCGGCCGGAACTCGAGCGTTTTCGGCGGAATCCAGCGCGAACGTTGTTTCGATACTTTCAGTTATGTAACCGTATTGGCTTGTTATCTATTGCCAAAAAGGGAACCTTGGCTTGGTGATAGGAAACCGAATTTGGCAACTAATGTAGGTACCAACCACCTCGACTTGGTGTTAGTATTTTTTTCGCAAACCTGACAGGTTTGCAGGCAACAGGAAAGCGGGACCTGATGAAAAGTGTTCACTGTTGCCTTAAGACATTCTGTGTGTTACAAATACGAATGATCAAAACCACGGCCTCAACAACAATAGCAATCGCAGCTCAATGGCAGTTTTACGCGTTTTTGGATTCTGCTACAAGTAAAACTGCCTATTGCAATCCAGTTTTCCAGTAGGTATTGTCAGTTGGTTTCAAAAAGCATCAATAGATGGCGCTCCTACAATTTCGGTAATCTTTTTCTAATCTGTATGATGGTGGCAGTGATTTCATGCAGCCAACTAATACTAAACTTAAAAATAAAATGTTTATAAATATAAACATAACTGTTAAAGGTTGAACCAAATGTAAAAAGAAATATTTATAGAAGTTGGCACTATGTTCCATTATTATTAAAACCTCTAAAATGGTTGAAAACTATTGACAAATACAATATTATCCAATACAACGTACCCAGTGTTTATATCCTGTTTGCTAAGAACCTATTTCAAGCGATTATCAATTACCAAAATTCTCGGGGCGCCATCTAGTGAGTGGTTAGGAATGATTTAGATATCTATTGGAAAACTGCTCATTACAGTTCAATCGCGCCAAGTAAATTAGCGGACTCGAGGCCCTGTTTAGCCATTGGCTCCATATCCCTGTAGGTACTGTCGCTGTATCGCCGATACGTACGGCCATCCCACAAATCGACCTAGAACAGAAATCAATGTTCACCAGAATCCCGTCTTCTAGCTCCTTCCCTATAACACATCTTATCCCAAACACGAGTAGTACTCATCCCATCCCATTGTTTACGTGTAACTCATTAAGTGATTTCTCTGAACACTTGTAATTAGGATCTGATCAAAGGGTTGCGTGTTTTGACACCGGGAGTGATTGTTAACGATTCCGTGTATTGAGACGTGCGCGCGCGCCGGCCCTTCTATATTAATGTTTGTTTTCATGTATCCAATCGCCTACCCCTGCCTGTGGGATATCTAAGGAATTTTATCGCATTCTATTTTTACTCTCGCTAGCTGATCGGTGAATGTAAGGGTGGAACTTTTATTGCCAAACCTTTCTCGTGGACTCCCAATTTTAGTTCCTGAAATAAGTTTAGAGTTGATAATAGATTTTTTGAATAAAATTCTTACAAAGACATCGGTACATAGTATAAAACAAAGTCGCTTCCCGACGTCTGTTCCTATGTATCTCTGTATGTATCTATGTACGCTTAGATCTTTTAAACTACGCAGCGGATTTTAATGCGGTTTTCAACAATAGATAGAATGATTCAAGAGTAAGGTTTATAAGCAAGAAAAAAGGTAGGTAGGTATAAAGTAGGTGTACGCGAACTAGTTCGCGCCGGGTCCACTAGTTAAAAAAATGAAATGGATAATATGTTAATGGATGTTTAGACAAATGGTTCTATAATATAACGTTCTTAAAGTTGGACTCTAAATATAAATAAACAATTATTTTATTAGAAATGACATTAATGCGAATAAGTTAAATATTTACTCTGCCCTAATTAATTAATATAATGATTATTTTATTTGCGGTCTAATCGCTTTATTTAACTATAATTTATATCTATAGTCAATAGTCATCAAATGTATATCTTACAACATTAATCATGAGCATATAATCTCAATTCTTCGCTACATACCAGATTCAAACTATTTGAATATTTCAAAGGTCAGACAACTTTATTTGTACGTTTCGTGATCGTTATGGTAGTCGCTAATAATGACTATGTATACTTCATGCATAATGTCATATACCTATATATTGGATAGACGACACGTGTAATCCTTAGAATTGAGGTAAAGTTTCCAGAACCCTTATAGCCCGCGTTACCAGATTGTTACAATTCTAAAAAAAGTTTAGGTACTCAGCGACCCATATTCAATCCGCGGCACGTGTTAAACATAGAATTGAGCTACCCGTTTCCCGAACTTTAATAACCTGCGTTACCCGATTAATCCAATTCTAGTAAAGGATAGGTACTCAGCGACAGTCTTCATCGCATGCATTTGCGTATTGTAAAATACCTATCCAATCCACGGCACGTGTAAATCTCAGAATTGACGAAAAAGGTTTCAGAACCCTAATAGTCCGCGTTACTCGATTGTTCCAAATGTACTCACCGCCAGTCCTCATCGCATGCATTGGCATAATGTCAAATACCCATCCAATCCACGACACGTGTAAATCGAGGTAAAAGGTTCCACAACCCTAATAGCTCGCGTTACCTAAAAGTTCCAAATCTGATAAAGGTTTACTCATCGACAGTCCTCATCGCATGCATTAGCTGCTTGTAATCGTGCATATGAGAATGTTAATTACAAAAGTCTTTACTGCAGGATAGAACAATGATAAAACAATGTGGCGACACGTACCTACGTAATTATTTCCTCAAGAAGCAATTGTTACTTAATAGTTTTTATTTTTGGGTAGTCGAGTAGGTAAATGGTGGTCCTAATCTACTGTTGAAGAAGAGGAATATTCCAGTAAATGTAGGTACGTAATGTAACTTTTGTTTATCAATCTTCATTGTATGTTTAAATTTCACAATTGTTTCTTTAAATTCTAAAATTCTCAACGTGCCTAATCGTTTTATTGAAAACTGCAGGCCGTCTTGGGAATCACAGAGCACTTCGCTTGATTCGCATTGTCTAGCCAGATGTTGCATAAAGTTTAGTCGACGTCCATTTTGTTCGAGCCAAGGGTTCGTCCATTTCGTGGAATCCGACAAATGAAGTCCCGTATCAACTCATTTCCTTCTCCCGCCCGCTCTATTGTTTGTCCGGGTAAAAATAATATTTTAATCGTTATTACAAAAATTTTTTTTCCGTACCGGCTATTTGACAATGGGCGGGATCCGAGTACTTTTGTCACGTTTATTACTGGGTTGTAAAAGAAGGTTGGACGGTGACAGTCCCCAAATATCTATTATCTTTAGAATGGTGCGATTGTCTTTCTATTCTATTTTTTTGTTTAATGGCAGTGACAATAACGTGCATATCTTAACCACTTTTTGTTCCGTAAAGTACGGTGACATTAAATATTATTACCTGAATTGGACTGAATCATCCCACTCCCACATCCCACAAAGGCCTTATAAATACAATACAAATACAAAATATGTTAATTTTATTAAAAAGGCAATTGTAGATAGTGTTATAAGTTAAATATAAAAAGGATCAAATCCTAATTGAGAACTGGAGTCCGTGCTAGGTTATAAAACTTGTGTTACGGATCTATCTCAATATACTTCACTAAATTTAAAATTTTTAGGTAGGTACGACATAGCTTTTCGAAATCAAATTTTCGCTCAATAAGTACTGACTGTGTGTCAAGTAGATCTACATTGAAGAACTGAGTCGATACTACCACAAAACACCTTCCAAATCTAAACTTGTTCTAATTTACCAGCCGTCATAAGGATATCCTTCCGTCAATGCGTGTTATGTCGATTTTAAAAATAGCGGCAGTCGGGGTAAACACAAAAACATCCCCTGTGCACCCTAAGGGATGCATGACGTCATAGGCATTCCACGAGTGGTGATTTCATCGAAAACAACTTTGAATATGTTTACGCTATGGAAATACCCAAAAATGATTAGATTCGGTTTTGAACGCTGTTATTTTCGTTATATGCACGAATTAACTAATTTGTTTACATCAAAGTGCAAAATATTCACAAAATTGTTATTATCATTATCATTGTCTAGAGCAATAACAACGTATTTGTAAATTAATAATTAGATAATCTTGTTTGTCTTTAAACTGGATTAATCGTTTACTTTAATCTTAACTACGTTGTTTTTACAAGCTTTTATTTAATTTACACTGTTCGTATGTATTCCTAGTAATTTTTCTAGTATTTTTTGGTATCCGATGTAGCTAAAATTTGGTATAAGTACCTATGTAACTTGGATGACAATGCATTAATATGGTACCATGGAGCTGGTCGATGATGGTGGCGGAAGGTGGTCATAGGAACTAATAAACGCAACAAGATAACCCTATCGTGTTTGTTCTCTTTGGTCTTGATGAGTACCGCGCCATAGTACCTAACTATACCGCGCGATAAAAGCATGTTATGGAAAAATATTTTTCATATGATTTTTTTGGACGTTCAATTATTTTCGAAAACTTAGCCATCACCTAACCCTTTAGCGGGTACAATTGACCTGTCACAGCACGAACCCGTATCAATTGCGCCGCCCGTATGCCAGATTCGCCCACTTTACCCCATTTATAAAGATATCAATAACGAGATATAACACCCGCCCTGCCCGAATCGCACGCCGCGTTCAATGGCACACTCGTTGGGATTTTAATTGATTATTTGTGAAGAAATTATTTTCTGCCAAAAATAAATTTATTGCAGCACCCTCCTTAATTTAGAGAACGTGGGGTTCCGTGGGATTCGGTCAGTTGGGGTCTGTGTCGCCGCTAACTCCGTCTCCCTTATCATCAGACCTGTTACAATATGGTACCCACCCGCTTTACGACGATCATGCTAAACGATATTTTTCGCATAATATTGCAACACAGAGGCGTTTAAATTTTCATTGTTGTTCAAATAGACATATGTTTGCGGATACAATGTGTTTAAAACGTGAATATTTTATTGGTTTTCATTACAACCGTTGGAGTATTATGGTTCTGTTAACCTAAATGCGGTTTTGAAACATAAATACATCTCGCATCTCTTTGTACAGGCGATATTTGCCATCACTCATGTATTGTTTCTCACATAATTCACAGCTACTAAGTATGTACTAATTTTGAACTGGCTATTTTTCAATCGTCGGATATTATAAAACAGTACGATTCTCAGAATAACCTCGCTCATTGTATCCACGCGTTTGCTATTTATAATTACAAGTTTAAATAGCTTGGCCACAAAAAAGCTTTATCTCGCTACATTCCGGCGATAATTTCTTATCTTTGGCATTAGTAATAAAGTTGAAAGTCGTTTGCGGGCCGGCGGGCGTATTGTCGTTAGTAGCAGGTAGGAATTTTAAATTTCAAAGCGATCTCGTCTGGCGACAACCCCTGTGCGGGGCGATGGGGTGGAGCGGCTAGTCGTGCTTTCTCATTCGCTCTCGCCGGCGTCGTCGTTCTCCGTCTCCCTCTCGCCTATTATTGTCATATCAAGATTTGAACATTGCATTTTGTTACAAATTTTCAATTTAGTTGATATCGGATGTTGGCAGAGGGAACACGTCTGGCATTTCGCCATTCCTCTCTGCACACGTGTTAGCTATTTCGCGACGAACGCGTTTATTTTACATTTTAATTTCGGAATTTGAGAAGTGTTTCTTTTTTATTCTTCAATTTTGGTGTTTACATGATAAGTCAAAATGGATTTTAATGTTATGGATCACATCAGAAGGCTTATTGAGGAGTCGGAGCGGGCAGTGCAGCAATCCGAAACGCCCGTGGAGCGGCCCCAAATGCCCGAAACGCCCGAATCGCCCGAAACGCCCGAAACGCCCGAAACGCCTGAAATGTCCGAAATACCTGAAAGGCCCGAAATGCCTGTAAGGCCTGAAAGGCAAGAAAAGCCCAGATCGCCAAATTTCTTCCAAGTGGACAAGAAGAGGGTACGTGTTATTTGATTACTTTTGATAATGAAGTAATTTTATTGATATTTGGATTGATTAAATTCCTTTATAACTTGATATGATTTTACAAATGTTGGTCTACAGAATTAAGCAAATTAATACACAAGTTGACAACATTAATTATCTACTGGGTATAATTAAATAGCTTTTAATTAATTAACATAACATTACTAATTTAAGTTTTAGGACGTGAAGTCATTAGGTCTCATTTATTGATTACTTGTTTATTTATACACGTTTCCACGAAGGACTGTTAAAATCATTATCATTAAAATATATTTATTTCATTTTAACGTAGGTAGGTTTACTATAAACCAAAGTTAAACAATAAAGAGTTGGTCATAAAATTAATTTAAATATTTGCAAATCATTTTATAAAATTGCCGATTATTCTTACATGGGAAGTGTTTACATGATGTCACGTGGACAGAAAAACAAGTGCTCTGGTCGTGGTGGTTTCGTTTTTGGTTAGTTGTAGGGGGAAAGAGACAGATTAGGCATCTGGAATACTGTTGACGTGTTTAAGCTCTTATTGTCAGGGAATAGAGAAGACATTGCCGTGACCATCACAATCGTCATGTGACATTTCAGATGTCTCCGCGGAGAATGATTGAATTAAAAATATTAGGCCAGTTAATAATTATTAATGATTAATATTATATTCCTATTATTAGGGGAGCCAATGGGCACCTCGTGACGGTATAGGTTATTAAAATAAATAAACATTTTTAATAATAATTTTATCGTAAACCGGTGTAGGTAGACGGGGCTTCATTTAAGCGTTTTTATGTGAAACTTAATTACATTTTTAATACGAAATGATATCAAATTAATAACGAAGCGAACGGATTACAAAATTAAATGGATTTCGATATAAATTTGGTTTATTTATGGGTTATAAAGGTGTTTAATCTGTTTTGTCGTTGGAGGTAAAGGAAGCAATATTTATTATCGGATCAAATTGTTTTTTTATACGAATTAAATCGGGTCAAGCTTTTGTAATAATTTTTAATATGGTTTTTGAACGCATTAGGTAACTAAATACTGATATTTAACTTAAAACTCGTTGTTATTCTCGATTTTATAATATACACAGAATCAATTGGGCGTCAAGGTGACCTTATTATGCGTTATATAACGATATGAAGTTCTACAAACAAGGTGCGAAAGGTTTTTACGGGGTCGGCAACATACGGGTGATAGGGTAGTACCAAAAAATGAAAAGTCTATGCTGCGGTAACTGCTGTATGCTAGTATGCGGCGGGCCGTAAGCTTTTTTGCCAACTTTTGGTATAATAAAAATATTGTGAATATGTTGGGCAGATTTCTAAGTTAAATTTTTACTTTATATTAACCTTATTTAAATATATATTCATATTTATAAAGTTTATCCACGTCACACTAAGTTACATGGTCTCAAACAGGGGTGGTCAATCTTCGGGCCCCGATTATTTTTACGACGGCCTGTTCGTTTTATCGCCGGATAATGCGTGAAAAGGATGATTTTATAACGACACCGAATCGTAACGATCGGATTAGAACCACCTTTATCCGTGTTGATTTATTGACCGAATCATGGCATTGCTTAAGTTTTTATAGTGCATAACGCATACTTGACTCAGATCCGTTTTAATTATCTTTGAAGGATAAAATTTTCAAAATAAATTACTATATACATACATGCTGTCTCAGTCTTTAGACTTCTGTTATTTGTGTCTTGTACATTATTTTATATTAGTTTGCTTTAATGGTAATCAGTGCAACACAATAATTAAATACACAGATTGAGTATGCTGCACGCATAAACTATGCACTGAACATTGAAATTCAACGAATGGTATTACCATTTTCAATAAGTCTTAACTTTTCATTATATTACAGTACTCGCACGTACTTACTCAAGTACGTATTGTATGTGTACGCATTCTGAAATGTTTTGTCACATCTGTCTGTCGGTGTATTTAGCGAGAATAAGTGAAGAAATGATTGTTTAGTTGTATGGGTGGAAATTAGCATGTCGCCCGCGTGGTTCGCGCCGAGTGTGCGTGTGCGCATCTTTGTGCTAGTGCTACACAAACAGGGCATGTTTTGCGAACAGGGCTGACTTTTTAGCCAAAAAGCAAACAATGGAGAAACACAGATATTTTTAAAAATGTTATTGTAAGTGGAATGAATTGAAAAATTATGCAAATATCTTATCCATGTGTTAATAGACGGCTATTGAAGCGCTATAAAATATTTGTAAGTAATTTAGTAAATAATAGATAAGGGTCCGAACAAACCAATGTAATCTTCGAAACCATAGCGATTCAGGTAAAATATTGTAGATAGTATAGTAGATAATATTGTGAACAAAAAGGTTTTATCAGTATTATTAGGATTGGTTGGTCTTCTTTAAAACATTGATAATAGATCTATTGCAAACTGAGGAATCCGTGCTCAATTGTATAAAAAGATCTGTCCTATTCATCGCTAAAATATGTAATGATAAATAAATCCTTTTAGGTGACATTCATATCTACAGTATGTTACCTGGAAGCTTTGATTTCGATGATATCATTAGATAAATTTTTGACAGAAAAGAATTGGTGGCCCTTTATTGGATGATTGTATTATAGGAAGTGGGTACGTTATAAAAAGTACATGGTTATATGGTATTATAAAAAATATTTATATGACAAACTCACACACCGCTATCTAGCTCCAAACAAAGCGAAGCGTGTGCCTACTATGGGTGCTAGGTAATAGTACTATTACTTATATATTTATTCTGGTCGCCCGGCTGGACATCGAATCCGGGATTTCTGCGTGACAGACCGGTGTTGAGTATTTAAAAACGCACTCAGGTTAAATTATCGTCAAATCTACCAGAAACTGGTGAAATACCGCGAACGCAACCCTGAGCGCACACTAGGAAGGCGCGAAAGTTCGGTGACCGCACGTTTGTTACACCTGCAAATACGCACCGCAGCGTCCCGCCAATGGGAGCCACTGAGAGGGCGCGTCCTCCCTGCGCCTGCGATGTGTACGGGATAACGTATCGCCTCTTGATTCTTGTTAGTATCGGTTACGCCATTCTGTCCGCTAGGTATATTGGGATTTTATTATACCTACTTTCGATTTCAGTGAAATGTTATGTTGTTGTATACGTTAGGTAAATAGTATTATGTTGACGCTTTAGATGATATAACTCTAAAGCCGGAGTTATTAAAAAACGGAAAAATACCTAAGTCATCAGCGCAGCACACAAAAAATTAAAACAATTGTATATTGCAACGCACACTCACGCGCTAGTTCGGAGAACCTCTCGCAATTATTTTACATCTGAATTATTTATTGTTGATCCTAGAGCGGACTTAACTAGCTAAAATGTATTTTCCGTGTGTGCGAAAACGCATAACGTTTTCATTATGGCTGGTTATTGTCTGTAGATGTGTGTATGTGTTGTGTGTGTGTTGATGAATGGATGCGCGTGAGCATGTGTGCGGACGTCGCGAGAGCTCGCTAATGCGCGCGACACGCGGCCGCGGCGTTTGACTCCAGACGGTTCACTCGGCCGCAGCTGACGCATCAGCATGTTGCATTCGGATTCCGCACTTAACGTACGAACGATCGACTTATTATGGCGGGCAGCGTTAGCTAATGTTATGTGCGATTGTTTCTTCTCTTTTATGACGTCGGCGTCGCTCGGATTCGAAGGAAGTATATTTAGTTTAGGGCTTCAATAGTTCTAAAAGTCCTCAATGTAGATGAATGGGATTTGTACTTGTAATTTGTTACCTAAATACGCGCCCTTTAGACATGTCAAACTATCTATTCCTATTTCTATTCTAATAGGTATCAGTTTGTGAAACTCATTCTCAGCAATCACCTGCAACTTTCTGTCAATGGATAAGTGATAAGATACTCCCATTCAAGTCACTTCAAGCGATAGCCAAGCCTTATAGCTCCAAGTTTGTGAATAGTTTCCAATTTATCGGTCAAACTGATTCCAATGTGGCAACCAATATCGTTTTCCTCCAAAGAATTTCAAACCATTTTCCTGTTGCACTTAAATAATTGTGGCACCAACGTTAAGAATTTTCTGAGCTCCACAAGATTTCTCTTAAAATAAATCGTAAATACCAAAAATAAAAAGGTAAGTATAGGTTTATGGGGTCGTCAACGCGTGGGTGATGCCCCTGGTATTGCAAATGTCCATAGTGTATCTGCAGTGACTGCTTACCAGCAGGCTGGCCGTAAGCATGTTTGCCACCTCAGTGGTATAAAAAAACCAACGGTTGCTCCAGTCTTCATAAGCGCAAAATTCGCTAGTACTTAGTACAATAAACCATCGTTCGATGTATAAATATCACCATGCTCACTCAGTTTGTCAATAAATAATATAAAAAGCAACCAAATATAGAAAAGGCTGAGGCTTAAAAAAGGTCCTAAATGCAGGTTATAAATAATATTATTGCTTTAAGGTTGCCAAATCTTTCGATAGCGATAAAGCAATTCCTCATCGGTCCGCATCGCATCGCAGCGGACAGTAGCAGCGATAATCGGCTTAATTCCCAGCGGATAATTGCGGCCCGTCTTAATACAGGCTTTGAGGGCCGCGGATTAGTCCACCCTGTCTTGTGAGCGGCCCGCCCGCCCAGCGGTTGACCGGATATGAAAGATTGATTTTGATTAGGAACGTGCAAATTACTTACGATACGACTTTGTTAGCGCTTATGTTTATTTTGAGTGTATTTGTTTGTTTTTGTGTCAAATAACTAATCATAATTTACAATAAATGTAATTTAAATACCGAAACAAGATTAAAATCGGTTAAAAAACAAAGGCTTTATGTATAAAATTTTGAAAAATATTTACAAAATAAAAAATAAAAATATTATCTTTCTTGCAAAGCAGAGTGAATTTGAAACTGCGATACTTATGTGGTGTGACGTCACACCGCATGTATCTATCAATCACCCTCTCTGTCTAATTAAATATATCTCGTACTTATTCGGCTTAGGAGATAAGTATTAAAAATCACTACTACACAATCTCTTTTCTTTTCATTTATGTTATATGGTAGAAAAACAGGCAAACGGGCCTGAGGCACTTCGTTAAGCAAAAGTCCATGAAATTAAGTACTTAGTAAAAAAAATTGTGACCATCTATAAAAATAATCATAAACAGCACCAATCCATCCCACAGGTCCACTCGCAGAAAACAAGCATTAACACGTAACATATTTACAGTAATCAGGGGGCCCAACCGACTGTGGCCCGGGCCCGCTCCACGGCTGGGCCCCCAAAACGGTCGTCTAATTGGAGATCAAAGAGAGGGCGTGTAATCGCGTATACTGCGTGTATGGCCGATAGTGTAGCGCTCCTGGATTTCCGTGAGCACTTCATCTCTGGATATGACATCCAAAAAGGTGACTCACTAAGGTTGTATATCTATTCTACCATGGACGACAAATGAATTTAAAACTCGAAAGTCAGGTGAATGGCTTGATCGTTTGCCTCCTTTTATTATGGAAAAAAAACGTCGCAAGTCAATAATAATAAAATGTGTCGTCAACCTACTCAAACATCTCCATATGTGATTATTAATTAGAATTACATAAACAATGAAACATAATAAAAAAATTGCAATTAAAAAAGGTCTCTAAATAAAAAAAAACGTAAAAAGACGAAATATAATCTTTCATTAATTTATTATGAACATACAACCCGATAGCGGGAAGGAAGAAGAAGAAGATGATGAACACACAAGTTAATAATAAGTGTTTCATTTATTCATTCATTGAAAATCTGGTCTTAAAGACGATTACAACATCGAAGTATTGTGTACTGCTATCTACACAGTACTTCGATGTTGTATATTGTAATTGATAGTCGATAATTGATCACGAAAAGGATAAAAAAATATGTAACCCTGTCGCTTCCAGGCTCCCCCTTCCGTGGCCACGCGCTGACGACCAGCCACTGTATTGTTTTTGTCGATTATGCGATTAGCCATGTGATTACCGTGCCGGAACAATCCTTGGGGTGGTCAGCGTCATAGGAATAAAGGGCCTTTTTAAATCTTTTGATGCGGGCCTCACACCTAGCGGCGGCCCTGACTGTATTAACGTGATTAATGTGGTAGAAAATATCACTGTGCCGCCATTGGAATCGTTCATCTGCACGAGTGGTCTTCACTTTGCATGTGCTGGGCTGAAATGAGTAGGTATCTGGCTATATGAATCGAAATATACGAATGTTTAATGTAATTAGATTTAGGTACAAAGTGTAATTTGGTACTGTAGGTATTTTACTAAGTTGGTTCGACGTTACATTGAAAAAACCTGAAGCAAACAAGCGTTCTGTATAAAATTTTTAAGAAATCTTGTTATCAAATTAGTGACTAATGTTTGCTTTGGCAATAAATGAGTTGCTGATCTGTCTTGGGAGTTGGGAGTCAAGTACTGTAATCATACACCAATTGGCCATAAAACTCTGTGAATTATCTAAAACTAGTGGACCCGGCGCGACTTCGTCCGCGTAAACCTACTTTACCCCTACCTACCCTTGCCTTCTTGTTTATAAACCTTCCTCTTTAATCGCTGTATCTATTGTTGGAAACCGCATTAAAATCCGCTGCGTAGTTTAAAAGATCTAAGCGTACATAGATACATACATAGGGATAGACGGCGGGATGCGATTTTGTTTTATACTATGTATAGACTCGACAGGAACGTCTAGTCCTTTAGTCCTTCAATGAAATCTTTAACTTTAATTGTTGTCATCATAAAATGCGTAGCGTGCAATCTAATCAATATTTATTAAAAAAGAAAAAAATTTCGCGCCTTAGTCCGTAGTGAGATAGATACATAATTTAATACATAATTTGGTACGTTATCACATTCACGGCGAGCCGTCAATCATAGCAACTGTTCGATATTTCGATTTAATGAATGCTAACATGATAGCAAACATTACGGTACAACGGGCCGTGCACTCCACACCGCTCACTTGAAACGAAGTAACTATGACAGCTGTATTCGACAAACTTGAAACATATATTGCGAAGTTAGTAATTTAAATCGGGACAATTTTTTCCATTTTTTTTATCTATGTTAATTTGTGTGTATTTAATTGTATATTTTAATTGTAATATGGGTCTATTGCCTGGAATAAAGATTTAATATTATTGTTTATGATACTGGGCTAATTTTAACTTGATCTCGTAACTTCGCTCTCAGACAGAGCCCCAGAGTACTAAATATTTAAATCGAGTTGAATTTTTTCTGATTCAATTCGAAAATTGTATGATCATCAAGATGATGATGAGGCAGAGGCACCCTGGTAGTGGCAGAAGCCAAGATTTCCCGCTCTTCTAGTACAAAAGCGCGACAGAGCCGAAAGTTTCCAAATAATTCTTTAGAAAGGCAAATTAAGGTGCGTCCAATTTAGGGCCATAGATCGTCAAACGAGTGGCCTCACTAATCTGCGTCCATTAGGCGGATTTGTGGGCGCTCCGCACTTAGGTTTCGACACTGCCGCTATCAACTGAGGCTTTGTTTCCGCGGCCAACGGCCCCTGCGCTGCAGTGTTTCACATACGACTTGAGAGACAGTCTGTTCGATGGGAGGTAGCGGTTCTATTGAATCGGGTCAGAGAATGTTTGCATTAAATCATCATAATCATATATTTAAGAGTGTAACTCCTGTCGGTGGAGCAATCGTCATTCCTCTCTCCTGTTTGTCAACCTCTTCATCTCCTTATAATCCCGTTTTCTTTTGCATTAAATAAGTCCACAAAATCCGCCCACCAAAGTTCACCAAGTCCACCAAATCTCTCTAACACTATTATTTGCGTTAGTGACATAGATCTCTGCTAAAGATGAAGATCACAGTCTTTTGAAGAATAAAAAATCCTGCGATTCATTGAACGTGGGTTACACGCGCCCGTTAGATCCACACAATATTTGGCACACTAAAATCGCCTGATCCACCATCTCACGGTCACTTGGTCATTGACAATGCAAATAATCACATCTCAAAGACAATAATCTTTAATACAAAGCACTCTGCCACTTTCCAACAAGTAGTCCGCTTGCCTATATTTTACCGATTGGTATAAAAAAACAAGCGTTTTTGTCTTGCGCCATACGCCATTGGTATTTGTTTACCTCATTACAACTCCGGTTAAAACTGTTACACTTCCAGCTGTGAATTGATCGGCGAGCGACACCTGCCGCAGACCGCCTTTTGAGTACAATCGGACTATTTTCCAGTTTCCAGTTTCCTTTGCTACACTTGCTCTTGTTTCAATAAACTTCTGTTGACTCGCTGTTCGTTTTAGTTCGAATTTGTTCTACGCTTGTGTCTTTAGTGTGATGTTAGTTTTCCGGTGGTAGAATTCTGTCAAGTCTGAGGAGTTTGGATTAGTAGGATAAAACTTACCTAGGCATCTATTGCACCTCACAACCTTGAAAAGCACGTGAGAGCTGCTCACTACAACTTGGTGTTATTCAAAATGAATGTCCTGGCGGTGGCTGCTTTCCGTTAGGACCGTCTGACAGTATACCCCCCAACGCAACAAAAAGCTCTATTTTAAATTTTACAAGATTAGGTACCACCACAGAAATTATCATAAATCTAAATAACACAAAATTCTGTGGGCCACATATCTGGATCCGAGCCTGTATGTCTTTAGCGAGTCATTTCCTATCGCCGTTGAAAGCGGCCCTCGGGCGTATGAAATATTTGCAATAATAGAAATGTTAGACACAAACTGCACGGTAATGAACTAAGCTTTTAACGTAAACGCTGGTAATGATGCTCGCATCGTGACTGAACCACCGCCTGTGTTTTCGTGGCTATAGTCACTGACTACATTTTCGTTGCTGAAGGAGTCAATGATTTGGTACAATACAATGTCGTCTCTAAATCCATGACTATATTTTCGTAGCTCTAGTGACAGTTTTTCTACATTTTTCGGTACCGATAGTCAATACGTAAACAGATTTACGCATAAATCTGTGGCTTGTTAGCTAATACAGTTTAGCACTGTCATTGTACGACTAAAGTAACATGGTCGCTTAAAATCCTGCTTACAACTGACATAATAACTATCCTTCCTCATAAAATCGCAAATATATCTAGACCTAAGTACATATACTTGAATGGTTGATAGACTGCTTAATTAAACTTCTTATTATATTATATACTATGCTTAATATGTAAATAATGTGCCAGTTTGATACTTTAATTATTTTAATAGATGTATCTATCATTAAACAGCCGGATATCATTATTGTGCCAACAAATCTATTGATAAATCGCTATCCATACTCAAATGTACAATATTTACTTTGGTTGTTAGTGTCTTTACGCAAAGTAACGCATCAAATCATTTCTTGATGTTTTTTCCCTAGGTTTTCCTGTTATCGATTTCCTTAAACGTACCTAGTATCTACCTAGTCTTAGATGAGTATTATCTATTATAATTAGTGATAACTCGTTACTTTAGAATTTCAATACAATACAATAAATTATATTTCAGACAGTACCTAAAATAAATTACATACATTGTCCATATCTTGTTAGTACAACTTAACACTACTCAATGTTAACATACTCGATTTTCACTTACAGTCAGATACTCCGAAAATCGTAAAAGCTATACCAACTAATGAATCTTTGAGAGGCGAGCAAAATATATAGAGTGAATTCAACGTCAACAGCTTACTGAACAGTTTCCAATAATCAAATAATCTATATAGGATTTAGAAATCGAGACTCAGACCCCGTTGAAAAGCAATTGTTGTCAGTCCCCATGTTATCCGGCTCCGATCTCTGCGTCCGTTACCATTAAGTCCAACGGACACCCTCAATAAGTGTAAATCTATGGCATTTCCATAAACGGCATATTACTCTGTCGATAGCACTCAGGTGGGCTCATTTCGCCAAGGGTTTATTTATAAATACATCCTTCTATAACGCGTTTGAGTTATTACTGCCAATTTGAAATTGTCTTGCGGCGGGGCCGAGCGCCGAGCCCTGGCTGCGCCCGCGACCCTTCGTTATTTGAAATATCAATGTAGGCTATCCTAAGATTAGATTTGGATTGTATTTCTAGTTTAATTCTAGCTAAAGTGTGAGACACTGGTAGCAATTTTTCTTTTTTTGGTAAAAATAACTTTATCACTACGTCACTCCATATTATAAAACAAAGTCCCACGCCGCTTCTGTCTATCTATCTGTCTGTTGGCGATAAACTCAAAAAACGGATTTTCATGCGGTTTTCACCCATAGACAGAGTGATTCATGAGGAAGGTTTAGGTGTATAACTTGTGCGAAGCCGCCCCGGGTCGCTAATTAATTTGTTATATTTTTTCATGTAATCTTAAATTTAATCAAGCGACTGAATGATATATTTTATTCATGAATAATGCAAAGACTACACGGCCAACATCCAACAGGTAAACATATGCATAGCTTTGGTTGATTTAAAAACAAGCAGTAAATTCTATTACATAACGAAGGTCTTGACATACAATAATATAAAAACATATAACCGTAAATTGATCTAGCGAATACAATGGTCTATCAAAGTATGGTCGCCTACATCTTTATAAATGTTTTGGCTCTAGTAACTCGAAGATGTGACTTTTAAGTTACAAGTAGATATTGGTACTTTTAGCAAAACAGACTTTTAGCATACGGCAAATTTTTCGTCTGTCCTCTAAAGACAAATTCCACAGAATTTGGATCAACGTAAACTCATCCCACCTTTACGCCGTCTTAAAATTGGATACGCGGAATATATTCGAGCGTACTTAACACAGTATAACAAGTAGACCACGCAATAAAACCAACAAGGACACCGTACATCTGCCTGAGCGTATGATCAGTTGTCAAAATCGACCGTTTACAAACACCTTGTCCCATTTAACGCCGATTCAGCATTGGCACATTGATTTATTTGATTCGTGATACATCATTACGAATTGTGGCCGTATTCACCTTGCGAGTGGCCGCAGGTTTATTATCCTGTTGATTCGCACCGCATACTGAGATAATGATTAAAGGATTGTTGTGAAGGAACTCTTTCGTATCTTGCGACGGTGGTAGGAATCTGCGAAGTCTGCGATCTGTATGGCGGTTAAAAAAATGCTTCGACAATTCATACAGCGTCATCTAGCCCCAAAGTAAGCAAAGCTTGTGTTATGGGTGCCAGAAAACTTACATATTATACCCAGACCCGTAATAGAAATTAAAATTCATCATTTTTATTTCTGCACGGCCGGGTATCGAACCCGGGTACTCTGTGTGGCGGCAGCGGCATGTTAATCAATTGAGCCACTCACGTCATCAAAAGTTAAGAGATAAAGCATGGGACAGGTGATCGGTAACCGCTTCCATCAGATTCCGACGCGTATCTAGTCATATCTGTCATTCTATAAAAAAAGCTTACCCACACATATCACCAACGACTCATCACACCACAGCCCGGTAGCCTATATGTTAATGCAGCTAAATCCGTGACACAACGCGATCATAACAATGTAGTATCACGAAACGCGGTCACAGCGTATCGGCTATGGGTTAATCTTCTGCTCACAATATGGGTTCAGGGCCATTTATTTATTCAAGCGGAAGGGGAGAGTTCATAATTGGCACCACAACAATGGAGATTACGGCTCCAGTTTGCGATTCAAATCCGCCGCTGTGGGCGACCATCCAGCGCCCCGGTTATGATAATTTCTTGTCATTTCGTACAATAATTCGTCCAGGAACAGTCGTTACGCCCTTATACGTAACACTGTTTTGTTATAATTGGAATGCATAATGCGACGGCCACTCTCGGATTTATGGACGAGCTGTACAATTCATGTCGCGATCGGGATTCATTGTTGTACTCGTAACTTGTTCTTGTATATTTATTCTTAAAGCTCGTCCAATTTTGTACATCTCTATACTTGTTTAATTTAGATTCTCACGCTATATTTTAGTATTTCCAATTCACTATACACGAAAATTAGTTACATAGGAGCGTAGGTCTCAAGTGATCTTAACGGCTGGCAAATTTTGTTAGGGCGATTTGGCAAATAACCCAATTTGATATTGATTAATTGTATTCAATCATGGATCTTTACAGTCAGTGTCCCACGTGCACATCTGAATGTAGGCTTAATTCCTAAGCGTCCGATGTCCATTGCTTTAAGGCCATATCATCAATTCATGGACGACGCTACCACCATTAATCAGGCGGGAGCGTACTCGATTAACGCCGCATAACGCGCTAAAAACCCTGTTCGCACGATGCACCATTAATTGTTTTAGCATTCGTCACATCAGAGGTCCGCCTGGGGTGTTAGTTTATTGCTTCAAGGACATGGACGCTCTCTCTTTTGATTCTCCTGTGTCTTTCAGATGTACTAGAGATGTCGTAAAATATTATTTTATACGAAACCTCACGCCGGTTTCCCGAAGGGTTTTAATTTTTTCACATTTGTTGCCTTTTTACATCATACATGTTCTTCGGTTTAGGTTTCTGTAAACTAGGACATCGAATTATCTCACAATCCACAATTTACCCACTTAGGTAAAGGAAACACGTTTCAAATTGAGAAAGCAAGCAGTGAAAACAACGAAAACCCAAAGCGTCCGAAAAAGGAGAGCGTCCGTGTCGCGCGAGAAAGCGCCCATATCCGCACCATCAAAGCAATATCGTGTTAAAGTGCAAAGGAGTGATACTGACATCATCAGTGCAAACAATGGCTAAAGCCGTTAAACAAATCGCAGGTCAACCCGTCCGGACACGGGCCGTGGCGCTATGGCGATCACACCGCCCTGTTTACTCGCTCCACAATTACAACCGACCACTTAGTGCTACGAAGAAATCGCTCGCAGTGACAACGAAACGCCATTTGACACTTCCTGTTTCCGTCCCGATGTATTTGTGCACTAAGGAAGGCAATGGAAAACGGCGATGTCAATCAAGAGCAATGTGATACGGGAGGACAAGGATTCGAGTGCGAAATCTGGGCGATTCAAATTGTACCTGTCGTGTTACGGTGCATTTAGCTAGACCGAACGGACACAGAGTAGGAGCATTGGTTCGGGATCTTTTGGAGGAACTGATATGGGTGTTCTAGGTGTCTAGATCAGGCGAAAAAATGAATCACTTGGTGGCTGGCACCATGTTGGGTAGACAAAAGAATATACGGACAATCTGGTATCGGTTCAGGGGAGCGAGCTTTCTTAATACATTTTTAAGTAAGTTCGGGAACAAAGTTCTATATCGAAAGAATGCTGTTCCTCCTCCGTTTACACCAAGTCACCAAGATAATGTGACAGAATGAGCCTTAGCTTGTTTGATAGACTGCGCCTGTCCTGTCACAGTTTCTTGGCACCGAAACTAATTGATCCTAGACCGTTTCGATTACCTGTCTAACCTATCATACACATTGGAGTAATGTTAATTTCAATGCGAAAACAAGTTTTACCTTTCGCAAGCCAATCGAGCGGTTACCTTTTATCTGTACGTCGATTACGAATGCCACCAGTGGCGGATATAAGGTAATTATTTGAAATGACGCGCTCGCGGCGGGGTGTGCATTTGCAAGTTACAGCTGTATTCACTTATCTTGTTCCTTTGTTTGCGACGCGACGATTTGCATGCCGCCGCCTACCGTGGGGGTTGGGCTATCGGCGTTGTTACCGTTGTATCTAGTTCTTTTTCTGGCTCGGTGCTGTTCCTATGGGTTGGTTATACATTATGATCGAGAAAAGTTAAGTTTAACTTGTTTATAGTACATGCTTTTTATCGATGCAAACGTAGCTACAAGAACTGATGACTTATCAATGAAATGTAAATCTGAAACTGGCAAGAAAGAATGCGAATAAGAAAAGCAAAATGACGAATTAGGAAACTGTCTATTAAGAGCGGCTTGCACCAAATTCTTAAACGCATTTAAGCTGATACTTAAACATTGAACGTCTTAAACATGTTTCACATTTGGGTGGAAGCGGGGCTAAGAATCTGACGAATCTGGGAAATGACAATTAAGGAACTACCAGGAACTAACCAGTATTATCCGAATTCTAGGTGGTTTTAAACTATCACCATCAGGTAGCTAGGTACTTTAATAGTTATTTCGAGAAAGATCATACCTTACTTACGCTGCGTATCCTAAACAGCACAACTTCAAACAACAGGTGTCACTGCCTAACGAGTTGACTTAAACGATTCCCATGGCCCAGTAGCAGTAGCACGGTCGAGTAACCTCAGTGCCTAAGCGCATACAGTTTATAAATTACAAAGTTATAATGCAGTTCCGATGTCGCGGGCCGGACGTGCGGGTGCACGTGTCTTCTGCGCATGCGTTCTAATATCACTCATTACCATACAGTGGATTGTCTATGCTTATTATTGAGATATGGGAAGGTTTTGTGTGTTTTTCTTGCGTACTTTGCATGGAAAGAGCGCTGGCGAGTACTGCGCGAACCTCCCGTGATTTGGATCGCGTGGTCCGTATAATCGAGTGATTGGTAAGAAGGGCAGAATATATCTGGACAGCCAATAGACGAAATGTTAAGCATACAGTCTAACTTTCTCTAAAAGGTCTAATGCCGTGTTCTGACCGGAAGTAGACCAGAGTAGGAAGCACCAACTCCATCTATCGACGGGTGTCGTAAAAGGCGACTAATGTCATGCAAATGATTGCCTTTGTAAACAATTTTTTGTTGTGTATTTTGCCAACAATGCAATCTCTCCACAATAGTGGAGAACGCTCCAGTCCAACAGTGGACAGTTATGGGTTGTGGGCTGTTTATGATAATCATTCTAGCGGTCAATCCCGGCTTCTGTCAGGGTCGCAGCATGAGACCGAATGTTATGGACTGTTGACGTAGTCTAATTATATACTACACTGAAATAATTAATAGTTGCTAATCTATGCAAAATGTATTTTTTTAAATTACGTGTAAGACTATAAGCCTGCATAGGTTAGGTTTAAAACTACAGGTAAAATATGCTAAAATTAACGTATTTTAAAATGTACTAATGAAATGAAATGAAATGAAATGAAATGAAAATATTTATTTGCTTTGCATAAAAATTAACAATTTAAATAAATTGGACTAGTGTCGACCATAATAAACAAAAAATAAAAACTAATTACACAAAACAAAATGGTCCATGGCTCAGCTATGGCTGCCAGTGAGACCGACAGCCGCTGTTATTCTGCCATGGCCAAATATTATCCTAGCCCAACCACACACTGCTTAGGCTAGGACAACAATAAAAATCACACATTACACACTTTTCTGCCAAACAACATTTTGTATACTTTGTATACATATATATATTAAATATGATGTACTTATATATATATTAAACTATATTATCATAACAACAATTGTTAATAATAATTGTGTAATTGTTACAGCTCTACGAAATCAGTGATGAACCAAAGAGGAAAGATTTCTTAGACGACCTCTTCTCCTTCATGCAGAAACGCGGTGAGTACTCTACACGACTCTACATATTCCGTATCTAGCTCTATCACTCTACTTATAAATATCATCTTGACGTTTTGATTTCGAGGTGTGATTGTGCATGCAAGGGCCCAGGGTCCTTGACCACGATCCAGAATTTGACAATCAGGTTTACAGTAGAGCGACTGCCACCCGACCTCCGTGATCCTGTTTACAACACAACCACGCTCTACATAATTCCAGTTCTACCTCCATTAGCTAGCATTAGCAAGCCAGTAGTACTCTACATTGCTCTACATGGTTTCCCACATCGAGTTCGAACTCTATTAGATAGAGCCAGTTTGATTGATCCCCTGTACCGATTGATATGCGCTGTAATTTATCACTGGGCTAAATGCCCCGTTCACGATCGCTGGCATCGCAGTCGTGAGACGCGACCGATGTATTGTGAGCTTTGATAGTTCATACTCTACATGGTGTGGTTGAAGGCTCTACATTGTTAGTTGGAGCTGATTAGAGAGCTATGTTCAGGACACGTTGGTAGATAAATTCATGTATAATACTCATATAAAGAGTGCAAAAGATCTGCTCTTTATTTGCGCGTTTAGGTTTAGGTTCAGATGAGGGTAATGAAGCTGGCTGTATTCATTATAACTTTTTATATTTAACTCCCAACGAAATAAGAGGGGTGTTGTGAGTTTGACGTGCGTATCTGTAGATATGTGTCTCAAACGGGTGGACCGATTTCGATGCAGTTTTCCTTCCTTGAAAGGCAGTTTAATCGAGCTTTATTCATTAAAAACCGATTCAGAATCTTTGCACTTTATCCAATTAAAACCAAGTACACGCTTTATACAATGAAGGGGTCCAATTCCGTTGGTTGTTAGATACGTATCAAGTGCGGGTTAATACGGTCATTGGTGGTATAAACGATTTTATATTGTGGAGATCGCCAGTCGCGCGATAAGATCGCCAGTGATTGACGACTTCGGATCAATGGCTCTGGATAATAGTCTATCAACCATTTATTAAGAAGATGGTCCACCTACAGATTATTGAAATAGGTTTCGTAACAATCCGCAATGTCTTAAATGTTAACAAAATATTTTTAGTAGCGTTTATTCCGAAATTTGTCGCTATTTGGAGAGTAAGACAACATTCCGCCAATAGGAGAACGGTATCTTGTTGTAAACGTCCCGGTTGAGCTCTTGCGCGCGAGGTTCCGAGGTCCGCCTTGACCATGATCCAGACCCAGGATTTAGCAGACCAGTATACAGTGGAGCGACTGCCATCTGACCTCCCTGACACTATTAACAAAGGAACTTAACCAGATTGGATCTTGGTGACATTCAATCGTTGTCGCCCACAATTCGTTGTCCAAGCATTTTAATTCATCATTATTTAATTGTGAAGTCTCTTCCCATCAAACATTACTGCCTAGACAATATTTTGATCGCATTACCGTCCCCATCTTCAAACGCAGCGCCTAACGAGCTTTCCACAAAAATAACCGCACGCAACACAACCGCCTTCCAAACGTCACTGTATTCAATCCGTTACTTTCATAACGCACGAGGGCTCATTTGTTTCCGAGCATTTAATTAAGGCTATAGAAGCGTTGCGTACAGACAGATGTGGGAATTCGCTATACGGGCATTAAAAAGATAATCATTATATTTTAAATATCATAATAGAAATAATTAAATGGGAGATCTCTCGATCGCCTGAAGCGCAAGATCGTGCGCGGGCGCATGATTGATCTCTCACCGGTTGTCTCGCTTGCACTACAGCCAATCTCTATCCCCTATCCTTGTCTAACTTTAATTGATCTCCGTGGTAAATGGCGCCATCATTGTCGCTAGATAGATCATGTTGATATTGAAACGCCTTGTTGTTAGTCAAATCAATAGTTATTGTTGTTGTGAAGTTATTTATATGTTGGAAATTAATTTTGTTAAACGATTCTGTCCAGATTAGGTACGTTAAGGCCGGTGAAAGTATGAATGCGATCGGTTTGGTTACTAAGATCGAGTTGGAGTCGTCTGTATGGTGCTTTAACATTTCATTTGTTAGGGACCTTCTTGAGCATTTTCCAAGTATTTCAGTAAATATTTGGTACTATGGTATTTGTAAATTTTGGGAGCTTTACCTGAAATGGCCATCATGGTGTTAATGTCCTGGTTGTGCTCTCGAGCTTCACCATTTATCTTTTATTAAATGAGACGTATTTTACCACGTTACCATATTTCGAAAAGTTACATCGTTTTGAACGACAGATAAGAATAGCTATTTGAAAGAAAAAAAGCAAAAAACAATATAAAAAAACATTAAAATTTAAAAAAAAACGTCCTACCCCCGGCTTACATGATTGTGCCCAGAAAGAACGTTGCCTCGGTGAATAGCAATGCTTATTCTCAATCCGAGGAACGAGCCAGCTCTCCAGCTTTACCACATTATATTTTATATTTTCCACGTATCAAATGTAGGTCACATACCTATACCTCGTAATGCCAATGTTTTTGCAGTGATTCGCTTATTGATTCTTGCACAATTCTGTATAAATTAGAAATTCTAACAATTTCAGTTCACTAAGCGTGACACAAATACACGAATGGCTATATTTATAAAGCTAAGTTCGTGAAAAATAAGTGTAATAAATTTAAATTCCCAGTTTTACTGTCTGTAGCCTTCACCGCTACTGCTGTACAATAAAATACAAAACTCTTTACTGCACACCAGAGAACACAAGTACAGATACAAAATATACACACATATATACATATACAGATACTGCTGTATTAGATTTCAATCTAAATTGAATTAACTATACGGTTGAATAGTGGGTTCGACAGTAGTCGGTGAAAAAAAATTTAATGCCTTAATCGAGGGTTGGAATCGGTGGCGCCTGCGCATCCTTTGTAGCGTGGAATGGAATTCGATCAGGATCAATTTAGCGATTATTTCCTGCATTGTCACGCTAATTCAGGTAGGTAAAGTTTGAGGACGGGATACATTAGCAATGGTAGTATCGAATTAATGTATTCGTGTGTAAACTTCTATAGGTAAAAAGTATATAGGTATAACGGATATGTAGTAATATGATGCTTATAAATGTCTAAAACATTTGACAAAATTATCTTAGATATTAATACACTATTTTCAAATATTCTTATCTACCAATTGAAAACAATTTCAATCGAACACAATCGAATTGAAATTTCGAACATTCGCAGCCAGAGTTTCTCAAACTCGCCACGGCTATTTATCTCACTCGGCAATCGCCAGCTTATCGAGCTCCGGAATAAATTATTATTCAATTTATCACTTCGCTGCGTGGCCAATAAACTTCTGGTACTTATTACGCGATAAACTGATACATATCGTGGCGAAAACTGATTTAATATGGGCATTATAATCGATATTTCCGTTTGTGGAGTTTCACTGTTGTATTGTGATAACGGGGTAGGGAATGATAAAGCTAATATTGTTTTGATATTATGGTTTCGTTGCAAGTTGGGGTTTCTTGTCTTGTAGAAATATTACTACACCATGTGGTGTCGATCAGAGTAGAATATCGACAGTTCTTCTATCGAATGTTGTACAGGGGTTCCGTTCACTTTGCAGCTGTACAAGAGGACTGGAACTAATATGTCTCAAAGGGACCTTCGTGGATAAGGACGTCTATTTATGTAGGCACCTAGTGCGCGTTTAGCTTGCACGGCAAAATCCATCAGTATTGGGCGGGAGGCTTATCGGTTGTTGATTATAATGATGATTCGAAATAGACACTGTTTATTACTGTTAACTAACAATCAACTATTAACACAACTATAAACGCGAGTCCCTCATTAGGACCAATCGTAAAGCCATACGGCACAAAACACACAGCGTACAAAAAAGGTTGAAGACATCAAAAAGTTTTAATTATTGGAATTAATTTATTGTGGAGGCAGGTTGATCCCCGCATGTGTGCGCCATCACTCGCGGTGATCGCCTCATATTAATAATGTTTTATCATTTATTATTGGCCGTGAGTAATGAAAGTTTCAGCCACGCCCCGCGCGCGCACTCCGTCTTCGTCTGGCCGGTTACAAAAAAAGAAAGAAATTAAAAAGTCAACGATTTATTTTTTATTTCTTATCCAGCCAGCGTTTAATTTAATGGCAGCGACAAACGATTATGTAAATGTTAATCAATGCGTAATTTGGCTTGTGGGTGTTCCATTACTAGCGCTCGTCGATAGACTGACGTGACGTGATAGGAAATTTAAAATTAAACTTTACGTCGCGATGGAAAAGATAAATACTATTTTGATTTATGACACGACTTATTATTTGGGAAACACGTCTCGGTTTGTTGTTTAATGCTGTATGTAACGTTACGGAGTCAAATCTTTTTTAAAATTATATTTATCTACATACTTAGGTATCTGCTGAACGAAAATGTTGTTGGCAGACCACATATAGTGGCAGACCAAGGCAATATTATTTTTTCTCTTCAAACAAAGCCAAGTGCATTTACGTAATAAACTACTGTCACACGCCGGTAATTAAAAAAAAACTAAATTATAAAGACAAAATCAACCCGATCGATCTTTTATCGACAAGGGAACACGATCAGATAATCGACGTGATACCGCATCGCCTTATTATCGCGGCTGATAGATAAGGTAACAAAACATTGTAAGTGATATGGGCTTGTATTGCGGCATTAGGCGGCGTTACATTGCCCGCGATGGCTCGTTAGCAGCTGATTGATCGGCCATCGCTCGCTGCCGGCCCACTGCGGTACAGGGTGTGGACGCACCCTGGTGAAAGAGTTTATCACCTTTATTATGTGTAAAGCTTTCTGTCAGAGTACACTCGGATGGCTCTCGTACTTGACAGGTCATCTCGGCGTTATAGAAATCAATTTAAGCTATATATTTAATAGATGTTGTATGTCGCCGTAAGGACACTGTGGGACCGAGGAGGTTATCAATCTGTGCCATATAAATATGCAAAAATACCTAAATTTTTGAAAGAAAGGAATATTAGACTTAGGTAGATATGTGGTCAGAACGTTTAATATGTTTTTTAGTTCTTAGTTCGAGAGAAAGTGACGTAA
The DNA here is from genome assembly GCA_905147135.1 of Blastobasis lacticolella. Lineage (NCBI taxonomy): Eukaryota > Metazoa > Arthropoda > Insecta > Lepidoptera > Blastobasidae > Blastobasis > Blastobasis lacticolella. The sequence continues at coordinate 10,930,621 of LR990058.1, forward strand.
TTTTCGTTCCGTACCAATAGTAGCTAACTAGCCACAGCTCCAAAAACATCACCCTATAAGTCCGCACCTATTGTTTCACTTGTTAATAGCGAGTGTGGTATAACTAATAACATCTCATTCGGATTCATTTCCCGTGATTAATTATCTGTTTAATCGATATAAGATGTTGTGCCAACAGCCTTCTCGGGTTACCACATCACCAGAATTGTTTGACCTCTTCACTTGTACCCCGACCTCCGTTTTAGGTCCACAGAGTATGTAATGCAGAGGGGCGTGAGAGGTCTTGGTCTTTTGGTCTAATTGTCAATGCTCACATCAAATTTTTGATTGCATTTTGAAGCTTGTTCGGACGCAGTAAAGTTGTTATTTGTCCCGCGCTACGCAGATGATAGATTAGGTTAAAGAGTTGATCTATCAAATTTTTTTCGTCTCATTGAAGCCTTTGTTGGATTTTTAATTGGTGTCTTAAACAGGCTGCGGTTAATTCGATTTCGGGATGAGCTGTGCTCATTTGTTTTTGTCCGCTACGAGCCTTTAGCCAAGACGGGGATTAATGTACAGTTGATTGATTAGAAAATACTAATATTTATGGGCGGGGATCTTAAATTGCATCGGTGATTGTCGGTTAAGGAACGTACGTAATCATTTTTAATGAACCATGTGAAACAGTTAATGTTTTCGCGAAATATTTACTGCGTTCTCTTGATTGATATATTATATTATTACAAGGAAATCTTGGTCACCGACCTAGCTGACCATACCTGAACAGTCTCTAAGCCGATCTGGCAACCTATAGACTGTACAAACAAACAAACCATTTTTTCGCTGGAGTATTGACTTTTATCCATTTGTGGGTCTCCTAAACCTCAATTATTGCTACAAAGTAGATTTTTTCTTATACTCGCTGATTTTTAATAACCTACGGTGCCCTCACAGTCTTCAACTCGCGTTCTGAATTAAAAATTCCATCGAACGCGTCTCGCATTCGACATCAGCGTTCCATTTTCGAATTCCACTCATAAAGTAAACTTTTAAGACCCGTACCACTGTACTCGTATCCTCGCGCGTTATTTGGCCGCGTTCGAAATAACGCTAAAGATTGATGATGCGTACATTCCGCCGCGATTAGAACAAGGGTGAAGATGAATGGTGAGGCGCGTCATGATTGTCACCGTTTCACAATTACAATCGGTGTGATCGGTGAATGTTTGGCACTGATGGTGAGGTCTATTGCCAATTGGGAAAGAGTAATTGTTTGGTTTGGATAAAAAAAAACTCAATAAAATTTGCGCAAGTGTTAAGCGACAGCGAGCGGAGAGCGTTTGTTTCCTTCCCTCAACACTAAGATGAATGAGATAGCATATGTATCTATGTCGTGCCTTTTCTTTCGCGAATGCACTCCTATGCTAGCTGTGCAGATTGGACAAATTCGTAATTCCGCAGGTTCGCTACTGATCCTGGATTGGGTTGTAGGGCTCATAACGTAAATGGTGAGGACACCAATATACAAGAATATGAATCTGCTCTTAGAAGTGAGTCTTCTACGTCAAGTTCACCAGTGGTAGTGTCTCCACTCTGTCAAGACTGAGGAGTCAGCCTAGATGGGCCTTGTAATAATCTAGTTTGTTTACTGTGTGCTACAGTAGTATAAAAAATACAAGGGTTTCACCATGACCTCCAAGTTTGCGGCTTGGAGATAACAGTGTCGAAACAACCAGGTCTTCTGTCGGTCTTCTGGCTTGCAGAGGCAAAATACACTCGATCAGCTCTCTTTAGTTACTTTCTAAACTGTGCCCGGTAGAGTTGATACTTTTGCATTTTATAGAATAAAAGTACCTAAGTAATAAAAACTAGTCAAGTATAAAAAATCTTATCCATCAACAAACAACTTCCGCGTTTTTCTTTGCCGGGTCCCAAGGACGTGAAGGGCCGTGTACGAGTGGGTGCGAGGCTCGGTAGCGCCGGCGTCGCGTCAGACAGCCATTGTGACGGTCATCTCGCGCCAATAACGGGCCGAATAGCGCCAGTCATGCGGGCCGGTTGCGGCCCGGGCCATGGGAGGGTAGCGGTTTTAGAGCAGTTTTGAGCGCAATAAATGTGGTACCTCAAATTCCGGCACCGCATCCGCTCCCCATAGATTGCAGATGTCTTGGACGACGGTGGCCACCTTCCATCAGGCGGACCGCCCGTCCGCAATAAAAATCCCTAGGTAATAAAAAAAAAACAGCTATATTGCGGAATTTTAAGAACTCTTTTCTTACACTGGCCACAGCTAGTATAACAGCAACAGTAGCTCCTTATTGCCACTCTTGACGGACTCGATATTCCTGAGATCCTCCAGATATTCCTGGTCAGGGCTTATCCTTACCTTTTCCCTTAGGCAGGGATGTCATTACCACTTCCTACGCGAAAGAAAGGGTTCTAATAGCGTATTTTCGAGCCTTTGTAAGCAATTTCGTTCACTTGGATCGGTTTTTTGTATTTACTCAGTCATTTTGCAATTCTCAGCCTTGCCTACAATAAACATCCAATCCACTACGGCTGCCATAGCCCTCAAAAGAGTAAAGTATATTTTCGTCATCTCGTAGTTTAAATTCGTGAAAGCGATTTTATGTTTTTATTTAAGTATAAAGTAAAGTAAACCTACCTACCTATTTTTGCATAAAAAATGACCATCAACGCGCATCACCTCCAACGCGCTGCAGCTCGGCGCTATTTCTCATGCTTTGCACCACACTACGGCGAAGTGTCGTCAGCGGCACGCGGGTGCCTCACCATGAATGAACGGTCCGGGAATAAAAGTCAATGTTTATACCGGGCTCGGTGATACAGATGCTTTTCGCCTGTGAGGTCTCCTCTCCTTTATAAAATAGAGCGGGCTTTAAAGGAAACTTCAGATTTATGGAGTGGAAGGAAAGTTGTGGATCAACGTCGCAATTTTAATAATGTAGGTCGAGTTTCGGGAGAACTTACTAGAACGTAAGTTCTTTTTGCCACTTATACAGACGAACTTGCTTAACGCAAGTAATTCTGTCTATCCAGAGACTCAATATCTTCAAGTATTCAATCATAGAGGATTTGGGCTTCGACGTTGCGATCTGCTTATCGTATTTCAACAAGGTAATTTTAGGGGTCTTACAAAAACACAGACGGCAAAAACGTAACAGATGCGGAGAGCTTGTAGGTTACGTCGCATTCGCTTCATAGGAAGACATACGACGTTTCTGTTGACGGTAAAGAAGACCATTCAAGTAGATTTCCTCATCGCATTCAATCGATCCACCCGTTATTGACAAATCGGTGTATGCGCTTGTAATATTAGTGGACTTTCTCGGTCTACACACATTATAATTATGCGTTTACACAATACGGCTACCGGTCTGTTTGAGCGCGCGTTTCCCACACGCCGCATCGGCTTTGGCGCAAATCGTGTGTGCCGAGGCCCTTATTTTAGTCAAACGGGGAGTATTGCATAGAAATCCTGATTTTAGTAATGGTCGGCCAAGTCTTGTCTAGTAGTGAGTTACCACTTATCATCAGATCGGCGAATCAGAACTGCGAATTATTTAAGGTATTTCGAGAAATCTTGTCGTCTAAGCTAAGTAATTGGTAAGGTAAAATATTATCTACCTTTTTACCCTTGCTAAAAGAGTTTCAAAGGGACTTCGGCCTAGCATATGACGACTGCTATCAATACTGAGTATAAGCTACGGTAACAGAAAGAGAACAATAAACTCGCGAAAATATACAAGTCAACTTGGCAATCGAACCTCACTGACAGGTCTAAAACCCAAAAATCGTTCAGACAATCCCATGTCGCGCAGTGTCGGAATGATCACACAATTTTGCTAGATTAAATACCGTGGTGTCTGAAGGAAAGTGTCTTGATAAGTAATTAGCAAAAAGAAATGCTTGACTTGGTAATCGTACTTCACTGAGGTATCGAAAAGCAAAAATCGTTCAGACAATCCCATGACGCGCCGTGTCGGAATGTTCACACAATTTCGCTAGATTTAATACCGTGAATACCGTGGTGTCTGAAGGAAAGTGTCTTGGCAATATGACGGATGGCGCCGTGGGCGGCTGCGCGCGCGCGATCAAACGCGCCCGTCGCCAGCTGCTTGATTCCTAAACAAATAAAAGTGGAATTAATCAACGCTTTAGTGCTGTGATGGGTGATGTTGTCGGCGATGTCGGCGTTATTGGCTGTTTATTTGATGTTAATTCGTCTAGTTGTTACATTTTATTGCCGTTTAAATGAATGAAAGAATGAATGAAAATTCTTTATTGGTTATTCATAAATAACAACAAAATCGAAGAAAAAAAAAAGGAAAAAGTAACCGGGCTTATCGCTTAAAGCGATATCTTCCAACCTGCCGTTTGAGTATTACGGGGACGACAGCACCTGAGGTATTGCAAACGTCCATAGGTTATAGTAACTGCTTACCATCAGGCAGGCTGTAAGCTTGTTCACCTTGTATACCTGGAATATTAGGTTGTATTTAGTTCAGCTCCTTATTCGGCATATATAAGAACCAATCGTAGGTACACTCGATAAACCTGTAAATCGGGTTCGGAATTTATAAATCTACAAACGGCGCTGTGATGTTTCATAAAAATGTGCACTGTAAGTATAGTCGAAGTTTGTTTATTTCGGAGAGAGCTTTGGCCGCACTACGGGCGGGCGGGCGCGATGTCGCGTCGCATGCGCTTCCTGTAAAAACGTAGCAATCCGATGCTAATCTCGCTCTGAAATGTAGATTATTCATATATCAAAGTCGGCCGCCGCCACCGCCGACGTGTTTCAAGACTTTTAATTCGACGAAATTGTCTCGCCAACGTTTACAGCTCTATTAATAATTTTTATCGTGGCTTAAACGTTCCTTTTGTTTTTGCTCCCAATAAAATAGTTTTATTGGCGTGCCGCGGGACGGCGCGGGCGTCTCTTTGATCGCGCCACGCGACATCGGACGCCACTTTCACGTGTTGGCCGGTATCATTAGTAACGTTTTTATTGAGTACAAATTGCGAGCTGCTATAGGGTGTTCGACATGGATATTTATGGTGTCGGACCGGTCGGACCCCCGCGACATTATCATGCTAATGTTTATTGTTTCACAAATTCGGCCCGCGGCGTGGACCCCGCATATTTCTCTCCATTCTCGTGAACAAGTTCTCTTTGCATATATTAATGTTCATTAATAAAAGTCAAACCAACGCCGGGCAAGGGCCGCGACCACTTGAAAAGTTAATCTCGGTTTAACAAGCGGATTAAGAATACACGTTGCGATTATGGTAATTACATTGTTGGTTTGCCTGTACTTCCTCGTAAACATTTGCTTTCGGTTTATTTATTATTATACGTAACGCATTGAACGCGACGTTTGATAATGAGGTGAGAGATTTCGTGGAATATGTTTTCCATTTCATTCCGAGAACACAAAACGAATTTGTTTCCCACAAATCTGTCTGATCGAGTATTTATAAGTATATGTTTATCCGTTATTTGGTAGACAAACAGGCAACCTTATGGAAAGTGGTCTCTGCCGCCTGTGGATATCTACATCCGAACCACCAGAAACATCATCTGCCTACCTCTAATGAGATATCTGACGTAGGTACATCTTCAAGGATCACAGAATCTATAATTTAGTGTTTAATTTAGTAACCAGCCTCCGCAAGTTAATCCTAGTCAGACAGTTGACGAACTCGACCCTCCGCATCTTCCATACATATGTGGGTTGTGTGAAAGGAAATATATTTATTTCACTTGGTCGAATTAATTTAGCGAATCAGCTGCGGCGAAAAGTGAAGAAATGCCCGCGACACGCCTCGCTGACCGCCGGAAGTGTGGCCTGTATCACTAGAAACACCGAATTTCAGTTCCACAATAAATAGGGTGTGAACTGTCTTATCATCAAACAAATGTGAGCGGCGGAGACAGATATAGTTACGATATGATGTTCGTGTATCAACGAATTTTCCGATAGATAGAAAAGTTATTCCACAAATTACACATATTAACTACTAGTGGACCCGGCGCGACTTCGTTCGCGTACACCTATTTTACCCCTACCTACCCTTTTTTCTTATAAATTTTCATCTTTAATCACTCTATATATTGTTGAAAACTGCATTAAAATCCGTTGCGTAGTTTAAAAGATCTAAGCGTACATAGATACATTAATGGGGACAAATGGCGGGAAGCGATTTCATTTTATACTATGTATAAACTAGAGATGAAACGGATATCCGGTTACTATCCGGTATCCGGCCTATCCGGCGTTAATTTGCTATCCGGCCGGATACCGGATAGTGCGCTAATATCCGGCCGGATACCGGATAGCAAAAAATGTATGAAGAGTATACAAAAGTGATTTTACTCATAGCAAAAAGTAATCCCAAAATTTATAAATATTCCTTTATCAAAGCACTGTTGATTTGGTACCTACCCGTTGTTCATTTAGTAGGTAGGTTAGCAAAATAATATTTTTTGCGAAGTTAATCTATCAAAAGTAATTCTAAGGTAAATGACTATAAATTGGGTTAAAATACGAACTGCTCCTACATTGAGAGGTAGCGTGCGGTTTCGTGCGTCTCCTTATGCGAGCTTAAGAGAATCTTTCACTACACTCTGGTCCACGATGCTGGGGCTAATTATCCGTAATTCGAATCCAGGGTACCGCCCGAGGTCGGAAGAATTGTTCAGAATAAAGATCAAATTTTTTTTTAACGAAGATTTGACATCACGTAAACACATGCAGTTGTCTAATTTCCCACCCACTCTAATAGCTTGGACAGACTTCGTCAAATACTGTCGAGCCAAATATCCGGCCGCCGGATATCCGGCTATCCGGCTTATGGGGTGGCCGGATATCCGGTATCCGGTATCCGGCCAAACCACTATCCGTTTCATCTCTAGTATAAACCTACTCTCAAGTTAAGTTCAGTTTAGTATAATATTTATTTTCATCATTGTTTTAACGATTTAATCCTGTCTTGATTTACATTTTAAAACTTGTTTTGTCTATAAAAGTTTAGTCTCGCATAATAAGCATAATGTCACCTTGTTTGCCCTCTAACTAAATACAGAGCCGACCGTCACCGAACCCCATCGGCGTCGATCGGATCGCACGCGCGTGTTAATCGATTACGTTTTAGGTGTCGCATGCGCCTGCGCAGCCCTCGCGTTGTTTGTTTAATTGATGTTTTGGCATTCGATTCGCGGTAGGATTTCGATTACGATTGTTTTCGGGGGTCGTTGACTTCGGTCGGAGTCGAGAAAGGGAGACTGAAGGTAATGTTAGTGTTCGGCAGTTACTTTAATGCGTGAGAAATTTTTTTCTTACTAGCGGTCCCCGGCTATGCATTGCTGTGGCTTGGTCTAGTCGGTAGAAGAAGAGTTTTACGACCAACAGATGGCGCTGTAAAAGTTTTCTGAAAACGCGCGCGTATTCCATGCACGTTGCAAACCAATTTTGAAATCAACCGACCGATCTTTTTATATATTGCGGGTAGGTACAAACTTGAATTTATACAGCCGTAAACGTTGGCGAGAGATTTAGACTTAAATATTCTATACTGTTCTTAGGTAGGTTCCGTGAGATATGAGTTACGCAAGAAACAGCGTTCAACACAGGTTTGGTCTCGTTTTCGCGTGGCTATTACGTGGGAATCTATTGGGATGAATAATAAACTTTATACAGGCGCGCGTTTGTTCCGAGAAGGCTAGCCAATAAAAAGTTAGCTCAGACCCAGGGGGGAAGGGCGGGGGGTGAGCCCGACCGCATTATAATACTAAAAACACGAGTCCCGACGATTCTTTCCAGCATTCTGTACGAGGCCATTGTTGTCCGTCTGCCCGTCCGCATCAAACGCGGCCGTAAATCATATTCGTCGTAAATTCGATACGTGTTACAATGAAAGATCTGTTCGTATTTGAATTAAAAAGGAGCGTGTGCATGAAAAAACCGTATGACACAGTGACGTGTTCTTTTTTAATTTCGTCATTATAAATGGCGGCACAGGCGACGACGCTTTGTGGGCCGCGGACTAATTTTGGGGCACTCGCTCTTTTGTGGCGTCGCGTCTTCATTATGACTGATTACCTTTGCGCGTATCTGGAGTATTAATAGACGTTTAATTTCGAGTTTCGTCCATAACAATACTTCTTAGAATATGTAGTTCTATTTTACAAGGTTTTATTTTACTTGCAATGCTTGTATTTAATTTAAGTATGGCAAATCTTGCAAGCTTAATTTGTCCCACTTCCCAGTGTTTAATTGAGCTGAAATTTAGTATACTGCATTAATATGGTACCATGAAGCCAGTCTGATGATGGAGTCGGAAGGTGGTCATAGGAAGTAATGAACTCAATAGGATAACACCATCGTGTTTGGGTATAGAATTATGTCGATGAGTACTAATACCGCGCAATAAAAGCTTGTTACGAACACATATTTTTCATTCGCGAATTTATTTACCTTAAGCTGCATTTCATATCGTCTCGGCTCGGCTCTTGAGGACTCGCGGTCCGGCGGTCGCGTTTTCACTTAGCGGTGTAATTGGCGGGCGGCCATAGAGACTTGTATCACAAATTGCTGCTAGCCGCCCGGCCATTGTTAGGCCCCACACACGAGCGTGTTTACGCGCGCGGCACGTTCGCCGCGCCGCATACTTTGTCGCCCGACACGACATCTGCTATTCGCACCGAGCCCTCGAACCCCCACACTCCTATCACAACGAAATAGAGACCCTAATCGAGTAACCAACCCGCGCTATGGAGATGTTTAATTTTAAAATTCGACGTGTGAAGGGAATTTTATTGGGGCTTTATTTAAAGCTGTTACAATGTCAAGGATTGTGGTTACTATTTATATTGCGCTTGTTTCTCGTTAACTGATTTACGATCGGGCTTTACAAGGATTAAGAATGACTTATCTAGAGTGGTTTGGACTTCTACTGTGTATTACGGTACGGAATTAACACACACCGTCAATAAAGTCGTGTTTTGGTATTTTGCGTGTCCTCGAAAAGGGCTGTCGATATCGCGATACAGATGCGTAAAAAAGCGATACCGGCGACAGCTTCATCGGGGGTCTGTGACGCCCAATTTGTTATCTAGCTAAAACAAATACATCTGACCACCTACATCACGAGGGTCCGATTCCAATGTGTGCTTTGCTACCTACCTTTTACGGTTAATTTTCGATGTAAACTCAAAAGCAGACAAAAAGTCTTTTGTGATCTCACTGACGCCAAAGAGGCTTATTCCGAGTTAATTGCTTTTGATATTTGAATAAAAAAAAAATTATTATCGTCTACCTGAATTGGAGACAGTGCAATGGAAATAATAGTTGCAGACAAATAAAAACGCCGATAGATCCTGACTCACGGTTCAATAATGTTATCGATGTGCGGCTTGCGCGCGCGCACCTATCAGCTATTTGTTTTGGCGCGATCCTGACATAATTGATTAGACTTATATGGGAGTTATCGCATATTAGTTAATCGTTCCTCGAAGCTCGTGTTTTCATCCATGGATTTTAGTATCGACTCGCCTAAATTTTAAATGACAAACAATAAATGTACTTGTATTCATATTTTGACAAGCTATTGTACAATTAGGCACCGCTGGATCCCTGACCTGACTGCCGAAAAAAACCAAAACAGCATCTGTGCGTGATAAACCAACTTATATTAATGAGACAATGAAATATGTATTGTACTTATCGTAAAAACATGTCATTATTCATAATTTCACACATTTGGCGTCCATACCCAGCCTTGGCGACCATACCCATCCCTTACTAGTCCCGTTAGGGGTTTTTCCACTGGCCACCGGTCTCTTTATACCCACCGCTTTTGTCTTCAACACGTTTCGGACAAACATCCGTCTGTCTATTGAACAAACCCCGCAATAAAGTGGCCAGTTTTTTTGTTAAATTCGTCTCCAGACACCATTGTTGCAATACAAATCGGCGACTGATTTTTTTTCAACTTTCTCAGTAGGTACTTCCATAATCGAAATGTTCGGCATCGATCAATGGTTGTTGAAATAATCTTTCAACGTCTGATATTATTGTTACCTGAAGGTCTGAATAGCCGCTTTTGCCTTCAAGACTACGGAGTATTTAATTGACAAAAAGTTACTAATTTACTTATAAACTTTAGAAGTCCCTGTTGGATGAAATCTGAAAATGCTTATCGTGTAAGCTACCTAACTCTCGATGCTTACTATTAAACTGGGCTTGAACAAAGAACTATTCTGAACATGTCAAAGCCGATTTCCTTCTCCAGGCCGCAATAAGGAAACCAGCTGGAACAAAACAACTGATCGCGCTGCAACATTGTAGCATTTTATGCCAATCTGCCTTATAATCTGATGAAATCACCGCACGGAAATGTGCCATTTAATTCATGACCGTTTATTGCCTTCTCAATCAATTTCATTTCAAGCATACAAATACCTACATATGGATGTTTGTTGGCCATCAATATTGCATTTATTTTACTTAATCCATCCATTTCCTTTGTCGGTTGCATAGGATCGTATCTGTCATGTCAAGTGCAATACGAATTGAGCGATGGCGATGGCCAATTACGGGAACCGGCGCGCACGCACCGGCCCGCTCTCCCCTGCCGCGGCTAAACATTGATATTTTGCTAAAGTGGAGGTTCCCCGATATCGATCGTGATCCGCGTGCAATTTGCCGCGATCGCTAGATGGCGCTTCGCGGAAGCGGCGGCGCGCGGCGTCACGCGGCGCCCGCGCACCTCCGCCATTGCTGTGTAATTTATTGCTTATTTCGCTGTAATTGCACCCTCGCCGCCCCCCGCTAAATGGTTCTCCTACTTGGCGTGCTGTGGGCTGCAACAACGTTGTGTTTAGGTGAAATTGCTTGTACCATTATTCGATATGTAATGCGGTTTCTTTTGATACCGTTCCCCCCGATACCGCGTCTGCGCTTTGCTAAACCTAGGCTAAAACTGCTTACTTATTCTTCAGGGTGTCCACCTCTTTCGCCGGACTTGGTCACTTTCTCCGCCGGGCAAATAGACCAACGATTAAATAAATCATTCCACCTGTTTATTTAACCAATTTTATCGGTCAAATGGGCGGATTAAGTAAACAGCGCCGTCACGGTACTTAACAAAGTTTGTATGCATCGGGCTACCGTTCGTAGGCTGTCCGGTTCTTAATTGCATACCTTAATCACTGCCTTGCTTTCTACTCGAATGTGTACCGTTGAAACAATAATTGACTGTTCATTATTGAAAGAGTGAACATAGCTATGTCTTACAATAAAAGCCTTGATGATTGCATTACACACACACACGGGCCCTATCTTGATAATCAAGCCTACCTCCTTAATGTTATTATATTCATTTCTGCTTCGCAGATTGCAGCCATTGTTTCTGACGGGAAGTAATTGTGTGACAATTAAAATAATCGCCCTCTTAATTGTAATTACCACACTGAGATTACCACCTTCTCGTTTTGATGATACGTGTATCGCTGGTTGCGATCTTGATTCGTGTCTGCCTCGTGTGACCGTCGCGGTGTGGGGGAACATTTACCTCTCTCATATATGTAATATACTTTTAGCCATGAAGAATTCATTGCAAAGTCTTCAATTCAGTGCCTACACTCCACCCAATCCTTAGATTGAATGAAAAATATCATGTATTTTAGACTCTGGTAATTATATAGGTACTCGATAAATAGTCGATATTGGTATGCCAACCATTTGAACTCTTCCATGAATAATCATGCTACAATAATATAATATATTCTCGTTTGGAAACCGTATCGGGATTATTATACAAAGCGAAACCGCGATTATTATAAACTAGCTGACTTCCATCGCAACAAGCGTATGAAGCAATCGTCTAATTCCAGATAAAATAATAGTTTCAGAAGGTCACATGTTTTGGCGTATGCCGTGTTTTATAATGTTGCTTGTGAAATTCTACACTGGTGTTTTGATTAATAAAGATTTGCTGTTCTAACATTACTCGCAGATCTGACGGCTTCAAACGTGTGAACGTGGTCGATTTGTAGAAACACATTGTCGACTATATTTTGTAGATGTTGGCCGTTGCTACCATCAAGCGTGCTTCATGTGAAAGCTTGGTAGTTCTATGAGAATTTCTTTTACCAGTGGTACTACTACAAAAAATGAATAATAACGCTGAAAACCGACTGAAAATTAATACGATACGCCGACTTAAAGCACTCACTTGCGAATTCTTTTGAGACACCAATTCTCTTCAAGAAATACTGCATCAATTTGTCTCTGCAATTTCTTTTAAAACGTATTAGTCGCTTGTTTCAAATTCGCGCAATTTGTCCCCTTGTCAGAGTCGCGTGCGCATCTCGGAACACGTGTGTTATCTGGGAATCAGTTACCCACTGGCCTATTTTAACCCAATTTCCCCTGTGTACCACCAGACGAGTATAAAAAGACCTTACCGGCCACCTCATTAATCATCCACTCTATAATGTCAAGACATGTCCAACTATTCTCTGATCTCACTATACACAGAGCAATTCTATTCAGAAAATCCCCACTCATGTACCTACTCAACGCCTCGAGAAGCTAATTGCTTTCAAATTGTGTTTTCTTTCCTTCCACATTCGAATTAGGGCAGTCTGAATTATATTTGTTGTAACTGGCTCAGATCAAAAGAACGCTAATACAGTGATATGAGAAATTCTTTATTAAATTGAAGATATATTTTTTAATATCTCGACACGACGCGTCTATTTAGGACCGTAATGAAATACGTATTAAGCATTTAGTCCGGTGCCAGCGAGTCAGTAAAGCGGTTTTATGTCCCGCGTGATAATAAATACTTAGTAAAATTTCATTCGGTATGTAATCGTTAATAAACATCTAAGGATTCAAGCGAAGTACATGGAGATTTATAGCGGCGGGGGCGCTATAGATATTGTTGGAATATCATGGGCCAAATACGTTTATTGCGGTCGCATGTGAAGTTAAGTGCGGTAGATTAAACACTGGTTCGTGGAACCGTAGGCCGGGCAATCAAATATCGCCTACAATAAAACATGGGCAGTGCATCGGCGGCGGCGGCCGCGGCACCGTGCGCTTGGAGCCCCGCCAATCTTTAATGAATGTTTATTATTTGTTTGCATGACATTTAGGTTTGATACGACATTACCGCGATTCAGAAGTTGCGCTCCAACAAAAATAAATCACCCGCCACCGTGTCGGCCGCCATTATTTCTGATCGGGACATCTGCGCCCGCGCACGATATAAAAGTACAAAAATAAATAACAAAGCAATCAAAGAATCCGAGCGGGAAACAAGAAGACAAGAAATCTCCCGCGACGTCTGTCAAATTAGCATCACAAACGAAAATAGCGTCATTCTAATTATTTTGATGACTCAACCGAAATACAATTAATCTTGCCGCCTTCTGTGAACTGTCCGAGTGACGGACGGACGAAAATATCGTCGCATTTCGCGATAAATAAACTGGTGGGCCGAATATCGGGTTTCGATTCTATCGGTGCTGCGTATCAAAGATTTTATACGCGTGTTAGGTAGCGGGCGGTGGAGCGCAGTGCCGCCGCGGCACGACACGTGCGGTCGGTGTCGCACCACCACCAGACGACCTAATCGACCTAAATATTAAACACCAAGGCCTGAGAGTATCACTATGATCGGTGCATTGGTTGGTATTTTATAAACATAATTACCAGAGCTAAATAAGTGCCAGTTACAGCATAAATTGTGCACAAGCCTATCGAAGACGTCTTTGACAGCGGCCAGGGTCACTTCCACCCTTTCGCGCTATAAATGTATCTCTTTTTTAAGAAAATTAATAAAACACAATGAAAGCCCATGAGCATTAAAAGTCCGCACGTTTTAAGCCATAATGCCAGCCATTTATTAAAGCTGAAGTCAAATCTAAAGTAGGTACTAGCTACAATTTCTTTTACACCTCACGCGTGCGATGCATGCCTATTCATATCCCTGGCCAGAGTCTAGTCTAATCTATGAGCTAGCGACTATAGCCACAGGAAATCGCTGGTCGGCCCCGGAGCAGGCGGAAATCAGCTGTCGTATTCGGATACCTAGTGGGAGATCGGCCAATGTACGGATAGATCGGATGCGCGCGATTCCGAGCAACCGCGATCGGTAAGCCGACCCCGGCCATTCCGTGGAACGCTGCCCGATTAGATTTGTAATTCGAATGCTTCCCTCTAATAGCTAGACTTGGGTATAAATAGCCGATTTATAAGTGATTTTTGGTCAGAGTTTTTGTTTGAGTCTGCTGGGCTTGTAGTGTTCGGCAAAAGAGAATACACAGCTCTAACCTATTCCCGTGATGTAAGGCGGTTATTTCAGATCGGCTAGTTCCTCCGTAGACCAGAAAATGTGCAGCAGCATATTCAGTTTTGGAGATTACGGCAAACCCTCCAACGGATGTGAAGGACGCTAGCAGGCTAGACAGCCCTACCAGTAGCATGTCTCGAGCTATAATGAGTGACGTGATATAGTTAGAAGTAGTCTGGTAGAAACATAGTCAGGCAAACCTCTCCGCCCTAGTAACAATCGCGTCCTTGAGTGTTTCGGCCAGTAATCCGAGGCGACGGCTGATACAGTAGTGCATTGTGGCCCCGCCGACGGCGCATAAATCACCCCGCCACAAATTGGAAACTAAACAGCTAGCCGTATAAAAGTTGGAATAACCACGGATCTAAATCTCATAAAAATATGATTTGGAGATTGGACGGATATAATACTTTAATCTGGCCGTGGTTTTACGAGGGTGTAAAAGTTGATTAATACCGCCGGACGGTGGGTCCGGTCCGGGTACGGGACATTGTTGCGTGACCCATTTGCGGCGGCGCGGCGGCGGCGGCGGTCGGCGCGGGCGCAGACCAAACATGCCCTTCGCGAGCGAAACTTACGTAACGCACGCAATGCGAGGTACTTAGAAGTAATCGGTACCAAATTAGGCGGCATTCCTATTTGTATATAGGTAGAGCGCAGTGGCCCAGAATAGTACCTAGAATTAAGGTGGCAAATAAGCGGACTTTGGTAAGCAGTTACCGTATCCTTTACAATAACTTTGCAATGCTAGGGTATCACTAGTATGTTGGCGTCCCCGTAAAGGCTTTGTTACCCTTCTTAAGGAACTCCATAAACCATGAGCATGAACCTTATTCCAAAAATCTATTAATTACGCATCTGAAAATAGAGACAAACAGAGCACTGTTCAATCATACCGTTGATGTGACTTTTGGCACAGATGGGAGAGAGTTATAACACGAGCTGGCAATACCTCCCGCAGCCAAATAAACTTTATATTTAAATAAACGATAAACAATTTCAAATTGTTTATTTCGAAAAATTATATCTAAGATCTAGCCCCAATCGACCGTACGGCGCGGACACTTGACATAGCCACGTCAATCTGTCCCGTCAGTGTCTCCGTGTCCCGGTGTCCCGCATTTTTACGGGACACTTCCCGGGACGGGTCGCGGTGGCCGCGTTTCCCAAACTCTGATCTGAGCGGTATCAAATTTTACGCTTCACTCTTGACAATAGGTAGACGTGGTGATGTGTAACGTTGGGTACGTAAACATACGTAGACACTGCGAGTTGTAGAATACTTTTCCACAGAAATAATGTGTTTATTTTTATTATAAGTGTTCAGGAAACGGTCTAGCCGGCTCGTCTGCGGGACAATTATGAAAGTATTTCATAAGTATTTTCATCGTTTTAAAGTTGAATGATTTCGCAGTCATGGAAAATCAAATACGAAGAATTTAGACCTAATATGTATAATACATATAGGCATAAAGAGTTGAACAAACCTATCTATCGACGAAATCACTTTCCCTATTGTAGGCACCCATGTTTTAGTGTCTATAACAAGTGTACTAATTCCCAAATCCCTAAACCCCAAGAACAGTGCAGGCGTTATTAGAGGTGCCCGCGCGTCGTTTAAGTGTGGAATGCCGCACGTAATATTTCTCGTTACGACCGGATTTATTCATCGCGCATATATTTTATTGTTGTGGCGCACAGGGCTCGCCGCGGGGCCCTATAAAATTATACGAATAAATAATTAGAGACCGACCGCGGGCCGGTTCGGGACCGAGACCGAAGACTACAAATGCCAATTGCCTACCTGTCTAACCTCCTATTGTCTACGCAGGCATTGTTTGTCTAATTTCTTGGCGACAATTAAAATAAATATCAAATGAATTATTATGCTGGATAAACAGACCTGTGGTTTCTTAACGATGTTGTTTGCCTATTGTACGGTAGCTAACCTAATAATGCATGTTGTTTTATATGACAAGAATATGAAACATATTTGACTGCAAAATGCGTTGAGTACCTCAAGTACTTGATATCAACAGCTCATAATAGTTCACCGTTGGGCTTAAGTCCAGCTCAAACCTCAAGCCTCCTTAACGTGAAGGATATTGCCCTAATCTTCTCACCTGGCAGGCATATTGGGCAGTTATAATATGAATAGAAGTAAAGCTAAAATCATTATTAGATGCTGCGATGTTAAGCCCAATATACTTTGTGATTAGACACTAGATAATTGATTATAGACGTAGTTTCATTGCAGCGTATTTAGCGTAAAGCATCGATTCAAATGCAACCGAAACCACTAACTGTTGGATCCAGCCTCTAAAGATTACAGAAATAAATAAGCACCAGATAGGTCCGTAATTAAAAACATAACTTATTAATAATCGTTTATTAACGCCATCGTGTTTCGCGGCCGCGACGTCCCAACATTAGGCGTTAAATCATATCGCGTAGGAAGATATAAATTCGATCAGACACACTTTTTTGTGTTTGATTTTTTCGATCGATCGTCTCTTAATGGATGTGGGCTTTATTCCACATCGAGGTGCGATTATAGTGCTAAAAATAATTCGTTTTTAATTAGGTACTTATCGATAATTTTATCGATAATTGCATTGCTAAGTTTTATTTTAACGGTGTTACCATTAACGCCTGTCGCATTCATTGTGTTACAAATTTGAATTTCATGCCTACATTTGGTAGTAAAGTAAATTGTCTATAGACATATCCTATCTCACTTTAGATGTATGGAACTAGCAATAACCACCTAATACTCACATAATTCTTTTGCAAACGAGATAGGCCCAACGCAACGCTTAATATTTATTACATCTACACCAATAATGCGTGAAATACTACTGACCAGCCAATGTACCCCGAGGCTCTTGCTGATACAATCTACCACACAAGTCGTGTTGTGTTTCGTTTTGTAACCAGCGCGATTGAGGACGCGACGCGTTGACGGCTGTAACGAGTTCTGAATTGATCGGTTGTTAATTCATTAATGTCAGAGTGAATCAAATGTGTTATTGGATTTGTTGGATTGTATATGTTATTGGATTGTAATCGAATGCGTGTGTATATATTATAATGAGTTTGGCTGTTAGGCTAAACTCGATCTAAATGGTGTATTGTGGTTCTGTAGGGAGTGTTAAATTTAATACATTAATCTCAATCGAAAAGGATATCTCAAATACCACATTAAATCACTAATATTTAGTTGTAAAGTCAAAGTAAAACTAATTATGTATATTATGATGAGATTATTTAAGTACGAGCAGTAGCGGTCCTAAAAAAGCATGAATTTGACCTTCTTCTAAGTCTACTTTAAATATAAAGTTTTTATCTAGATTATTTATTGACGAATGTGTGATTTATGTAACGAAAGTCGAAACCCATCGAAACAGCGTGATTCCACAGAGCCACCATATAACATAACCCTAAAACGTTTAAAACCTAACTAAAACTAAAAAATAAAAGTTTGGCAGCTCTCTCCCAAAACAACAATAGCCGATAAGGCGCGAGGAGAACAATAAAGGGGCTGATTTATTTTAATAAACTAATTTATGGCCCGCGTACAAATTACCCCCGCCCGTCTTATCGAGTATCGACAGTCGATAAAATCGTTGTCGATACGTCGATGCCCAGCATTATTAATGGCGAACTCATTGTGCATACTAATGGGAAAGTGTACTGCATGTCAAAGTAGTCGCGGACAATCTTATGGGTTAATTTAATTTGTGGTGCTACGATGAAAGTTTTAATTGCTTGTCGCTAACTAGTAACACGTTGTCGTACTCGTTTATTGCTTAGTCAGAAAGAAATGCTTGCGTGTGTTGTTTTACAAAACTTAGTTCTGGGTTCAGGTCGTAACAGGGGATTAATTAGCTTTATCTGAAACCGCATAAAAATAGTAAGTAGGTACGATAAATAAACTTCAGATCAAAGTTTACCTTACCGCGGTCAGACTCAGATCGACAGACAGAAAAACACGGTCGGAGACTTTGCTGTTAAATTTATATCGGTCAGACTTAGATCAACAATCATAAAGACACGGTGAGGGACTGTTACATTCACGTCCCCATCGATACGTAAGGGAAGAAAGTTTAACCTTTAGATTGTCCACCATTGATTGAAACCCTGCCAAATGCGCAAAAATCCGCCACCGTGTCCCCAATGCCGGTTGCCAAAACGGTCCCAACCCATAAACAGCGGGCAGCGGGCAGCGGGCAGCCCGATCCCTCGCTGATAACTCACGCGTCCGCCTCGTAAATCCAAGAGCCATAACTCGCGCCGGTTAATTACGAATAAATAAATAAATAATTGAATGTGAGAGGCCGCGGGCCTAATCGATCGCGCGCCGGCCGAGGTGTTAACAAGCCGCGGTGCCTGTTGGTCTCGGTGACGATGGGCTACCGAAAGCCTGATACGAGAACCTTATACATATACTCTTATGGTACCTATTATTTTGTCGGATTATTGGTAATTACAAAAAATTGTGACAGGTTGTCTTGTGCTTGTTATACTATGGAACAAGCACTACTGCTTGGCGATTGACGCAGGGTGGGGTGGCCGATTGACCCGTTCACGAGGATTGCTCAGGCTTTATAGACTTTCTAAAGAAAGCCATGCTTATAGGCGGTTACAAAAACTGTCGAATTATAGTAGTCAACCAAATTGTACGAGTTTCGTTTCGATTGTCAAGCATAAGAAGCAAGCATAAATTATCAGGTTGTTTGACGAGATCTGGATCTTGAACCCTATGCCCACTTTGATTAAGGTTATCAAATATATCATCGCCATACCTACATCGGAATTGAAACCGATCGAATTGAACAACGAACGAAACACCGTATATTGAATAACCGATGACCCGAATCCGTCACCAAACAATGGCCGCCAAGATCTATTATCGCCGCGCTCCAGGTGGATCGAGCCGGCCTACGCACGGCGCAAGGTTGACAGTTCTTCGCGATCGAATTTTCGCGAATAACTCTGACTAATACCGGGCCGCATCCGATGCGATTATTTTTCCACCGACATTTAAATAGACTGGCGTTGACGGATCCATGGGCTAATTACCATCTAACGAGCGGTGATCTGTGACATCTCGCCGGTATATTTCGATGGTCGTGCCCGTTGAAAGATTCCCTTTATTTTATAGCGGGAGCTCTATTCTGGGCCGAGGAAATGGATACGCGTCAATCGTGACGGGAAAAATGAATGGGAAAACAATACGGCGGCTTCCGAGACTATCTTTGGCCGGTGTCGGTTGCACGCGGTCGCCTTTATCAGACTCGGTGGGTTAGGGCTGGGATTGGTGTGAACATCTCTGTTTCAGAGATATAACGGAATGTATGATAATTATGGTGATTCTTTCAAAAGAGCCCTTGACCATGATCCAGGATTTGGCAGATCAGGTTATTAGAGTCCAGCGACCGCTATCTTACCTTCGTGACCTTGTTATCAACAGAGGAACTGGGCCAAATTGGATTACGATTATACATTCAGTCCTCACGATGTTTTTCCCTCACCGTTAGAGATCACCATAACTCTCTTTCAATTGAAAAACATTATAATTTATACACAAGTAATTCCTCCCCACAGTCTCACAAAGATCTGGCCCACAGCTCGATCCTGGACTCTGACTGAAAGTTATTCAAATTGAATCTAAAGTTAGAGAGCGACGAGGCGCTTTTATCATCTTCATTATGACAATCTTCGATCAATACACAATAATGTCAAAGCAAACGTGTCACTAGTCGTTCGGTGGCACAGTGGTACGTACTCTACACAACAACCTATACCTAGTCAAAGTTACAGCCATCCGGAGCCGACAATCATTACGCTACGTTTTTAAACTCCGCTTAATTGAAAACGAAATCCAGGTCGGAGCGAAGGTGGACTTGATGGATGAGCAGCTAAATTACCTCCACCCCCCTTGCCCCCGCGCCCGCCCCCTCCCTAACGAGCGAGCCAAACAGATTATTTACGTATACCGTTGACAACGCTTCCGACGTCTATAGTTATGATTTAGACACATCTTGATTGAGCCACAGGTATTCTAGCGGATTAAATTCGGGGCTCAGGAAACGAATTTCAGCGGGCAAATATTTTCTTTCCAGATAAATAATTTGCTTGTCGTTATTTATTTTGTAACAGGAGCAGATTAATGCGAGAGTGTGGACTAAGTGATTGTTTGCGCACCGATGAAATATAGTCCGTGAATAAGTTCGTATGAATACGAAATGTTTAATTCTAAGCTGTCTTATAAATAGTTCTGTGGCGATTTCTGACAGAAATTTCTTAGTTTCTTCATCATCTGAGGTCATAGAGACGCTGTCTCCACGACCTGCTCCTCTCTAACAGAGCCGCATGGAAGGCGTTGGCGGAGACTTGGGTACGTACAGCATCGTCGTCTTGTAATCGATAACTGTAGGCGTCGTAATAACAGCTTAAACAATGCTGCTCCAACGTCCGAGACTCTTTCCAGAAGTCTCAAGAACCTTGACGAAATCACTAATGGCCCAGTGCTGTTTGCCCGTTTCCCCAATAGGCCATAGTACAGTACCATGCGCTTGCGCACGGCGGATGCTCGTTATCGCGCACCTAGTGGAAACTTTATCTCATATCCGCAACATAGCGCAATTATGTATGCCTTTCCCACGGGTCATATTAGTACCGCTAACCTTATAAGGGACCCTCGATTGAGGTCTGAACTGGGCTGGATTTCCCGTGGAATGTCGATTGTCATCCTAATTGTACGAAACACCGTTGTTTGCGGTGGGTGTCAGAACTTTTGGTCTGATTTGTAATATATACGATAATAACAAATGTAATAATAAAGTTCTCAATTACCTATTTATGAATTCCGTCATAAATACTTAGCACATTACTGATATTGCTTAATTTCATCGTCATCATCAGTCTATAGGTACTTAGTCCACTGCTGGACAAAGACATCTACTTAGGATTGCTTATTATATCTATATATAAAATACCAGTTTTTGCCGGGACTTCGTTGGCGTTGAATTCGGTTTTATATGTCGGGGGAAACATATTAAGTTTCGGTATAACATATGTGCTATTCTGGTTTACAACAAGCTATATTACTGTCAAGTGTCACCAAAATCCGGTAATAGTTTTTGCGTGAGAGTAACAAACATTCATCCATACTTACAAACGTTCGCATTTATAATATTCGTACAAAAAGCGGATCTTAATCGATGACACCAGCTTGGTATATCTTCTGAAACGTTTTCTAGACACTCGATTGCCTACTTACGTCTCCACGTACTTATCTCTATCCCGATATTGCTAATTTCAATATAAAACACGAGGAGGCGGCTAGGCCCCGCCCCGCCGGTTGGGCGGCACCAGCGGAACTCGGGAACTGTGCACACGAGATGCAGCCCGATCGATGCGTTCAATAACATGCGAATATATAGCATGATGATTCATCGGTGAACACATTTTGTTCACTTGGATTCGGCTTTGACAGTGGAAATAAAAATGGTGTATGAAATAGAACAGTCATCTAAAGAATTCGATTCTTTATACGATTGAATAAAGGAAAGTTGATAAATAAGAATAGTTTTCTGAAGGTATAGGTAATCATAATGACTTTATTGCTTTCAAATTCGAAAGGTATTGAAAGGCTAGTGGTAATAATAAGAGGAGAATTATAAGGTGTTCCTTTTAATAATCGGTGGAATTTAAAAGTATTTAATACTGCATGATATCAAGCTTCCTACTATCGATCTCGACTGCACTATGTGTGGGAATACTGAGCCGGATACACAGATAAGCTTGATTCATCAACTCGTATCTCCCACATGGGATTACTACAGTACAAACGTAGCTGCAGATTAATTTCACGAACAAAATACAATCATATCAGTGCATGAAGTCGATATTGGCACCGATAAACGTGATTTGTATGGCTTAGCCAAATGCGAAGTCAACCAATCGCGCAATGGACAATGCTAGAGGAATCGGTTTTCGAATTGATTATCTTAAAATGTCAGAGTGCACGCTAGATGAAGTGCCGTAACTGATACTTTCACTTACATGCATTGAGATTGGCAAGAACCTACGTACAATGGTTGGTACATTTCAAATAGTAGATATTTTGGAATAAAAAATTGGTAACTTAACTTATAAGACCATTTATCTCGGAGTAACGATTAAGAGAAAGTAAACTGGAAGTACTATTAAAATTACTAATCGTAGATAGTTCCTAATAGGCAATATGTGAGCCACAGTTCCTGTCTTTACATAAATAGTAACCCCCAAATATTTATCTGTGGCGGTCCCGGCGCCACCGTGCGCCCGCCGCGCTATATGCTAATTCCTCATTGTGGGCCTACCTCATCTTGTTCTATCTCGTACACGACCCATTGTCAGTCTGCCCTTTGACTCCATTGTGTATTTTTTGTCACTCCACCGCCGGATTATTTTATTTCCGCTATATGTTATTGTTGTCTCATGTTCATATTAACTTTTTTCACCACCACTTTCGGTTGAATGGGCTCGAATCGAGTGGCTTCGTTTGTGTCGCGTCGTGTGGCACGGTTTTGTGTGGCGTCGCTAATCTTTTCTTCGGCTACAATGTTTTGTTGACGTGTCACTTTATGTTTGCTTACATAGTTTACGCGTTAAGGTATTGCCGTTGAACTATTTGCTATTACTCACCTAGCTAGTAGACGGTATTCAACCAGCATTTTATTGCAATTTTTAATCTTCGTTTCACTATAGTGAACTGCTTTCTGCTTCAATATTTGTCTTGTTAATATTTGGGATACCTGAAGCTTTCTTTTTGTTTTGTTACTGGACGAATTTATGTAAAACCTTTAACGAATATAATGTTGGTTTATCTCGAATCTGTATTGGATCTCTATGGGCTATTAGTAACAATCTCTCATTATTAAGTCGAGGTGACGCCTCCCGAAGCGCTGAGTCACGACCGGGACGCCGTTCCTTATTGTAATTTAAATAGTCATTCAAATGTCTGTTGCAACGGGTCCTAAGCGCGGTGGCAGTTCAATTCTCGACACCTTTGCATACGACGGAGACACCTATTGACGAGCGTCTTGCGCTTGCACCTCCTGACCCGTGACGTGTACCTAATACCAAACTACTGAATTCTGGCTTCTTTGTTTTAGGATTCATATTAACCAGAACTACGTTCTTTCATTGTTATATAGTTTTAAGCACCGATAATAATGTTTCCTCGTTTCTTACTTCATAGTATAGCTTCATTTATTTGCTTGGCATCTTTATACTTTGTTTGTCCAACGATGAATAACTTCACAAATGGAATTGAATGCAACGGAAACGTTTATTACCTTTGCAGTTTCCCCCTTTATCGCGCATTACTATTGTGAAAAGACATAAATTATTTTCCATCACGCACTTACAATGTAGGACGGCGATTAGCAACATTGTACGCGCAAAAGGAATGATAAAGAAAATTAAAGGTTTCCAATCATATTTTACGATTCCCGTAAGCGACAAAACGATAGTCATAAAAATAAGTATAGGCTGCATCGCCGTAGAAGCATACTGTAACAATAATAACTGCGCGCTCGAGAGAGCACATCCCAGAATTTGCATCTACTTTTGAACAAAGAAAGATGAATACTATCATAACAACATAACTAAATTAGATTGGAAACCCACAATAATGTTCGTTGTTAATATGTAATTACGGCCAAGAGGCCAGGCAACTTTGTGAGCGGCCAACAGACTCGTTTTGACGGTCAATTTTCTCCGCACCCATAAAAAGCGCAAACATGACTACGTTAATAATAAATAACACGCATCTCGCCAAGACGATACACCATTTGGAAACAACAAATGCTAATAATTAGTTTTCAGATATTAAATATACGAAAGGGACCGATGCGAGCTTGTGCTCCAAACAATACCAACTATAGATCATCTTATTGACTTATTGGAGAATAACTCTGGAAGTGCTCTTTAGTGAGAGTCGCATCACGGCTTCGACCGCGATATCTGGCATATTATTTCCCTGTACAACTATTTCATTAAGTAAAATGTTTATTGCGTACATATCGGATGTCAGCTTAATGCCGTTACCTCGATATTTATTATCCATTGGTGGTGCAAGAGATTGTTTTAGTAATTACATTCGCTTCGTCTACAATTTCATTAAATAACTAAATTGCATCGCCATCGATTCTTCTGCCGCTCTTCCAGGTCTGTGCGCATCTCGTCGCGCAGTTGGCTAGGTTTTATTGAGTCTGAGTAGGCCTCGGGTTTACGGCCGTTGATAGTTGCCACCATATTGGTGGATTCCATTGTTGCATCGGTCGCAATGATCGCGTGCAGTTTCGCCGTCTTTCAGCCGCATCCGACGTTTCCATTGTTGCAATTTTATTGCCGGTGTTACCGTCTCGCGGGGTCGTAAACTACGCGACGGAGTTCGATACTATCCACCGAACCGCCGTCGTCGGCGGAATGGGATCCGCGACCGCAGGACGGTATTATCGCGAGCCGAAGCCACCGCAGCCGCGATTTTCATTCGTTTCTAATAAATTGATACGAGGTAAGGTGCGAAGCGGCCCGCCACGCCATTGGTCGAGGCGTTCCTCAGGGTTCGATCCTCGGGCCCAGTAGTAAATCAACTTTACAGCCTTTAATTACAGATATTTGCCGTTTCATGTGAGCGTACGGGATATCGGAGGGCCGTGCTCGCGAATATATCGCATAATAATGGGTATTGACCTGTAATGGCTCGCTCGTAGGTACTATCGGTCCGCTTTGTGTTGATTGTTGGAGCGAGAGAATATTCTTTTCTGAATTATTGCCAATTACATCGAATGGCCTCCTGAATTCCACCAGGCTATACAATCCTTAAATGTGCACCTCAATTTTGATTTGGCCGCGTATAAATGATTTATGTGTTATTTAATATTAAGGTTTCGGAGTGATGCGACTTTTTGAGGAGTTATTGCACGGTTTATTATATTACCCAATTTATTAAGTAATTGGCTTTGTTTGAGAGTGTTACCTTGACCGCTGGAACAGAAGGC
The DNA here is from genome assembly GCA_905147135.1 of Blastobasis lacticolella. Taxonomy (NCBI): domain Eukaryota; kingdom Metazoa; phylum Arthropoda; class Insecta; order Lepidoptera; family Blastobasidae; genus Blastobasis; species Blastobasis lacticolella. Next base: position 10,956,048 of record LR990058.1, read on the forward strand.
GTCGCTGCGTATACCTTGAACTGCGTAAGGTTAATTTCAAAAGGATTCTATTAAGAAAGTAGTCTCTCTTGGCCACATTGTTGCACCGGATAGGGCGGCCGCCGTTTTAATGTCTCTCCGACGGAATTACGCTGGATTGTTCTCGGCTTTACTGCTCCCCCATGATTGATCGTTGTATCCTCGGCCTTATGTCATTCTCGCGCTGTATCTCTCGGAATTTGAACTACAAGCAATAAATACGTATTGAGTTATGGTAACTCAGCGGAATTATTGCATTTCATCTTTCGCGCTCGCCTTCGCTTCGCAGTGCAACTCTCTTGGCATTTTAAGTCTTACCAGTCTTTCCGTTTTAGGTTTACCTAAACTAACAGTGGCCTTAGCCAAGAGGTTGCGTTAATTTACAATCGTTAATCTACAATCGTTTGTGGTAGAAAAAATGTATGGGATTTGACATAAGCTAACGTTATCTGACATAAGCTAACGTTATCTGACATAAGCTGTTTGTGGTAGAAATTCTTGGTCCATAGACAATTCACGTACTTTCGGTGTACAAAGGAGGCGGATTGGCGGATGATCCTACACAGTCAGAGTCAATGTAGATGTTGGTAGAAATAGTCGAACTTCGCGCCGTCAATTTTCTACCATACACGCATCACGCAAGCGGAGCTTTCAAAGATGGCTAAACCAGCAGGTACATTACGTACCATGCCATCTGTCAAAGAATATTGTGTAATAACATTCTTATATCTCACTCGTGGAAATTAACACTAGAGCGATCGAGCTCTAAATTAAAACTTCACTCTGAGTTGCAATAAATTATTCCAGCCATAAACTCGTAACGACGTCTAAACAGGGGCCCGGTGTCGTTTAATGTGGGTAAAGGATATAAAATTAATACCTACCTATGCAATTATCTGTTTTGCTTATTTTTGGCTAAGTGTTGAAGGTTAGATATGAAGGTGATAACCTGAGTCAGAAACACAGTCTCTAGCTTTCAAAATCATATTCCTAGGTAACTCTTCAATAATTTCTATAGCCGCAACAATAATTTTATATGGAACTGAGCATAGAATAAGTTCCTACACGTACAGTGATGCTGTAGGTATAAATATATGCAGCATCTGAATACAGATTCAAACACCGAAACATGAACTGCTGCACCCTAGATATAGTGGATTTATTAGTATCTAAGTATGTATAGATACATCTGTACCTTAGACCTGAGATAGGTAGCTACATTTGTCGCATTAAACTTAATTTATATCTAAAATCGTAAACATTTTACTGCCACATCGGTAAATTTCCCCGCGTATTGCGTTTCTAACACATGTTTAAATGGGAGCCTATTTATAATTCTCTATTGATATCTTTACCAATACCTAGTTCGCTATACAATTCCGTTCTATTTTTTACCATGACTAGTAGACCTACGTAGTTTAGAGTAGGGAAATGCATTGAGTCAGACCGTATCGAACGGCTCCAATTGAGGTTGCAACAAAAAACTGGCGAGTGCAAGTGTGAGCGGTGTGAGCGCACAGTGAGTGGTAATTGAGATTGATCGGGCAGTGAATCGGTGGGGGGCGGCGCAATCAAAAGCGTATCAGACCAATGGGCGGCCGGCGTCCGCGCGCGGCGCCACCCGATTGGCCGCCCGCGGGGGTGAGGGGAATAAAGGGTCTTGATATAAACTCTCGATAGCGCGGTAGGCGGCCGACTGCGATTCGATCGATTATAGCCCGTGTCGCCGGCGAATGCGGCCTTAATAGGCGGTCGGTGCGCGCCGCGCAAGGAGGAATAATTACGCTACAATATTATGATGGCCGTCTTTAACCTTTATTGTTAAAACTCGCTATTGTATTCAATGTCAAAAGTTACCTTTATATAGCTACACGTCGACAATAAAGTACGATATGTAGAATAAAAAGTTAAAACGAAGTTAATCTGGCTGTAAAACTTGGGAATTTAAATCAAAGTTGCAGAATGCAACACTTGAGACAAGCTAAGCGGGTAATCGGTCGTTATTTACAATCCTTTATCAGGGCTCGGGAGCGTTCGAGTTTACGATTTACGACATCTTCGAGTTTGTTACACAAAAGAATTAGCCCTCCTAAGTGACATCGAGTGTCGATAAATATCCCGCGCGCGGCCCCTAATTGCCGGCCGCAACACTGTTGGCCGAAAGAGTTGCTACACAAAGATCTATAAAGCGAACGTGAGCTTGGAAATCATAATGCAAATTTAGCGTAAGGTTTCGTAGGAAAAGCAATAATTTGTCACAATTGGGCACGATTAGATTGGCTCTGGCGGCGATTTGACATAGGTCGTAAATTAAGCATTGGCCGGCGGAATGCGCGCGGCTCGGAATAGCGCCGCGACGCGGCGGCGGCCGGCGGGCGGCGGGCGGCGCACGCGCATCGAATCGCGCGTTTTCCGCCGCCGCCGGCGCTGCCCCGACTTTGTGGAAATCGTTATTGGGGTGATTGCATTCATAAACAATAGCTTTTGTCGAGTTCTTGTAACACACACGTTGTTCGAGATAACAGTACTTGGTTGCGCGTGATAACCGCGTGTTCGCTATGCGAGCTGGGTGGAGTGCGCTCTGTGCTTTATCTACGTTTCGTTCGATGCGACTGGAATTTGCAATCTCAATTCTCCCTAATTTACTTTCCACTACGGAAAAGACCCTCAGAAGCGAGTTCGCTTGAAACTTTTCAATTACTCAACCATTTCGCATCCTCCATTCAGGTCCGCCAAGGTGTTGCACTTGACTTCTCCGCGTATAAATACCAGTTAGTACCGTTCCAACCGGACTCCTCGCCGGAATACGTTCCAGGAAATCGTAACTCGGCGGCGTGCCGTGCAATTGTCGCCGTGCGAGAGACGCACGCGCAGCCACTTCAAAGCTTGACGGTATCAACCGGCGACCAGTGGGGGTTGACCTCTTGTACCCTCTGGAACAGGGGACGCTGGAATCTTCAGGGGTGTTTCGCTGGGGACCCTGGTGCTGGTTAAACAGACTCGGGAGGGGACCCCTTTCATACGTATTATATTATTCTTTCACCTCTGATGAAACTTAATTCCTTAAGTTGGTCACGGATTGAACGGATTGGTTATTGCTGTAGGTATTATTTGTATATGGTGTCCCATATGGCGATATTAGTCTATTTACAGAGTGGTAAAGAGGATAACTTACAAAAGATAAACACGAGAAAACGGTATTTTTTAAGATTCCGCTATGAAATGCACTCAAACCACAAAGTCAAAAACCTGCCCCAAGTTTTGCGCCCAAACGCAAGAAAGCCGCGGCTCCACTAACCCTGGTAGCGGGGTGTCCCGCGCCATAAAAGTTTGACTGATGTTTTGATCGTCAAAGCAACATAGTAAGGTAAATGCCGCGTTATCAATGTACTGAGACGATCCTGGGTGGCTGACTTGTGAATGAACTGGCGTAGTGTGGGCTTGTCGAATTCGTGTGTCGGCTATTATTGGCTACTCGTGCGTATTGCGGCAATACTAGCACAAGTACGAAAAAGTAAAATTAGCCACGTAGTGTCTTAGGTAACCGATGAAATGTTGCTGTGATTAGTAACGTAATTTACTTTCGCTGTCGCTGGATTTAGGTATCTAGGTCCTTAGAGGTGAAAGAAATCACTACCTGATTAGTAAATAGTTACCTAGATAGATCACCTATTTATTTGAGGGAGAAACAATATTATCATTTAGGTATTAACAACCCGCCCCGGCTTCGCAGATGCATATAATATTATACATTACCTCTCGGAAGAAATTCTCTAAAATCCGCAGACGCACACCTACAGACAGACGCAACTTCAATTTATCCTATGTAAAAATAACAAAGATGCTATTTTTGAGAGACACCGACTTATTTTGTTCTCGAAATGTCTATTCATGTCGAAATCAATCCACAAGCCTATTATCGAATCCGGAACGTTCACTTCATATTTCAATGGGGCATGGCGTAGGCGGCTGGCGAATTTCGTCAAGAACGCGACGTGCGTCAATCATGACATATTAAAGTGTCCATGAGCAATGCCTCAAGAAATTTACATGAAACTGAACTTTTGAGCGGAACATTTATTAAATACTCATCGCATAATGTTAAATTGTTACCCAATGATTCATCTATTGTTAGTTTTATATCATGTTTTTCGTTGTTATTGCTGATTTTACTGCGCAGTTCGTAGAACGTAGGAGAGCAATACAATCTTATGAATTGTGGCATTTATTCAACACAATTCGATAGTTAAACATTGACTTCGATAAGTACCTACAACATACTAGTAAATATTTACTTCAAACTCCACGACCATCTCCTAATAACATCGGCGTAAACATAATCAGTCTCGACTGCGCGAAACGCTTTCAATACACCAGCATTCCCCTGAATAAGTAAATGCCCATCAATACCGACAAATAGGCTCTGCTTATTGCTCCAATTCCGGCTCATCACTGCGCACCGTTTCCCTTTAAACATAAACGGGGCAATTAATCTCTGAACGGGTGACGTCACCCCCCGAACCACCCCCCATATAACCAGAATGATTAACTGCAGACAGGAAGATGGATTGACAAATAGTCGTTTTGGTATTCGCTAATGTTTCGCTCTCATCAATAAACGATCGACGGGGAGGGGGGGTTCGGGAGGGGGCGTCGACAGCCTCCAGATAGATTCTCGACTTGTTGGAACTCAAGAGATAAATTGCTTGAAACAAGAGCTGATTAATGTAGGTACAGTATCTACTCCGCGACGGGAGCTGGGTATCTGTTCTGTAATTAATTTCGAAGTATTTCGAAGCAGTTAATTTGTTTGTCTTGTTGCGTCCTTCTAATGTTTTAGGTAGTTCTTAGGTACCTATTAGTAGCCAAACAATTTGTTGTTACTCTGTAATAAATTTTCGAAAGTAATTTTCGTTATATCGAATTATTGGACCGCTTTGTCCTTTGACCATTACTAGAATTTCTAGTCGACCTGGATTAGCAAGAGCTGATGTACTTTTCCAAAAAGCAAAGTGGTAAATGTGTGCTAACCAGCCACATCACATCCATTCGTCAAGTCAATATAAACATCATGTAGCAAGACTCTAAACACATTTGGCTACAGTTTATTTTATTGGCATAACTTCCGCTCCACACCTTCGCGAAATCGTAGTGTCTTGCAGTCGGTAATTCAGGAAGTAGTTTACTATTTATACTGTTAACTAGCAGATTCGATTTGATATCAGATCTTAGCTACAGACACAGACCAACACACAGCCCCACAAACTTGTCTGACCCGGTAACGGCGTCACTGTTGTTGACAGCAACTATTCGAGACTTAGTTCCTGTTTTAGCCACCGGACAAAGATAAATTTGTGGCATACACCCATCAGCAATTCCAGATATTATACCTACTGTTATAAAAATACGACGTTGTTCAAAAGTTCCAAACTGGGTAGATTGAACTACACGCTGATATGTAGGCACCTACTACGCAAGCATCCGCGGCCACACCGCGCGCGGCTAAATCCGGTGCGCATCGTAAACGCGCGATCCGACGCGCGCGCAGTTGTAAATCATCGATCATGCGATGCGTCTGCGATTTCGCACAGTGCGAGTTTATTCGGCTTAACGCGCTCGCGACGCGCTGCGTTTGCCGATTGGCGATGCGTCTCGATCTGTCAATGCGGATAATAGTTGGGTGAACTGTTGCGTTGTTTGTAAACAAGAGCGGTGGTAGATATTTATACGTGTTCAGGATTTTCTACCTTGGTTTACGAGTAGCCCTATGATGATAATGGCTGCGATAGTTTAAAGAAGCATAGTTAAAGCGTTATGAGCGTTTTAAAAAAAATAATCGATTTATTTGAGTTGGGACTCCCTATCCTCCCTCCAGCATACAATAAATGTATGTATGGGGGTCAGATTACTAAGCATCTGACTGTACAACTTTTTGCACATACTCTCCATCTGTACCGGAACTAGAGAGTAGTAAATCTAAAAATTCACTCAGTCACATTCGGCGTACCCATAATAAGCTCCGGTTTCCCGAATAGTCCCCTTTCCCAAACGCGACGTGCTAAACGGCGAGTCACCCCGATGTGGAGCAGTTTGCCACGCTCGCTGCGTTTACGCACCTTACCAAGTACGCTGTAAAAGATTTTACTGCCGCGGATAGAGTCTGTCTCTATATAGCGCTCGTAGAGGTCGTGATTAACATGTTTCCTTATGTTGGCGTCTTTAGGAGCGGCGTTGATTTGCTCAAATGTTATGTGCGTATTACCAGCGGTACATCCTCTGCTGTCGAAACTGTTGTGGAGTTATGATTGCGCGCTTGGTGCGGTTTTCGTTCCGGTTTAGGGATTCGGAGACTACCAATGGGGTCACCGATGCTTCTCATTGGTGGACTAGGTGCTGTCCTAACTCTGTAGTTGGAATCAGAGGACGATTGCGATCAAGACAATATATAAAAATCGAATCGATTAATACTGTCAAAAGATCACTAGCCCAGTGTCACACATATCTATATGAGTAGATGTATTAATGTGGAAGAGGAAAAGAGTAGTAGCTTTTGTCACTCGATAGTTTCTGCCTACCCATAGGTATGGGATAATAAACCGAATCAAGTCAATTTCCATAAACCCTTACTAATTTTTCTCTTCATTTGTTCCAGGTACACCCATCAACCGTCTTCCAATAATGGCCAAGTCAGTGCTTGACCTGTACGAGCTCTACAACCTGGTGATCGCCCGCGGCGGTCTCGTTGAGGTTATCAACAAGAAACTTTGGCAGGAGATCATCAAAGGACTTAGGCTGCCGTCCTCTATCACATCTGCGGCTTTCACACTGCGCACACAGTAAGTAGTTTTTTCCATGTTTGAGTTTTGGTAAACACCAAAACCCATGCCCATCCCAACACCAATGCCCATTAAACAATGGGCATTGGGTTGAAAAACGAGCACATACATACAATTCGTGGGGTATAGGTGCCTGAACCTGCCGTTATCAGGAAAGAGGCCCCGTGGACGACCCAAAATAAGGACGAAGCCGGGATAAGCATTATGATGATGATGGTGGATGAAGGAAAGAATAATATTGGAAAAATTTTAAGGAATATCGAAACATTTTAACTATTTTCTGAAACTGAAAGTCTCATACACGTGTGACCGCGAGGACAGCGAGTTAGTAAAATTGTATGAAACATAGCGTTTTATCGATGCATCGAACCACAATAAAAAGCTTACCAGCCTACAGTTTACACAATTCCTTTGTCATGTTCTAACTTTAGAAAATGTAATGGCTTGTTTTGTGATGCTGTAATCTGTGTATCGAAGTGGTTAATCTGCCGTCCAGGCGTGCAACGGCTCTCAATAGGCCCTGTGTGGTCTGAGAGCCAGTCAGGAGCCCTCGATCCATATTCGAGGGCTCATCCTCATTGTGGCACTCCTTTTAAATTCTCACGAGTGGAGACAAAGCGCCGGCCACAATGGTCCGTACGTGAGCGTCCGACTCGACAATGTGACAACTTCATAATTAATAACCTCTAAGTCATCTCGGCCGATATTATTTCCCATTTATCTCGCTGGTGAGTTCCTTCACCTCGGCTTTTGTCGGCCGGCGTAAAGGTGTCGTTTCTAATTCAAACGGTGCACCGTTACGCACGACGCGGGGATTTCGAACGCGACATCTGCATCATGATTACCATCTAGGTAGCGCTGTTTGTGACGCGTAGCGCACTCTAGCTGCCTGTAGTGTAGTTGTGTATCTCCATGTTGTAAGCCAGGCCTTTCTTTTATTCTCCCTTTGTGTGACTTTCCTTGAATATAGATTTACCTATTTATGACCTTTCTTATTGCTATGTCTGCCATCCAGTTCAAAATCTTTCCAGCTGCGAGTCAGTCAAGTGTCGAAGTAATTGTTTGAAAGGATTTCGTATTTAGTTGCGTGAATTGAAGTGATCATTAATTTATGTAAACGTTAGGTTTTAAGCTCTCCCATTAGGCAACGTATGTCTCCAAGACCCAAAGATATTCGTCTTCAGGTGACTATTCGCATTAGGTTGAATTTTATAATGGTTTTCGTCATCTGTTCCGACTGCCATCAGCCGATAGTCCCTGACTTCGAGTCCATTCTCAAAGACGCGGATAATCGCAGTACTGCTCGCACTCATTCCTTCAAAATTTTACCTGTGTCAATACCGCCCCCATTTCACAACATCCATACTAACATCGGTAATGTTGTGACTGGTGTTGTGATGCGTCCGGAATTCCCCTTGTATAACGGCGGTCGTATCGTCGTCGGGTGTTCGTAAAATTAGACGGTGTAATGACGAATGTCATATATTTAGCTTTCCCAGTTGACAGTTTATGAAAAGGTAGCCGGAGTTTTTACGGAGACTCGTCGGCCCGCTCAAAGCTTATTGTGTCGCGCATTAAAATTATGTGAACTCTTCCTTTGAGTTATGGCAACGACGGCCGACAATGTGCTCTATTAAATTGACTCTTCATAGAATAGGATTAAGAATGTAATGGGACAGTCGACAGTCTTTTATGATTTTGAAGGATAGGCTTTTGATAATAAGTTAGCTTGAAATATGATTTATACGCGTGTCATGTCGCGGCCGAGGACGTTATTAGATCACTCGATGCTCTCGGCATTTAAAAGAGATTGAATGATGACACCTACTCACGGATAATCTCGTAATTTATTTTAAATATTACATGCCTATCGGGGCCGCTGGTTTACTCGATCTCGTGTCAAAGAAGCGACCTTTGAGAAGCCGATTTTTTATTAGGGAACGTAATTGATCTTTTCTAATCTAGCAAACCATTTATTCGTATTTTTAACGACAGTTTTTTGGTTTGGTTTGGTTGAAAACAACTCGAACTTGTTATTTGTTTGATTATCAGCGGATTTGACTGACGTGACATCTGATGTCATGCAGTTATGCAGTCTACAATAGAGTACCCAGACCAATGACTTCTATATACTATGACCCAGACATGCTTATTAGTTAGTATAGCAATTGGATGAGATGAAATTTTGCTTGAGATGAGAGGCTGAAGAGGATGAAGGCTTGTATTTAATTCCGAAATTTGGCGGTGCAGCTTAGCCTGGAGGTTAGTGACCAGTCACGCCCAATGTCCACCACTAGACTAGCCCAAAGTTACGCCATAATAATCATAATATTCCGTCACTGGGTGTCAATCTCCTCCCGAGACTGGCTAGCCAAAATCATCGTCATCATCATCTTATATAGCGTCTATCCCGACTTATGAAAGTGCCCTCTTTTGAAGAGTCCTCTTCTTTTCTTCCTGACTAGCCAAAATATCTGCTAAGAAACCTAACTAGTGTAACACGGACTCCTTCAAGGCCACAACGAATAGGCTGTTTCTAGCCATCAACGCTTCATCTTCGGCCGCAAACGCCTCCAATCGTTCGTCGCCTGCAACGCCTGCCAATGCTTGCCCTATTGTAAAAAATCTTTAACCTCCTCAGGTATATGAAGTATCTCTACGACTACGAGTGCGAGAAGAACCACCTGTCCACCCGCACCGAGTTGGACGCGGCCATCGAAGGGAACAAGCGTGAGGGACGCCGCGCCTCCGGACAGTACGATGCTCAGGCCGCGCTGGCCATGGTGCGCGGGCCACAGTACACCGTGAGTAGCTACCACTATCTATGAGTAATACATAAACACTCTCTTTGACAAATCACTCTCTGTATGCGTATTTGCGCCTTTAGTATTGATTAGCTTATTCTGAAGACCTGATGGATAGTAATAACTCTCGAAAATAACGTCTACAATGGAAGATGTTCCGAGAGCCGATTAAATAGAAGAAATAGTTCATTTAATTGTAATAGATGGCGTTGATTAGACACGATTCTTAAAAGCAAATCAAATCAAGGCCGTTAGATGTATAAATATGTAGACATTTTGCGCTTTGTTCTCAGAAACGGTACAACTAAGTCTCTTTTCAAGAAAGAACTTTCCGACTAATTTCGGTTACCAAATTAAATACTTGAGAATCCTGTCTAAGCAGCGCCATCTAGTGAGGCGCGCCGAACTACACTTCTTACCTTTAAAGTAGCTGTCTAAAAATCCCTCATTCATTTAATGTAGCAAATATCGCGGGTGCGTTGTCACAGAGTAGAGTTGTTCGACTGCCTGTCTTATCCATAATCGGTTAATTTTAACGGCATGACAATTAAAACGCAGTATCATATGCAGCCGCCGTTGAGCCGCGGAGTGCCAGCCTCCTTGGCCCAGCTGACGCAGCACATCCAGCCGCTGTCGCTCGCGATGGGCGGCGCGATGGGCGGCGCGGTGGGCGCGGTGCCCCGCCTGCCGCCGATAGCTCCACACACACAAATGGCCCAACACGAGCTGGAGTTCCGCGTGCGGGAGTACGTGAAGATGTTCCAGCAGACGCAAATGCTCAGAAATGGTGAGTTGCTGCGGCAGTTTCACGAGAATTACCTGAACGGTGAGTTGCTGAATGACCAGCTGGTTCATCATTTATAGGGTTTTTGTGGGGTCCGAACATCTACGCCATATCGAGTCGTTGTTGATGATGCTTCTGCTAAATAAAAAATCTTGGCGTTAATGTCCTGGTTGTGTTCTCGCCGGAGCGATTGCCGTCTGCTCTCCGCGACCCTGCTACCAGAGGAACCTGGCCAGTTTGGATCATGGTTACATATTCAGTCGCCTGAATGTGCAGGTTTAATCACGATGTTTTATTCACCGTAAATGCGGCGGTTAACATTCAACTAATGTACATAACTCAGAAAATAGTCTTTGGTACATGGCCGCTGTGGGATTTTAACCCAGTACCTCGCTTATGAATCGGAAACCGTAACCGCTCCGCCACCGACACTCCCAAGTAGATGTTGAGGATGCTTCCTCTCTATAATTGCCGCTGTTGGGCGATCTTTGTTCTCAGTAAGTATTTGTGTTATCAGATTTTTGATTGTTCATACTGAACTGTTTTTTGTTCAACCCCAGGTTCAGAATCCCCGCCGAACCCCAATCCGACCATGATCTCTCCGCGCGACGCCATGGCCGCCGTCGACGCATCCCGGCTCGCTCTCTGGTCGATCTACAACAACAACAACGCCAGCCCTCCGCAGATGGCTGACCTCGAGCCACAACGGTTAGTACCGTACTCGCGGTTAGTACACGCCGTTTTTGACTTAGTTACCCTCTTTTCATGCCGAAATAAGTGCCTAAACAGGCTGGTATCAGGAAGGAGACCCAAGATGTAGCAGAATCGGATGCGAGAGCCAAAGCCTTATGACGCGAAGGTGCCGAATATCGGGCAGATGGAGAAGAAAGATTAGGAAAGCGGACCCTGTCTTGACTGATTGTCAAGATAAAGAAGGGGTTTGCCTCAGTATCCACGCAGGCTGGCATCGCAGTGTAAATGCTGTGCTGCCCATTTTGTGATTTATCGATGTCCTAAATGATTAATATTGGTGGTTGATCGCCTATTTGTGCATGAGTGGAAGGGGTTAGTGTAATTCTACGTTAATGGGTATCACGCATGTTTTATAATGGCAATGGCTATTATCCAATCTCTGAATCGCTGCTGATCCTGGCTAAAAATCCACTTCTGTTGGGTGGTCAGCGACGGGAATAACTGATGGACTGGAAGCTTTTTACCCGTTTTGACATCAGCTTCATACGATTGGTACGATTACCTATGTGAATGTTACACTGAAAACATATTCTTTAGAGTACTCTCGTCATTTATAATGATCCGAAATACCCGACACTATGGAAGACCCATGAAAGGCCTATGTCGACGACTTAAGTGGTTCAGTGGTTAACATCCATCTGCCACGCAAATGTCCCGGTTACATTCCCGGCCCTTCAGCAATTGATATGATCAACTGTAATTTCTGTTACGGGTCTGGGTGTTATGTGTATAATAAGTATGTATTTTAAAAGTAAAGTGTAGTTTATCAGTTGTCTAGCACCCACAGCAGCTTGCTTACTTTAGGGCCATAGATGGCGCTATGTAAATTATCCATGCATTGATTAATTATCATAATTTATTTATCAGCAGCAGCCACCCAACGTCTAAGACCTTCACTAACCATGCATTTTCTTACAGCGAGGCGCTGAACCTCAGCGAGAGTCCAACTTCGAGCCACTCCGGAGGGGTGAAGCGGGAGCGGGAGCCCAGCCGTTCTCCACTACCAGCCCCCAAGAGGCGCACGCCAAGGCCTCCCTCCCCCTCCCCTACCCGCGCCCCCACCCCGCCCTCGCCCCGCGCCGGCACCGCGCCCGCGACCCGCACGTCGCCCCCGCCTACTGAGGAAGAGGGCCCGACAACAATCAACTGCGTAGGACTCAACGGGACCTCGTTCAAGGTCACCAGTGAAACTACCAGTAAGTGTTAGAATTGTTTTTTTTTTTTTAATTCTGTAGGTATTATCCGCGTCATGAAAGAAGAGACTTGTCAAATGGCAGTAGAGGGGTTTCGCGCAGGTAATCGTCTACTGCGCAAGTCGAACCACGTGACCCGCCAAGTCTCTTCTTACATGACACTAGTTATACTATGTCGAGTTTCTCTACGTGGAGTCTCGCTATGTTGGTTGCTTGCATACGGTTTGCAAAGCAACGGTTTTCTTAAGTGATAAAGAGAACCAAAGGCCGATGAAGGCGGTAAGGTTCTGCAGGCGACCACTTAACCTGACCTATTGGTCCGAATTTGTCGAATCCGAATTAAATAAACTAAGAAGTAGGTCAATGATTAAGTATTAATGGAATGCGTGTTGTATGGAATTATAATTCTTTATACTTATAGACGAAAGTTACAAATTCAATATCACCGTGACCAGGATAAGAGTTAGATACATTGACCTTTTTTAATTTAATGTAAGCTCGAATAAAAATTATTGTTATACTACAATTAATTAAACTCTTACTTAATCTATTTTTTTTTTTTCGACGATCTGCGTGGTTCAATTGGTTAACATGCCTGTGTCTGAAACACAGAGGCTCCGGGTTTGATACCCGGCCGGGCAGAAATTAAAATTATTAATTTTAATTTCTGTTACCGGTTTGGGTGTTACATGTATAATAAGTATGTATTAAAAACAAAGTACTTTATCAGTTTTCTGACACCCATAACGCAAGCTTTGCTTAGTTTAGGGCTAGATGGCGCTGTGTGAATTGTGCAGGCATATTTATTTATTATCTTTATTATTTCCAGGGGATGTAGAGACGGGCGATCCGCAGCTCACAGTCTCCATAGAAATTAATGGCGTCAAATACGAGGGCACATTATTCCGGCAAAACAGGAATGGACAAAACGGCCATCGGCAGATGGTGTCCTAAGTAAAAGAATATAAATGTTAAACTTAACCTAACCTAATATATACTACTTATTGTTTAAACAACGGTCTGAGTCCCATTCTACGCATCGAAATTTTATAAATTTTTGAACGAATGTGTGTAAACGAAAATGTTCCTATGTTCAAACGACCATTATTATAACGTCACGTCACTTTTTATTCATAATCAATTTTTAATACGATTATTAATAAACCCTTGAAAGGAGGTTCGGCAGAAATGGATCCCAGCCTTTATGACAAATAACGTTGAGCGATATGTCTTTGGAAAGGATATTTTATTTTCTACAACTTTTACTAATGCGACAATTCTCGAATCGCTGTGAGAAAAAAGCTATGTTCAATTAAAATATACTTCATTTTGTCCTGGAAAATTCGGCCCATATGACCAATAACGTTGAGCGTTATGTCAGTGCATTTATTTAAAAGGATTTTTCATTTTCTACAACTTTTGCATAACTTATAGGACCATAACTTTTTTCCCATAGCGATTCGAAAGTTGTTGCCATAGTAAAAGTTGTAGAAAATGAGAAATCCTTTCCACTGACATATCGCTCAACGTTATTTTTCATATAGGCCGAATTTTCCAGTACAAATTGAACGTTACTATAACTGACCATAACTTTTTTCCCACAGCGATTCGAGAGTTGTGACCATAGTTAAAATGTAGAAAATTAAAAATCCTTTCATATGACATATAGCTCAACGTTGTCGTATAGGCTGGGTTGACCGGACCTCCTTTGTAATTAGATTTAAGTCCTGTAATAAATGACTTGGATTGACATCGCAGAGTCGAATGCGAGAGCCAACGGTTTACGACCGTTCGAAGTGGAGAAGAATGAGTAGGAAAGCGGACCTTAGCAGAGGCCAGGATAAGCGCTAAGACAAAGATAAGTAAATGTATTTACAATTTAAGTTTAATATTCAATGTTATGAAAATGTTATATGTTCGAAATTATGCTTAGAATCAGCTTGTTATCAGTGTGTACCTATGTTATGAGCTGTTGGTTCTCCAAGAGATAATAAGTGTAGTAGTTGGGACTTGTGCCGTAATGAAAATATTTATTTACTATGCTAATTCTTTGAGATATAAGTACAAATTCTACAGCTTACCTATCAATTAATCCACATTTAAAGAAGTATGTAGGTAAGTTGTTTTATAATGTGATGGATTAAGTTTTTTATTGTTTAATTTATATATTGTTTTCTGTTCATTACAATAAAGGCTCGATTTGTTTTAAGTAGGATTATGATTACAAGAAAAATCGCCATTTGCTGTTAGCGATCTGCGGACATTTTTTACTTCGTGATGTTTAATTTAATGAATAATTTTAAGGATTTCAAGAGCATGAGCCAAGCATGTTGAATTATGGAATTCAGTGCTAAATAAATTTGTTTAATTTAATAAATAATTTTAAGGATTTCAAGAGCATTAGCTCAATATGATGAATTATGAAATTAAGTGGTAAAATAAATCGAGTCTAATTTCACTGCCTATTAACGAAGAACGAAAAAGAAAAAGTATGAAAAAAGCTGAAAAATATTCTCAAAACGTTCTATGTGTATGTAGTTTCTTTGCACATGTTAACGGGTTTATTACGTCCATTTTGCGTCTGTTTTGTGGGCTGAAAAATACGATAGCCCTCAATCGGGACTAAATACTGTTACAAAATGGCTCTCTGAAAACCTACTAACTCTTAATGTAGACAAAACCAAATATTCGGATTGCCTGGTTAAAAGAACTTTCGTACTCAGACACGTAAAACTTCATGAACCTCAACCCATTACTTTCGAGGACATGGTAACAGACATACTTAAAATCACACAAAGATACAACCTGCAACTAACCCTAAACGCAATGTACCGCCTCCGTTGCGCTTCATCCATTGTGGGTAAAAATAGAGTTTGACTACTTAGGTACTCAAACTCTTTTTTTACTGCCTGGTTTTCTTTTTTACTGGCAGTAAAAAAAGAGTTTGACTACCTAACCTGCCTAGTGGTATAAAACCCGATCCCAAGACTTGCTGTCGTAGGGCTAGGCAGAATCAACTTTTAATAAACCTTTATATACGTACGCATTACACAAATTCACACATATAAAGTCACTATAAATCTTGCCTAGTGGCGAAAAATACAATCCCAAGACCTTATATGTCGTGACTAACTAATTACCTAGTGGTCTAAAACCCGATCCCAAGACCTGTCGTCGTAGGGCTAGGCAAATACACTTACTTACCTACACTCACACCTAACACTAAACACAAACACACACATATAAATATAGCCATTCACAACTGTACACCTATTACCACAGTTAGTATTGTTTTTACCTCAATATTTCGACGCAGTTGCATGCGTCATGGTCACGGGTAGACTGTGAGAGTTGCATGCGTCATGGTCACGAGTAGGCTGTGAGGCTCTCTGCGTCAAAATATCGAGGTAAAAACAATACTAACCGTTGCAATAAACCCGATAACATGTGCGATGAAAGTGTAGTGAATATCCACTAAAGTCTTAAAATCGTATGAAACAGTTTCAATGCTTGTTCTTGCTGATCACGAGATGACAATTAAGTGTAAATATAGTTTTATAAATATTTCTTTTTCTATTAATCTAATTTTATTGATATTTACGGTATAACCTATTACCACAGTTAGTATTGTTTTTATCTCGATATGTCGACGCAGTTGCATGCGTCATGGTCACGAGTAGAAGGTGAGGCATGCAACTGCGTCGAAATATCGAGGTAAAAACAATACTAACTGTAAAGTGTAGTGAATAACTACGAAAGTCTGTCTGTTCCTGCAGATCATGAGTTGACAATGAAGTGTAAATATAGTGTCTCTTATTACTTGAAGTTCTCAGTAAACAGTGCCACGCTAGAGTGCGTTTGTTTTTATAAACCTATGACTTGTAAATAACGTATATATGTGCTCGTTTAATACACCGTTTTAGTATTTTTGTGATTTAGTTAACTTTCAGTATCAAGGTGTATATTTTCTGATTTCTATCATGTCAGTATTGGATTTAGAGTGTAAGTAATTTATACATAAATAAAATAGTTTTTAAATCTTAAGTTTAAGTCTTTGGCGGACGAAACGAATAGCCGCTTTCTATTCTCATAATTTATATCGAGAATTAATTATTTCAGGCTATTAGTAGCTGAATTATGTAAATAGCGAGCAAAACGATTTTCCCTCGTCGGTACATTTTAGTGAACGTGTTTTCATTGCCAACCAGCACACTAGTGATAAGTAGAACTTTTGCGTAAAGAAGCTAAAGTTATTTTTAAAGTGACAATGTAAAACTACCGACGTCAAATTGATCTGTTGCCAGTGCGCTTAGGGAATTCTCGAATAATTGATTCGAATATCAGTCAAATTATATTAATGACTATTGCTTAGAAATGGTACTATGTCCAAAAAAATTCGATATACTTAATTCAAAGTAGATACTAGGGAAAACATCACGAATCGGGATTCACTGTTGTTGAATGCAGGCCTGTATTGTCCTAGTTAACATAAGTATTATTATATATGCACGCACCTATGCCTTTAAGATGGACCGTAATTACAGACAAGCGACTGCCATCTGACCTCCGTGACCCTGCTACCAGTGGAGCCTAACCAGATTGGATCATGGTTACACATTCAGTCGCCTGAATGTGCAGATTTCATCGTGATGTTATCCCTAACTGTAAGAGCCTCGGTTAGTGTTCAACTAATGTACTCAGAA
The DNA here is from genome assembly GCA_905147135.1 of Blastobasis lacticolella. Classification (NCBI taxonomy): domain Eukaryota; kingdom Metazoa; phylum Arthropoda; class Insecta; order Lepidoptera; family Blastobasidae; genus Blastobasis; species Blastobasis lacticolella. The sequence continues at coordinate 10,973,139 of LR990058.1, forward strand.
AAGTGTCATTGGTACATGGCCGCAGCGGGATTCGAGCCCGGTGCCACTCACTTACGAGTTGATTACCATAACCGCTCGGCCACCGAGGCTCGTGTATTAATTAAGATAAATGTTTCTAAGTTTTCTTATACCAACGTTATGATAGCATACACCAAATTTAAATTGTTTAAATATTATCAGTGCAATCATGAATTCGATTTCGGATTTTCTAGTTTTATTGTAGTAGTTTCAGTTATGTTATTCCTTAAGACAACATCCGTGATCGCAAATATGGAACGTGACAGATCGTGGCCAGGTTGCCAAGTAACGGGCAAATTTAATATTGTTATCTCCAACAGAACACCTACATTTCATCGTTGCGATCAAGGATGTTTCTTAGAGAGGATGTTTCGCAACCCTAGCGCCAAATGTCTTTATGACTATTAACGCATGGGAACACTGTTTTATAAATATTCGTGCAATAAACAAAACATTATTCGTGTTGACCAAATAACGATCAGTTATATGCATGCACCACATTTTTAACGTAGGTATTAAATAGCGTTGACATAACAAAATATGTTTAAAATGCTTTGTACATGACTGATTTAAATATTATTATTATTGAATACAATATTATGTGTATTAGCAAGTAGTTTAGTTTTAATTGTACCTGTATTGTAAAAGCAAATCGAATGTTAGAACTCCTTTACATTTAAACTTATTAAGTAGCTATAGTTTTTAGTACATTCCTGAAGATGTACAATAGTTTGTAAGTTCGTATTATTTCTACGCGAAGGCCGGCGCTTTTGGCGCCCTCGGGTTAATGAAAATATTAGGATTTACATTACAACCAAAAATAATTTGTTGTATTCATAATTAATTAATTATACATAAAATAAAATAATAATCACACGCAAACACAGAATTTTGTTTTAATGCCATTCAACGTCCTTTGCGTTCTGTAGGCACCTTCTTTTCCTTTACCTTTGCTTTCTCAAACGCCACACGGTTAGCACAAGTTTGCTCCCGCTCGCGATAATCTGGAAAAAGCGCGACATAGACTTTCACCGTTTGCGTAACGCGTGGGATGCATGGGCTTTTCTGAAAACCAGCGCTGTGACAGGCATGAGCCCTCACAGCATTATGCAGAGACTGGTCGATTACGGTTTCCGTTACATCACTGGCTGGTCTTACGTATTTTTTAATAATTATAATTTACTGTACTCTAATGTTAAAGGATGTAATAGGGATCCGAATAAAGTACTGTCAATGTCTATGTCTAGATACTGCTATCTCGATCAGTATTGAGAAAAGGAAACAAACGCTCTCGCGTCGGCGCTGTGTCACGGGCACACTTGTGCAGCTTGTGCTAGCTTAGTACTTTAAAATTTTCGAAATCTACTGAGTAAAATGAGACCAATTTCTCAGGAGACTGCTACACATTTTGTGCCAACTTACAGTTCAGATTTGTAAAATTTCAGAATGTTAATCCTTGTCTAGATATCGTACCTGATTGGTTCACATGGGCCACTGTGGCAAACTGTTCTACTGCATGAAAATGTCCACTGTATTAAGGCGTCCACCTTACTGAAAAGTCCACTCTACCGATACGTCCTCTTTTTATGTTATACGGCAGACAGGCTTGCGGGCCACCTGATGGAAAGTGGTCACCGCCGCCTGTGGACATGAGCAACACCAGGGGCGCTACTAATGCTGAAGAGACCAGAGAGACTGACTGACAGATAGATAGACACTTTATTGCTCAAACAAAACAAAATACAGTAGATACAGTTAAATTCAGTGAGACAGTTGAGCAAAGGCGACCTTATCGCTATAAGCGATCTCTTCTAGGCAACCTTCACAGCAATGTAGAACAGAAATCTAACAGGTAGAGTTGACCACTAAACAAATATTAGAATAATCAGCCAGCAATACATAAATACTAGACACACACACACTGTCTGTGTTTCTATACAGAATAGGTGTCCACCCAACCGAAAAGTGCACTCTTTTAAAATATGAACTCACACCCAAATATCACTCTACCGCTTCCTACATACTTCCTACCCTGCTGTATTGTTTACAGCACCGAACTGTCCGTCAAGCAAAATCTCTAGCCCAACGAAACATCTAAGAGCTGGTCAACATAGCCTACATCAAGCAACTACCTATAAAACCCACATAAAAACTGCTATCAAAAGACTTTGAGATGCCGCGAGGGTGACCAGAGTTCTAGTGGTGGTTGGACGCCGACGTTTACAGCAAACCACAGCCGGACCAGCAGCACCAGGGCCGGGGGCTTGAGGATCAGCTGGGGTTAAAAATCTGAAGTAAATAATCATCATTATCAAATCAGCCGGAAGACGCCAACTGCTGGGCATAGGCCCCCACAGATCTCCACACAGGCGGGTCTTGTGCCTTTCGCATCCAGCTGGTACCTGCGACCTTCACCAGATCTTCGGTCCACCTAGTGCGTGGGTAGGCATGCCACTACATGGCCTGAAGTGAAGATCAGCGCCAATTCCTATGGTCTATTTAGCATTAGTCTAGCATTATCAATTAGAAACAGAATTGAATTTCGTATAAAAAATGCGTGATGTAAAAAAATTTAGGTCTGTGAGACGCATAAATACTTGAAAGAGCTTCAACACTCCAACATTCATAGTTTGAATGAAAGCTGCTGAAAATCGTACAACCATATGTTTATGAATGATCGTAAATTTAATTCAAGAAAATGTTGACTTTTCATACAAAAGAGTTCAACGTGTGCAGCTCCCCCCGTTTATGTATTTTATATGAATGAAATTAAAATGTGTTTATATACTTACCAGTTTTCTATTGCTCTTACTTTGAGTCCGGTAAAAGAGTTGCATCCTTGTTAGGGTTCGTACCCGAAGGATAGAAAAGGAACTTAAGAAACCCTGTTACAAAACCCCCTTCCCATAAGTTCTGGAATGAAATGTTTCTTCATAACAAGCTTTTATGCAGCTTTTGATTGAATATCATAGGGGTATAGTAGTCATCTGGACCATTCCAAAGAACCTAAATACGATGGAGTTATCTTGTTGCGTTCATTAGTTCCTATGACACTATATACCGATTCCTTCAGCAGACCTGCTCCATGGTACCATATTAGTGCATATATGTGGATAATGTGATGCATAGGGTATTATTTATATCTGATGCCCGGGCAATCTGAATAATGCCCAATATGTGTAGACCATGTGATACCCAACTCTACCCCTACTCTACGTTATCCCTACTCTACTCTGCCGCTACCTTACTACTACCCTACCTAGCCTACCCTACACCTAGTCTACCCTACTAAACCCAACCCTTACCCTTCCACTATTAAACATTCATAAAAAAGTGTCAAATCATACAAATAATGTCCAAACAATTTAAATATTTAAATAATCAATGTCAACCACTTAAACCACTTAAAACTAAATGATACGTAGACATTCTGATGCAGTGGACACTTTGGTGTACTGGACTACATGAACCTAAAGGCATAATGCGCACTGTTACTAAAACAACAACCGAATTCCAATTCTTTTTTTATACCACTAAGTTGGCAAACAAGTTTACGGCCTGCCTGATGGTAAGCAGTCACCGCAGCCTATGGACATTTGCAATACCAGGGGCATCACCCCCGCGTTGCCGACCCCGTAAAAACCTTTTAACCCCTTTCTGAAGAACTTCATGTTGTACTCTCCAGGGAAAACCTCTCCAGGTAGTTCATTCCACAACCTTATTGAGCGTGGGAGAAAGTTCCTCTGGAACCGCACTTTTCGCGACCAATTTGGCTCCAAGGTGTGAGGATGAACTCCCTGTCGGTGGCCTCCCTGAGATGATAGAATGTAGCTGTAGGCATCATGTCAAACAGATATTCAGAACAAACACCATACAAATTTTGGCTAAGTTTTTTAAATGGCCGATTGTACTACACTATTGCGCTTATTACACATTCCTAAATTCAGTGACTGAATCCATACACAAAAAGCGTGAGAGCAAATCAAAGTGGAATGCTATTGCTCATAGAATAAGGTCCATTTTTGAATCTCGGATTTTTGAAAAGCAGAGCGACGCGTTACTACAGTGATACAAAAATGGAGCTTACATACTCCATGAGCAATACATTCCACTTTGATTTGCTCTCACGCTTTTTGTTTCAATACTGCAAATAAGCGCATTAAGTTGAAGCATTTATGACAATGTTAGGAATTTCCAAAATCTATCGCACATGTTTCTTACCACGGTTTCGGTCTATTAGTGACCATGACGCGTGCAACGTCGAAATATCGAGGTAAAAACAATACTACCCGTGGTAACAAACCTGATAACATGCGCGATGAAAGTGTAGTGTATAACCACGAAAGTGTTAAAACTTTAGGCGGCAACTAAGTTAAGTGTGTGAAAGGCGTTTTTCTATTCTAGATTGTAGAGCATGCTCGTTTTCGTCAATATTTGAGTCAAAATTTCGAATTCGGTCGTTGTTTTACAAAGTTGTAAGAATTTGCCTAAAAATAAAAGAACAAATAACATTCACAAATCCTAATCCTCTTTTACCAATGTGGAGGAGGCTCAAGTCCTGCAGTGGAGTTATGGACTGTTGATGGTCATCTCGGCGTTAATGGTCCCGTTACGCTCTCGTGCACGAGGGTCCGCTATGATCATGATCCAGGATTTGGCACATCAGGTAATTACAGTGGAGGGACCCTATTAACAGGGGAACGTGACCAAATTTGATCACGGTTATACATTGTTGGTTATACGGATGTTGTTGTTCACGTTAGTTTTCAACTAAGTATATATGTCGCAGCCATCTGGTTATATCAGTCATTTAATTAGAAGGCTAGACCGTTTATTAAACGCCGTCATTCAATTGAATGGCTAAAGGACAACTAGCCAAGTAGTTGAATGCAACGTTCAGCTACTTGACTAAACGTTATTTGGCCGTTTTGTCAAAGGGGATATAGATGATATATTAGTAGCAGTGAGTATACAATTAATTATATTGCGAGTACCTATAACGTATATAGTATCCTTCTTCTGCTTCAACATTTCGCCGTCCAGCTCTGGACATATGTCTCCCCCAGTCTCCTCCATCCCGAACGACAGGAAGTCTCTCTCATCCACATTTTCCCGGCCACCTTGGTGATGTCGTCGGACCATCTTGCCTTTGGTCTACCAGGGTTCCTTGTATTCGTTCTTGGCCGCCATAAAGTTAATTTCTGACTCCAGCGTCCATCCGAGCACCTCATGATATGACCAGCCCACTGCCACTTCAATCTAGCAACCCTATTCCCCACATCTGTAACACCGGTCCGCCTACGTATCTCGATGTTTCTGATACGATCCCTTAGGGATATCCGTAGCATAGCTCTCTCCATTGCTCTCTGCGCAACCTTCAGCCTTCGCATCATGCCATCTGTGAGTGTCCACGTCTCACAGCCATAGGTCAGCTTCGGTAAAATGCATTGATCGAACGCACGTGTTTTTAGATGCTGCGGCATGTTCGATTTAAAAATTGCCGCCATTTGCCCGAAACTGGCCCATCCCAAGCTGATTCTGCGCCTAACATCGTCACTATTGTCGCTGTCCATATGTATTACTTGCCCTAGGTACAGATACTCAGTGACCACATCCAAAGGAATTCCTTCGATTTGAACATGAGGTGATATTGTCCTATTAGTCATTACCTTTGTTTTTGATAGGTTCATGTTCAAACCGACCCTCCGACATGCTTTATTCAGCGACGATAGCATGGCCTGTAATGTGTCGCGGTCCTCAGCGAAGATGACAATGTCGTCTGCGAAACGGAGATGTGTAAGGTGTTCACCATCAACCCGAATACCGAGCTCGTCCCAATCCAAAGTCTTAAATGTATCCTCTAGTAAGTTGGTGAATAATTTGGGTGAAATGGTGTCACCCTGTCTTATTCCTCTTTCCAACTTAATAGGTCCCGTTCCTCCTGCTACATCTACTGTCATGGTAGCCTGCTCATAGATGTTCTTCATGAGATCGATATAACGACAGTCAATGTGGCACCGAACCAGAGACTGCAGCAGCGCCCAAGTTTCAACCGTATCAAAAGCTTTCTCAAAGTCTATGAAGGCCATACAGAGAGGTAGATTATATTCCTTTGCCTTCTGTACCATTTGTCTAACCGTATGTATATGGTCTAGCGTACTAAATCCACTGCGGAATCCAGCCTGCTCAACAGGCTGATATGCATCGAGGCGGTTCTTTATTCTGTTTGTAATGACCTTCATAAACAATTTGTAGGTGTGCCTTAGGAGAGATATTGGTCTGTAGTTACGAATATCGGTTTTTGGACCTTTCTTGTAGAGGATTCGAACCATTGCGGTTTTCCATGCCTGTGGCGATATTCCATTAAATAGACATTGGTTAAAAAGTTATTGTAACTGAGTAACGCACTCTCGCCCTGCAGATTTGAGTAGTTCGATAGGTATATTGTCATCCCCTGGTGCCTTTTTATCTCTCATACACTTCATCGCCGCTTTGATTTCATAGACGCTTATTTCCGGCAGGTCCTCAGTAAATCGTCTCGCACGTCTATCATTGGGTAAAGTTGATTCTTGTGATTTTGACGAGTATAGGTCACCGTAGAATTTCTCTACAACTCTTTTTATGCCCTCTTTGTCAGTGACCATATGACCACTATCATCTTTCAGTTGGTTAATCTCAAGTCGACCCTCAGATAATTTTGATTTACAAAATGCCATACCCCTATTATTTTCAATAGCCTTTTGGACAAATCTTTGGTTGAAGTTATAGACGTCTCTTCTGATACTATTTCGAGTATTTTTGGCATGCCGTTTAAATTCACAATCACCCATACCAACTCTTCCGGCCAATTCCCGCCTTTTTATTATTTGGTCCCTAGTTGACATCGAAATTTTAGACGGCTGCCGTTGCGGTTTCCCGAGCACCTGCCTTGCTGCCTTTGTTATTGCATCTCCAATACCATGCAACATATCGTCGACATTTTGATCCAAAGGTTCTAGTTGCTCCTTAAGTAATTTGGTAACCTTGTTTTGGTACTCATCCTCACATACCATCAAAGCAACGGGATCATATCTTATGGAGGCACGTACTTTTGTTAGTTTTACTCTCTCTAATTTAATTGGAAGGACAACTCTTGCTCTTACTAGCCGATGATCGCTACTAGTATTAAAGTTATTCAATACGGTGACATCCTGCACAATGTACTTCTTATTGCTAAAGATGTAGTCAATCTCATTCCTCGTTTTGCCCCCAGGACTCATCCACGTCCATCGCCTCTGTGGTTTTTTGACAAAGAATGAGTTCATAGCATAAAGGCTATTGGCTTGCAAAAAGTTAACCAGCATATCTCCGCGAGCATTCCGGGTCCCCACCCCGAAGGGTCCAATCCAAGGTTCTTCAATTTTACTGTTGCGCCCGCCAATCTTAGCGTTGAAGTCACCAATTACCAGTGTGTAATAGCTATCGCCATCTCTGAGCGCTTTTGCTATATCGTCGTATAGTTCCTCAATCTGCGAATCGTCCGCTTTTGATGTTGGTGCGTATACTTGGATAACCTTTAAAGTGTAACGCTTAGACATTCTGATCACCAAAAATACAACCCTATCTGAGATCCTTTTATACGTCACAACTCTGGAAGCTATCCTCTTGTTGACTATAAATCCCACTCCATGAACGAACCCTGTGTCTTCTCCAGTATAATACAAGATGTTTCCCGACTTTAATGTGATTAACTCCTCTCCCCTTCTCTTAACTTCGCTAAGGCCAATCACATCCCATCTGATCTTCTCAAGTTCTTCCTCCAGTTCAAGTAACCGGTCTTCTGCAGATAGAGTTCTGACGTTCAATGTTCCAATTTCAATTTCCAATATAGTATGTAATACAATAAAAAGTTAACTTATAACTTATTAACAACTTGTTACTAAGTAGTATCAGACTTTGGCAGACCTTTGTTTCTAATTATAAGTATAAAAATAAAATGAACCATTTAAATTATCATAGTTCTTATTAAAGTTATCTTAATTTTTACTTAAAAACATGTGGAGCACTTTAAATTTAGTTAAAATATATATAAAACAAAAATTTTGCTTGCTGTGCGAGCTATTTCACGCCATATTTGTTTTAGTGACTACCAGCGTCGAAGTGCATAAAATTTGAAGTAAATTAAAATCACCAGCCTGATTTTATGTTAGCCCTCTTCAAATACTATAGCTTACTATAAGCCAACTAATTGAACGATGAGTGTCGCTAGTTCAATCAACGATCGGCCTAGTCGTTTAATTGTGTGCCGGCGTTCAATTACCGGACTAGCCTTCTCATTAAATGGCTGAATAAACCATAATGGCTGCGAAAGAGTCGTTCGTTTACACTGGCAACAACAAGTACCTAGGTATAAGTCTAAACTACGGATTGGTTGAGGGAGCTTCTGTGCTGTGTTGCATGAAAGGTGACTCCGTGTTCTCACCCGATATCCGCTTTCATTACGCAACCAATTAACTTGTGGCGTTACCAAATAATAGTAAAAAAAAATAGAGAAAACTAAATACGTGGTAGGTACCAATCCAAAGTGCCTGGAAGTTAACAAAATTTACATTACTGCCATCTAACATTTTTCTAGTGAACTAATTCATTTGAGCGATTCTAGCGCCATCTATGATACTCTGCACATATTTTCTGTTGAACCAGTCTAGTTAAAACAGCGAGTTCGGGGAACGCAGTTACCTTTCCATCTTAGTTCCACGTTTTGTTGTAGGTGGCGCTGTAAGAGTGAAAGTGGAAAATAAATTGTAAAGGCTGTGATTTAATCGGTCAGCTAATTAAAGAGGTTTTGGTCAGATGCAAAATGTGTTTTGTCAGCAAACAAAGTGAATTGATAATCTGGTGGTCGGCAAAAATAACTAAATTGGGCAGCACGTATTGTGATATTGGGCAGCCCTTAAATTTATGTCGTAGTAAATTATGCAGTATTATTACTAGAACAGCAAATTGTGTTTCGGACTTTAAACGATTTTGAGAAGCAGTTAAATTAATTTTAATTTTCTTATAAATTTTATTATAAGAGCAACAAAAGTGAAGGACAGGAGAGAAGAGTGGCGATTGCTCCACCGACAAGACTTATACATATCTACTCTTAAATACATGATGATGGTGATGAGCAACAAAAGTGTAATTTTATTACCACGTTTTTATTAGGTCGCTTTCTTGTCTGTCTGTTTTACAGTTTATTGTGCACAATAACAGGTTTGTTTCTTCGTCTAAATAATCTTCATAGCGTTAATGTCCCGGTTGTGCTCTCGAGCATGAGGGCCCGTGGTCCGCCTTGACCATGATCCAGGATTTGGAGCAGATTTACAGTGGAGCGACTACCATCCGACCTGCGTGAGCTTGCTACCCGGGGAACCTGTCCACATTGGACCATGGTTACAAATTCAGTTGCCTGAATTTGCAATTTTCATCACTATGTTTACCCTCACCGTAAGAGCTTCGGTTAGAATTTAACTAATGTACATGCATATTGCCGCAGCGGGAGTCGAACCCGGTAAGTACCTCTCGCTTACGAGTCGGATACACAACCGATCGGCCACCGCGCGCGACGTTTGTTTCTTCGTCTGTTCTGTACAAAGAATTTGGTGCAAGCGGGGTTCAGTGTGTCTACCTGTACGACGTAAGAAGGAATATTTTTTTTAATACCACTAAGGTGGCAAACAAGCTTACGGCCTACCTGATGGACGTTTGCAATACCAGCGGCATCACCCACGCGTTGCCGACCCCGTAAAAACCTTTTTACCCCTTTCTTGAAGAACTCCATGTTATACTCTCCAGGGAAAGCTTCTCCAGGTAGTTCATTCCACAACCTTAGTGTGCGTGGGAAAAAGTTCCTTTGGAACCGCACAGTTCGCGACCAATTTGGCTCCAAGGTGTGTGGATGATCTCCCTGTCGGTGGCGAGCGGTGCGATATGAATGTAGTTTCTAATTCAGGAAGTAGGTACCTACATAAACCATCACAAGTAGGTATTAATTTTTACGGAGGACAGTTTTTTTATTTTTTATTTATTTAACATTTTATTGCACACAGTAAAATACATAGAGAAACGTCATACATATAGACGACACAACAGGCACTACTTATTTCTAAAAGAAATTTCTTCCAGCAGGCCTACAGAAGAGAGATGAGATAAGTAAAGCAGATCGACGTGCGCGATATAGAATACATACTAAAATACTTAAACATACTTATCTTCTCAAATAAAATATAATAAATATAATATAAATTTATAATAATAATACAATACTATACATACATATCTATGTACAACTAGACAGAGATAGATAATGGTCCTTGACACGTTTTTTAAAAGTCTGTAGTGACGGACTGTCCCGCACCTTATGTGGAAGAGAGTTCCAAAGTCTCGCAGCATGAACAGTAAAGGAATAGGAAAAGAAATTGGAGTGATGGATAGGGATGGCCAATAACGATTTAACATTAGAGCGACAGGGTTTGTCTTGGTCTCGGGAGAAGTGAAAGAGGTTACGGAGATATGAAGGAGCAGAAGGATTGTACAGTATTTCTAATAGACGGGAAATCCGCACAAAGTCGTCATGGTTAAGTCTTAAATAGGCGACATACGAATTCCGTAAATGGTTCGAGTCAAAAGCTTCGAAAATCAGTCACTTTCGCAACAGAAAATCATAAAGTTAATGAAACTTTAACTAAGTTTACGCACAAAACACTACTGCATGAGATACATCACAAAAAAATAATATCGGCTTGCGGCTCGCGGTGCTGACAGACGCGCGAGCCACAAGTTCGCGTACTTACTCGCACGTCTCTCAGCCACTATAGAGAAAGAAAATAATAATTTCGTGAAACATGAAAATGGCAGAAAATGAAAAGGTAACACGAAGAGGGCAGAGTTGTTGGCCCACGTTGGGCGCCAAACTATTAAACTAAATACAGTCCACTCAATCTGCGGGGTCAGCTGCGGAGGCGGCCAAGGCCAAACGTACCTTTTAGATCCGGTAGCTGTGGAAACGGCGGGTACTTGGAGTTCAGAGGCTAAGGTGTTCATTAGCGAGGCGGGTCTTCTGCGGGAGAGTGGTTTGGGTTCATTTTCCGGGACGTACCTTGGTAGAGGATATCTTTGGCGATACGCCGTGGCTATGTGATGCGTCGCTTCGTTTTTAAAAAGCCATGATACTAATATTGACCCTATGAGCTTTTTGCTTCTGAATTTTCGCTACTGAACTTAGTCAAATGTAATAAGCGCATTATGCAGAATAAGCGTATCTAATTTTTTCCTCTTGCACGACGGAGAACGAAGCCCTTTGTAAATTTGTATGTTGACAAACAAAAAATTAATTACGTCGTGAAAAACAAAAAAATAATTACAGCTGCAGTGAATATAAGTAGAAACTATACCAAACCACTCGGGTTCAACATTTATTGTGCGAATCGCGACGGCACTCTCTTACCTGGGGCCTAATTCACATGACATCACGAATTAGACATTTTTTCTAACCACATATCTCCAACTATTTTCGACAGTCGTATATTATCGAAGATCAATTTCAGTTACCTTTTAATACAGTTTCAAAATGTCGAATTTGAGATGTTACAGCGCGAATATTGCCCCCTGCCCATTGCCCATCTGCTATCTTTTGATAAACACAACCTGGGAGTTTTCAAATCCAAAGAAAAAAGCCTCCTTTTTGACAAGAGTGCTTCACCACAGACAGCGTGTTCCTTAATATGAGACATACCAAACATCCTGTAGTCCGCGAGAACGAAGTCGTGGGCACAGTTAGTATAAAATACACGCGCTCTCCGCGTCTGTCTGCTTGTCTGTATTTTCGCTGATTTTTATACCACGCAATGGATTTTGAGGCGGTTTCTGGTTAGAGAATTTCTTCCGAAACTATATTATAGTAAAGCCAAAAATCCCGAGCGAAGCCGGGGCGAAAATAATAAACCGGCTTAATATCAATATGCAATACTATATACCTACTCGGAGATGAAATTCAAGATAAAAACTGTAAACAAAGGACTTGGCTAAACAAAACCCAGAGTCGCCAGAAATTTTATATATGCCGTTATTATATTTATAATATGTTTTATAATCATTTACTGAAAAATCTATGTGGATATATTAGAAAGATTATTTATAAATAGGGGTAAAGTAGTCTACTACTTTGCCGCTACATACCCTTTATATCTTTGAGATAAACGATCCTAATATTACAGCGAACAAAACAAAAAAGAATTATTCAAATCGGTATAGCCGTTTTCGAGTTTTAGCAAGACTAACGCACTGCAATTGATTTTTATATATAGATATGTATATGTAATAGAATGAAAATGTTATTACGAAGTATTAAAATACGTATTAAAGGGTATACTTTTTTTACATTCTTTTATTGTATTTATATTAGTACATATTATAATTTAATATAGTGATAGTGATAAAATAAAAATAAAGAAAAATTAATGTAGGTACGATTCTCATACAGTATAATAACTTCTATATTTAAGAGGTTACATGGTTTAAGAGGCTGATTCTTTAAAAACATAATGAGTTTACTATAGTAAACTCTATTTCTCTCTCTAACTCTAACTCTAGAGTTTTTGTCTATGACTTCTTAGCCAAGGCCTTTCCACTATAAAAGATAAACTCAAAATGAAATAAAATTGTAAGAATATTTAAAAAACACTATTTTAAATAATCCACCCCTTAGGTTTATTTTTTATACCGGCAATTTATTTACACTTTTGATCTTGAATTTCCTTGCCGAGTTTATGTATATAATTATAAAATTCTGACAAGATCAGGCATAATCGCAGGCACCAGCGCGCCATTATCATCAACCCGCCATTCGCAAATAATAATAACAATACACTTGTTTTTTATAGTGTTATTAATAATATAACACTATAAAAACAAACTAAAAACTTGCCCGGACGCGCAACTAGGTACTCCCAAGCCGTCTAACATTGTCTATCGGATTTAACAACGTCAGGGAGTACAATTACCTCTGGTAACACAATATGGCGTCCCTGCTCGCGTCATACGCGTCTAATTATGAGCCCAGTTAATTAACTGCTGATTAAATTCAACACCCTGTATACGAGGGATTTGCGGTAGCGCCGCCCCTGATAATCACATTACAATACACATTTTACAGAAACGCTATCGGGCGATGGTTTTGTCTAATCTAATAATATTAAGGTATCTGTTATATGGTATAATTCGCAGGTGTAGGTACTATGTGTGGTACGCTGGAACTTTTGCGTAACTCATTAATAAAACAATTTATATCTGGGCACCATTCCGGGGGACAACGGAGTGGATGAATTTTTAAATATGTAATAATTTAGTATTAGGGTTTATTTTTTATTTCTTAGTGCAAATATATATTTTTTGTAGCTAAATAAATTTACATGCAAAGCTTCGAGCATTCTCCATTACATTTTAAAACCCTTTATCATTCGGTCAAATCGTGTTTCAAAATATGAGGACCACTGCTGCGGCTATAGGCTCTTCCCTATGAATAAACATAAGTGCAGTAAGTAACAGCTCTTTCCGCATTTATGGGTTGTAAACATGTAAAAATTACTTGATGGTTCTATTACTGAAATTGTTTTAATGTTATACGAGCATCTCCCATACATAATTGAAAATGTTTTATTTGAAACAGTTTTAGTAAAAACAAGAATCTGTAAGTCTTTTTATCCATTTTTACTGTCGAAGAAAATATTGTTATTTAAAAATAAAATCTTGAACTGCAAACACGATATTCTCAAAACTATAAAAACGCACTTACTGCATTTTAAATTTTTGCGGCTGAATTGTTGGCCAAAGAGCTTTATCTCACACTAGTATTTATATTTAGATTTATATATCTCACCTATATTTTTAGTTACTAAGAAATTCGTTAGATGGCGCTGCACGTCATTTACATCGCGGTGAACAGTTCGCGCGCCGAATCATGACATCCCCTGCTTGTTTTTGAACCGGTATCGCTTCTCGGCCTTTTGGCTAAGATCAAAGTGTAGTATCTGTTCTTTTCAGCTTAATATCTGAAAGTTCCCTCACTGAGGGACCAGTATATTAAACTGATTTTTGTAACCCGCTGGGATGTTAGGGGCTCGCTCCACTCCCGGCACGGGTCGGCCCGGCATTGCAGTGCCGCCGGGATCGGCCCACAAAAATACCTATTGTATGATAATCAATCAAGTCGATATCTCGGTTATGCTCTTGCGCTCGAGGACCAGGGGTCCGCTTTGACTAAGCATGATCGAGGATTTGCTCTGAGAGAGATAGCTGTAACAATTTTTACAAAATATAAAATCTTAACATGCCCATTTTGTCCATCATTGTACATTCTGGAATAAGTCATTTTTGTAAAATCAAACCCACAACTATTCTCAAGGATTACAAACTTAAAATATAGAAACAGGAGATGATGACATGGTTTATGTACCACCTGCAACAACTGCATGGCCCCTAGAGTTTACAATAAGATGCATAACGGAACTAGAAATGAACCAATTTAAACAGTAAATAAGAAATTACATTATCAGCAAGAGCTATTATAATATAAATGAATTTTTGGAACTTATTATTTAATACTGAAATTGTAAAAATATGTTACTCTATATTACTGTTTTAAATTTTTATTACTTTATGGACATGATTTTAATGACTTTATTTATCTTATATATTTTTTTTGTACAATACTTCACATTACTTGATGGTTCTTTTACTGTAATTGTTTCAACTCTATGTCTCCCATAAATAATTAAAAGCTTCTATTTAAATGTGAAAACCAAAATTTACCCGTTTTTTTTGTACTAGAAAACTATTTTTATCCATTCTTACTGTTAAAGCAATATTTTTTATTTCAAAAATAATAACCCGAACTTCAAACATGTTTTTCTCTAAACAAGGAAAAAGCAGTCACTGCATTTTAAATTTGTACCACAGAATCGTTGGCCAAAACACTAAAGTAAATCTCACTAGCAGGGATCGCAATACCAGTATATATGTATATTAAAACCGGGATTTTCAGTATTAACATTGGATCAATACCGAGATTTTCGGGATTTGGAGATATTGCTAGTAATTTATTATGTTCTTTATTGCATAAAACTGATAGACAGACTTAAATTAGACTTATAAAGGCTATCATATCTTACGAAAAGTTATTTTCTAGAAGAAAAAACTAATTTTATGTATACCCTGCTATGTATTTGGTGAGTAGGACATAATATCTTTTCAATCGTTTAAAAAGGAGGGGGTAGGAAAGTAGGAAGGAAACACACAGTAATATGCCGACCGATTTCGACGACAGAGCACATACTTACACTGTGATTGAAACTATAAGTCTGGAATAAATAAGTAAATGCATACGCTGCTGTAGATTGTATAGAAAACCGAGAAGTATATGCGGCCGCCATGATTAGCTTTTAATTATTTATTTATTAAAATTTATTAACTATTTTGTGGACGATTCGATCGACACCGTGCCAACATAACTCAGCACTAGTATGTGTTTAGAAGCCTATACCAAAATGCTTCAATTGTCGGTCCTGAACCAATTATTCAGAATCATGTCAAGAGTCCCAAGGGACTCTTAGATATTGACTTTAAAGTCAATCGGATTACCAAAAAAGCGCCCCCTGAGGGCGCCACAGAGAATAGCGTCCCATACCAACGGTTTTCATAAGGGTCTCCCCTATCACGTCCCATTATTAAAAGTCGAAAATGAACAATGTATTTTTCGCAAAATTATTCTGAGTCTTTTTCTCTCAGTGCCCCCTTTGCTACACAACAACCAATGGGTTCCGAAATTTTACAAGTCTTTCTTTCCTCAGCCCCCGGATCGATTCATGTGGATCTGCGTCCAAAAACCACATAAAAAACGTATAGTATTAGGATTCTGTACCATAACACAAACTCCTAATACTAGAAAACAACGCATACTTCGAAGTATTTGAGGAACAGGTTTTTATAACAAGTAATTTTTATGTACTCGTACTCGCAAGACGCAGTACGCATTTTACCTTATATGTCTTACCTCTACCATTTACCTAACTCTTTATCGTCATAATTTCCGCCGAAAAATCCCAGGTCCTTGGTAATATTAAAGTTGATTATCTTACCTCTACCATTTACCTATCTCTTTATCATCATAATTTCCGCCGAAAGATCCCAGGTATTAGTAAGTTTATTATGGGGGGGACGGCGCGTACGCAGTCCCCACTATCAAAAATTACGCATCCGAGTTATCCACATTAGGGATAATCGCAGGGGTCAACCTCAACGCAGTGCAATGTGAGACCTCGCCCTGGGGGAACCGCCTTATTGATCACGGTGTCCCCTATGCCAGGTAAGTATGCTTTCTAGCGGTTCGAGCGGCGAATGTCACTATTCGACGCCGCACATTCGATAGCGCGTTGTAAATGACGTGCAGCGACATCTAGCGGCAGCGTTACAAAGTTGTATCGTTATAGGTATAGCATTGTAAGTTACAATAACGCAGTTTCGTAACCAGTTTCCTAAACTCTTATAAACTGATATACTTAATACTGAGCGTCCCTTGCGACTCTTGACATGAATCTAGTGTCAAAATTTAAAAAAGTGACCGCCCATTTGAACCTTTTTGATACATGTTGTAACGGATAGGAGAATAAGAACGCCGGATTTGGTAATTTATATGAGGACCGTGTGCAGAGCGGACAGCGCGAGAGTAGCAACTAACTTATTATGATTTTACCTTCAGTTTCAAAACGACCTAATCCGCTTTACACCAAGTACCTCCTATATTTGAAGCAGTAGCAATGTATTTACGACTAAGTTTTACAAAAAGCATTTCCTATAGTCTACACATGTCAAGAGTCCCAAGGGACGTTCAGATATCCATTTTGAAAGCAATCGGTCCAGTAACAAAAAAGTTCAAAATGGCGGCATCTTTTTCAATTTTGGCACCAAATTTATGTCAAAAAACCCAAGGGATGATCAGATATAGATTTTGAAAGCAATCGGTCCAGTAACAAAAATTTTCAAAATGGCTGCCACTTTTTTTCAATTTTGGCACCAGATTCATATCAATAGTCTCAAGGGACTGTTAGATATCGATTTTGAAAGCAATCGGTCCAGTAACAAAAAATATCAAAATTATCTTCTGTACGTATTCGTACTAGTAACGAACTATACGGTCTAGTACTGTCCGTGTGTCAGTTTGATAGATACTTCAAAATACTAGATACGTATTTGTACGTTGAAGCAAAACCTTTCTAAAAAGAAATACGAGGCAAAACCTGTTGCTAAAACCTATTCCAGTATATACGTCTCACCTCAGTTACGTTAGTTACACAATTTGTATTAGACTTTTTATAACTCAAGAACGGCTTAACCGATTTGGGTGAAAATTGGTAGGGAGGTAGCTTACAACCAGGAGAAGGACATAGGATACATTTCATCTTTTTTATTTAAACAAAAATACATTGGTTGTTTCCAAATGATCTTATGCTCAATGAGAGCAGAGAACATGATTTTATTAATTTCAATTTTTATTAAGATAATAAATATAAGTATCTATATGTCGTCGCGTGAAGGAAAGGGGTGAATCAGGATAATGGTCATCAGGGTGGTAATATCAGTATTAGATCGTATTCGTCCAGGTAAATTAAAGAAAAAATTCACATTTACTCTACTGTATTAATTCCAATTCATTATTGCACATGACTTATAATTTCACTTACAACTCACACAATTTCAGACTATATCAGCCCCTCCAGAGGGCGCACTCCCATTTCCGTCTTCTTCGTCATGAGTCCATACTATTGACTACATGATTCCATTCTATTAACCGGATCCGTCATATATATATATATATAAAAGAAAGTCGTGTTAGTTACACTTTTTATAACACAAAATCTTCAGCAGAAGTTTCGTTTAAAACGCAACTGACATGGAATAACAAAACGCAACTGACAGCTAAACGTAATGTTGTCTATGGTTAAATATGGTTGAGAATTTGACAATTAGAAATTTTGAAGTTGAAAATATAGAAACAGGCGAGATAATGACATGGTTTACGTACCACCTGCAAAAACTGCACTAATTTTTAAGAGTGTTCTATGTATGGCCCCTAGAGTTTATAATAAGATGCCTATATGCATAACGGAACCAGAAATGAACCAATTTAACCAGTTCCAAAGAGAGTACTTCATCAGCAAGAGCTATTATAATTAATATAAATAATTTTTTGGAACTTATTACTTAATACTGAAATTATAAAAATTTTAAGAGCGTTGGTGGCCGGGCTCTTACGGTGAGGGAAAACATCGTGATGAAACCTGCACATTCAGGCGACTGGATGTGTAACCATGATCCAATCTGGCCAGGTTCTCCTGGTAGCAGGGTTATGGAGGTAAGATGGCTGTAATTACCTGACCTGCCAAATCCTGGATCATGGTCAAGGCGGACCCCGGGCCCTCGGCCTCGAGAGCACAATCGGGTAACGCTTAGATGATAATTTTTTAAATGAAATTATAAAAACATGTTACTTTATTACTGTTTTAATTTTTTATTACTTTATGGACATGGTTTTAATGACTTTATCTATCGTATATATATTTTTTTGTATAATAAAACACATTATGGGATGGTTCTATTACTGTAGTTGTTTTAACGTTATGCCTCCCATAAATAATTAAAATCTTCTATTTAACTGTGAATACCAGAATCTGCCCGTTTTTTTTTTACCAGAAAAGCATTTTAATCCATTCATACTGTCAAAGCAAATTTTTTAATTTAAAGAATAATACCCTGAACCATTCATATTTTTCTCTAACCTAGGAAAACGCAGTCACTGCACTTTAAATTTGTACCACAGAATTGTTGGCCAAAACACTAAAGTATATCTCACTAGCTATACCGACACTAGTACCTATATTTTTAGTTACTAAGAAATTCGCTAGATGGCGCTGCACGTCTTTTACATCGCGGTGAACAGTTCGCGCGCCGAATCATGACATCCCCTGCTTGTTTTTGAACCGGTATCGCTTCTCGGCCTTTTGGCTAAGATCAAAGTGTAGTATCTGTTCTTTTCAGCTTAATATCTGAAAGTTCCCTCACTGAGGGACCAGTATATTAAACTGATTTTTGTAACCCGCTGGGATGTTAGGGGCTCGCTCCACTCCCGGCACGGGTCGGCCCGGCATTGCAGTGCCGCCGGGATCGGCCCACATAAGTACCTATTGTATGATAATCAAATCAACTTAATATCTCGGTTTTGCTCTCGCGTTCGAGGGCTCGAGGTCCTTGACCATGCATGATCAATCGAGGAATCGGCAGGTAATTACAGAGGAGCAACTGCCACCATCTGACTTCCATGTTCCTGCTAATACGGGATTCATTTTATTACCAAACTGTACACAGCAATGTCCGTCCCTATTTGCTGATAATAATAGTGCGATAACCTTAAATTGTAGAAACGTAGAATATGAGTAGGAAGTTAATACCTACGCGCAACGCAATGTTCGGCTTGTCTCAGAGAGATAGCTGTATCCATTTTTACAAAATATAAAATCTTAACATGCCCATTTTGTCCATCATTGTACATTCTGGAATAAGTCATTTTTGTAAAATCAAACCCACAACTATTCTCAAGGATTACAAACTTAAAATATAGAAACAGGAGATGATGACATGGTTTATGTACCACCTGCAACAACTGCATGGCCCCTAGAGTTTACAATAAGATGCATAACGGAACTAGAAATGAACCAATTTAAACAGTAAATAAGAGATTACATTATCAGCAAGAGCTATTATAATATAAATGAATTTTTGGAACTTATTATTTAATACTGAAATTGTAAAAATATGTTACTCTATATTACTGTTTTAAATTTTTATTACTTTATGGACATGATTTTAATGACTTTATTTATCTTATATATTTTTTTTGTACAATACTTCACATTACTTGATGGTTCTTTTACTGTAATTGTTTCAACTCTATGTCTCCCATAAATAATTAAAAGCTTCTATTTAAATGTGAAAACCAAAATTTACCCGTTTTTTTTGTACTAGAAAACTATTTTTATCCATTCTTACTGTTAAAGCAATATTTTTTATTTCAAAAATAATAACCCGAACTTCAAACATGTTTTTCTCTAAACAAGGAAAAAGCAGTCACTGCATTTTAAATTTGTACCACAGAATCGTTGGCCAAAACACTAAAGTAAATCTCACTAGCAGGGATCGCAATACCAGTATATATGTATATTAAAACCGGGATTTTCAGTATTAACATTGGATCAATACCGAGATTTTCGGGATTTGGAGATATTGCTAGTAATTTATTATGTTCTTTATTGCATAAAACTGATAGACAGACTTAAATTAGACTTATAAAGGCTATCATATCTTACGAAAAGTTATTTTCTAGAAGAAAAAACTAATTTTATGTATACCCTGCTATGTATTTGGTGAGTAGGACATAATATCTTTTCAATCGTTTAAAAAGGAGGGGGTAGGAAAGTAGGAAGGAAACACACAGTAATATGCCGACCGATTTCGACGACAGAGCACATACTTACACTGTGATTGAAACTATAAGTCTGGAATAAATAAGTAAATGCATACGCTGCTGTAGATTGTATAGAAAACCGAGAAGTATATGCGGCCGCCATGATTAGCTTTTAATTATTTATTTATTAAAATTTATTAACTATTTTGTGGACGATTCGATCGACACCGTGCCAACATAACTCAGCACTAGTATGTGTTTAGAAGCCTATACCAAAATGCTTCAATTGTCGGTCCTGAACCAATTATTCAGAATCATGTCAAGAGTCCCAAGGGACTCTTAGATATTGACTTTAAAGTCAATCGGATTACCAAAAAAGCGCCCCCTGAGGGCGCCACAGAGAATAGCGTCCCATACCAACGGTTTTCATAAGGGTCTCCCCTATCACGTCCCATTATTAAAAGTCGAAAATGAACAATGTATTTTTCGCAAAATTATTCTGAGTCTTTTTCTCTCAGTGCCCCCTTTGCTACACAACAACCAATGGGTTCCGAAATTTTACAAGTCTTTCTTTCCTCAGCCCCCGGATCGATTCATGTGGATCTGCGTCCAAAAACCACATAAAAAACGTATAGTATTAGGATTCTGTACCATAACACAAACTCCTAATACTAGAAAACAACGCATACTTCGAAGTATTTGAGGAACAGGTTTTTATAACAAGTAATTTTTATGTACTCGTACTCGCAAGACGCAGTACGCATTTTACCTTATATGTCTTACCTCTACCATTTACCTAACTCTTTATCGTCATAATTTCCGCCGAAAAATCCCAGGTCCTTGGTAATATTAAAGTTGATTATCTTACCTCTACCATTTACCTATCTCTTTATCATCATAATTTCCGCCGAAAGATCCCAGGTATTAGTAAGTTTATTATGGGGGGGACGGCGCGTACGCAGTCCCCACTATCAAAAATTACGCATCCGAGTTATCCACATTAGGGATAATCGCAGGGGTCAACCTCAACGCAGTGCAATGTGAGACCTCGCCCTGGGGGAACCGCCTTATTGATCACGGTGTCCCCTATGCCAGGTAAGTATGCTTTCTAGCGGTTCGAGCGGCGAATGTCACTATTCGACGCCGCACATTCGATAGCGCGTTGTAAATGACGTGCAGCGACATCTAGCGGCAGCGTTACAAAGTTGTATCGTTATAGGTATAGCATTGTAAGTTACAATAACGCAGTTTCGTAACCAGTTTCCTAAACTCTTATAAACTGATATACTTAATACTGAGCGTCCCTTGCGACTCTTGACATGAATCTAGTGTCAAAATTTAAAAAAGTGACCGCCCATTTGAACCTTTTTGATACATGTTGTAACGGATAGGAGAATAAGAACGCCGGATTTGGTAATTTATATGAGGACCGTGTGCAGAGCGGACAGCGCGAGAGTAGCAACTAACTTATTATGATTTTACCTTCAGTTTCAAAACGACCTAATCCGCTTTACACCAA
The DNA here is from genome assembly GCA_905147135.1 of Blastobasis lacticolella. NCBI lineage: Eukaryota > Metazoa > Arthropoda > Insecta > Lepidoptera > Blastobasidae > Blastobasis > Blastobasis lacticolella. Next base: position 10,995,212 of record LR990058.1, read on the forward strand.
GTACCTCCTATATTTGAAGCAGTAGCAATGTATTTACGACTAAGTTTTACAAAAAGCATTTCCTATAGTCTACACATGTCAAGAGTCCCAAGGGACGTTCAGATATCCATTTTGAAAGCAATCGGTCCAGTAACAAAAAAGTTCAAAATGGCGGCATCTTTTTCAATTTTGGCACCAAATTTATGTCAAAAAACCCAAGGGATGATCAGATATAGATTTTGAAAGCAATCGGTCCAGTAACAAAAATTTTCAAAATGGCTGCCATTTTTTTTCAATTTTGGCACCAGATTCATATCAATAGTCTCAAGGGACTGTTAGATATCGATTTTGAAAGCAATCGGTCCAGTAACAAAAAATATCAAAATTATCTTCTGTACGTATTCGTACTAGTAACGAACTATACGGTCTAGTACTGTCCGTGTGTCAGTTTGATAGATACTTCAAAATACTAGATACGTATTTGTACGTTGAAGCAAAACCTTTCTAAAAAGAAATACGAGGCAAAACCTGTTGCTAAAACCTATTCCAGTATATACGTCTCACCTCAGTTACGTTAGTTACACAATTTGTATTAGACTTTTTATAACTCAAGAACGGCTTAACCGATTTGGGTGAAAATTGGTAGGGAGGTAGCTTACAACCAGGAGAAGGACATAGGATACATTTCATCTTTTTTTTTTAAACAAAAATACATTGGTTGTTTCCAAATGATCTTATGCTCAATGAGAGCAGAGAACATGATTTTATTAATTTCAATTTTTATTAAGATAATAAATATAAGTATCTATATGTCGTCGCGTGAAGGAAAGGGGTGAATCAGGATAATGGTCATCAGGGTGGTAATATCAGTATTAGATCGTATTCGTCCAGGTAAATTAAAGAAAAAATTCACATTTACTCTACTGTATTAATTCCAATTCATTATTGCACATGACTTATAATTTCACTTACAACTCACACAATTTCAGACTATATCAGCCCCTCCAGAGGGCGCACTCCCATTTCCGTCTTCTTCGTCATGAGTCCATACTATTGACTACATGATTCCATTCTATTAACCGGATCCGTCATATATATATATAAAAGAAAGTCGTGTTAGTTACACTTTTTATAACACAAAATCTTCAGCAGAAGTTTCGTTTAAAACGCAACTGACATGGAATAACAAAACGCAACTGACAGCTAAACGTAATGTTGTCTATGGTTAAATATGGTTGAGAATTTGACAATTAGAAATTTTGAAGTTGAAAATATAGAAACAGGCGAGATAATGACATGGTTTACGTACCACCTGCAAAAACTGCACTAATTTTTAAGAGTGTTCTATGTATGGCCCCTAGAGTTTATAATAAGATGCCTATATGCATAACGGAACCAGAAATGAACCAATTTAACCAGTTCCAAAGAGAGTACTTCATCAGCAAGAGCTATTATAATTAATATAAATAATTTTTTGGAACTTATTACTTAATACTGAAATTATAAAAATTTTAAGAGCGTTGGTGGCCGGGCTCTTACGGTGAGGGAAAACATCGTGATGAAACCTGCACATTCAGGCGACTGGATGTGTAACCATGATCCAATCTGGCCAGGTTCTCCTGGTAGCAGGGTTATGGAGGTAAGATGGCTGTAATTACCTGACCTGCCAAATCCTGGATCATGGTCAAGGCGGACCCCGGGCCCTCGGCCTCGAGAGCACAATCGGGTAACGCTTAGATGATAATTTTTTAAATGAAATTATAAAAACATGTTACTTTATTACTGTTTTAATTTTTTATTACTTTATGGACATGGTTTTAATGACTTTATCTATCGTATATATATTTTTTTGTATAATAAAACACATTATGGGATGGTTCTATTACTGTAGTTGTTTTAACGTTATGCCTCCCATAAATAATTAAAATCTTCTATTTAACTGTGAATACCAGAATCTGCCCGTTTTTTTTTTACCAGAAAAGCATTTTAATCCATTCATACTGTCAAAGCAAATTTTTTAATTTAAAGAATAATACCCTGAACCATTCATATTTTTCTCTAACCTAGGAAAACGCAGTCACTGCACTTTAAATTTGTACCACAGAATTGTTGGCCAAAACACTAAAGTATATCTCACTAGCTATACCGACACTAGTACCTATATTTTTAGTTACTAAGAAATTCGCTAGATGGCGCTGCACGTCTTTTACATCGCGGTGAACAGTTCGCGCGCCGAATCATGACATCCCCTGCTTGTTTTTGAACCGGTATCGCTTCTCGGCCTTTTGGCTAAGATCAAAGTGTAGTATCTGTTCTTTTCAGCTTAATATCTGAAAGTTCCCTCACTGAGGGACCAGTATATTAAACTGATTTTTGTAACCCGCTGGGATGTTAGGGGCTCGCTCCACTCCCGGCACGGGTCGGCCCGGCATTGCAGTGCCGCCGGGATCGGCCCACATAAGTACCTATTGTATGATAATCAAATCAACTTAATATCTCGGTTTTGCTCTCGCGTTCGAGGGCTCGAGGTCCTTGACCATGCATGATCAATCGAGGAATCGGCAGGTAATTACAGAGGAGCAACTGCCACCATCTGACTTCCATGTTCCTGCTAATACGGGATTCATTTTATTACCAAACTGTACACAGCAATGTCCGTCCCTATTTGCTGATAATAATAGTGCGATAACCTTAAATTGTAGAAACGTAGAATATGAGTAGGAAGTTAATACCTACGCGCAACGCAATGTTCGGCTTGTCTCAGAGAGATAGCTGTATCCATTTTTACAAAATATAAAATCTTAACATGCCCATTTTGTCCATCATTGTACATTCTGGAATAAGTCATTTTTGTAAAATCAAACCCACAACTATTCTCAAGGATTACAAACTTAAAATATAGAAACAGGAGATGATGACATGGTTTATGTACCACCTGCAACAACTGCATGGCCCCTAGAGTTTACAATAAGATGCATAACGGAACTAGAAATGAACCAATTTAAACAGTAAATAAGAGATTACATTATCAGCAAGAGCTATTATAATATAAATGAATTTTTGGAACTTATTATTTAATACTGAAATTGTAAAAATATGTTACTCTATATTACTGTTTTAAATTTTTATTACTTTATGGACATGATTTTAATGACTTTATTTATCTTATATATTTTTTTTGTACAATACTTCACATTACTTGATGGTTCTTTTACTGTAATTGTTTCAACTCTATGTCTCCCATAAATAATTAAAAGCTTCTATTTAAATGTGAAAACCAAAATTTACCCGTTTTTTTTGTACTAGAAAACTATTTTTATCCATTCTTACTGTTAAAGCAATATTTTTTATTTCAAAAATAATAACCCGAACTTCAAACATGTTTTTCTCTAAACAAGGAAAAAGCAGTCACTGCATTTTAAATTTGTACCACAGAATCGTTGGCCAAAACACTAAAGTAAATCTCACTAGCAGGGATCGCAATACCAGTATATATGTATATTAAAACCGGGATTTTCAGTATTAACATTGGATCAATACCGAGATTTTCGGGATTTGGAGATATTGCTAGTAATTTATTATGTTCTTTATTGCATAAAACTGATAGACAGACTTAAATTAGACTTATAAAGGCTATCATATCTTACGAAAAGTTATTTTCTAGAAGAAAAAACTAATTTTATGTATACCCTGCTATGTATTTGGTGAGTAGGACATAATATCTTTTCAATCGTTTAAAAAGGAGGGGGTAGGAAAGTAGGAAGGAAACACACAGTAATATGCCGACCGATTTCGACGACAGAGCACATACTTACACTGTGATTGAAACTATAAGTCTGGAATAAATAAGTAAATGCATACGCTGCTGTAGATTGTATAGAAAACCGAGAAGTATATGCGGCCGCCATGATTAGCTTTTAATTATTTATTTATTAAAATTTATTAACTATTTTGTGGACGATTCGATCGACACCGTGCCAACATAACTCAGCACTAGTATGTGTTTAGAAGCCTATACCAAAATGCTTCAATTGTCGGTCCTGAACCAATTATTCAGAATCATGTCAAGAGTCCCAAGGGACTCTTAGATATTGACTTTAAAGTCAATCGGATTACCAAAAAAGCGCCCCCTGAGGGCGCCACAGAGAATAGCGTCCCATACCAACGGTTTTCATAAGGGTCTCCCCTATCACGTCCCATTATTAAAAGTCGAAAATGAACAATGTATTTTTCGCAAAATTATTCTGAGTCTTTTTCTCTCAGTGCCCCCTTTGCTACACAACAACCAATGGGTTCCGAAATTTTACAAGTCTTTCTTTCCTCAGCCCCCGGATCGATTCATGTGGATCTGCGTCCAAAAACCACATAAAAAACGTATAGTATTAGGATTCTGTACCATAACACAAACTCCTAATACTAGAAAACAACGCATACTTCGAAGTATTTGAGGAACAGGTTTTTATAACAAGTAATTTTTATGTACTCGTACTCGCAAGACGCAGTACGCATTTTACCTTATATGTCTTACCTCTACCATTTACCTAACTCTTTATCGTCATAATTTCCGCCGAAAAATCCCAGGTCCTTGGTAATATTAAAGTTGATTATCTTACCTCTACCATTTACCTATCTCTTTATCATCATAATTTCCGCCGAAAGATCCCAGGTATTAGTAAGTTTATTATGGGGGGGACGGCGCGTACGCAGTCCCCACTATCAAAAATTACGCATCCGAGTTATCCACATTAGGGATAATCGCAGGGGTCAACCTCAACGCAGTGCAATGTGAGACCTCGCCCTGGGGGAACCGCCTTATTGATCACGGTGTCCCCTATGCCAGGTAAGTATGCTTTCTAGCGGTTCGAGCGGCGAATGTCACTATTCGACGCCGCACATTCGATAGCGCGTTGTAAATGACGTGCAGCGACATCTAGCGGCAGCGTTACAAAGTTGTATCGTTATAGGTATAGCATTGTAAGTTACAATAACGCAGTTTCGTAACCAGTTTCCTAAACTCTTATAAACTGATATACTTAATACTGAGCGTCCCTTGCGACTCTTGACATGAATCTAGTGTCAAAATTTAAAAAAGTGACCGCCCATTTGAACCTTTTTGATACATGTTGTAACGGATAGGAGAATAAGAACGCCGGATTTGGTAATTTATATGAGGACCGTGTGCAGAGCGGACAGCGCGAGAGTAGCAACTAACTTATTATGATTTTACCTTCAGTTTCAAAACGACCTAATCCGCTTTACACCAAGTACCTCCTATATTTGAAGCAGTAGCAATGTATTTACGACTAAGTTTTACAAAAAGCATTTCCTATAGTCTACACATGTCAAGAGTCCCAAGGGACGTTCAGATATCCATTTTGAAAGCAATCGGTCCAGTAACAAAAAAGTTCAAAATGGCGGCATCTTTTTCAATTTTGGCACCAAATTTATGTCAAAAAACCCAAGGGATGATCAGATATAGATTTTGAAAGCAATCGGTCCAGTAACAAAAATTTTCAAAATGGCTGCCATTTTTTTTCAATTTTGGCACCAGATTCATATCAATAGTCTCAAGGGACTGTTAGATATCGATTTTGAAAGCAATCGGTCCAGTAACAAAAAATATCAAAATTATCTTCTGTACGTATTCGTACTAGTAACGAACTATACGGTCTAGTACTGTCCGTGTGTCAGTTTGATAGATACTTCAAAATACTAGATACGTATTTGTACGTTGAAGCAAAACCTTTCTAAAAAGAAATACGAGGCAAAACCTGTTGCTAAAACCTATTCCAGTATATACGTCTCACCTCAGTTACGTTAGTTACACAATTTGTATTAGACTTTTTATAACTCAAGAACGGCTTAACCGATTTGGGTGAAAATTGGTAGGGAGGTAGCTTACAACCAGGAGAAGGACATAGGATACATTTCATCTTTTTTTTTTAAACAAAAATACATTGGTTGTTTCCAAATGATCTTATGCTCAATGAGAGCAGAGAACATGATTTTATTAATTTCAATTTTTATTAAGATAATAAATATAAGTATCTATATGTCGTCGCGTGAAGGAAAGGGGTGAATCAGGATAATGGTCATCAGGGTGGTAATATCAGTATTAGATCGTATTCGTCCAGGTAAATTAAAGAAAAAATTCACATTTACTCTACTGTATTAATTCCAATTCATTATTGCACATGACTTATAATTTCACTTACAACTCACACAATTTCAGACTATATCAGCCCCTCCAGAGGGCGCACTCCCATTTCCGTCTTCTTCGTCATGAGTCCATACTATTGACTACATGATTCCATTCTATTAACCGGATCCGTCATATATATATATATAAAAGAAAGTCGTGTTAGTTACACTTTTTATAACACAAAATCTTCAGCAGAAGTTTCGTTTAAAACGCAACTGACATGGAATAACAAAACGCAACTGACAGCTAAACGTAATGTTGTCTATGGTTAAATATGGTTGAGAATTTGACAATTAGAAATTTTGAAGTTGAAAATATAGAAACAGGCGAGATAATGACATGGTTTACGTACCACCTGCAAAAACTGCACTAATTTTTAAGAGTGTTCTATGTATGGCCCCTAGAGTTTATAATAAGATGCCTATATGCATAACGGAACCAGAAATGAACCAATTTAACCAGTTCCAAAGAGAGTACTTCATCAGCAAGAGCTATTATAATTAATATAAATAATTTTTTGGAACTTATTACTTAATACTGAAATTATAAAAATTTTAAGAGCGTTGGTGGCCGGGCTCTTACGGTGAGGGAAAACATCGTGATGAAACCTGCACATTCAGGCGACTGGATGTGTAACCATGATCCAATCTGGCCAGGTTCTCCTGGTAGCAGGGTTATGGAGGTAAGATGGCTGTAATTACCTGACCTGCCAAATCCTGGATCATGGTCAAGGCGGACCCCGGGCCCTCGGCCTCGAGAGCACAATCGGGTAACGCTTAGATGATAATTTTTTAAATGAAATTATAAAAACATGTTACTTTATTACTGTTTTAATTTTTTATTACTTTATGGACATGGTTTTAATGACTTTATCTATCGTATATATATTTTTTTGTATAATAAAACACATTATGGGATGGTTCTATTACTGTAGTTGTTTTAACGTTATGCCTCCCATAAATAATTAAAATCTTCTATTTAACTGTGAATACCAGAATCTGCCCGTTTTTTTTTTACCAGAAAAGCATTTTAATCCATTCATACTGTCAAAGCAAATTTTTTAATTTAAAGAATAATACCCTGAACCATTCATATTTTTCTCTAACCTAGGAAAACGCAGTCACTGCACTTTAAATTTGTACCACAGAATTGTTGGCCAAAACACTAAAGTATATCTCACTAGCTATACCGACACTAGTACCTATATTTTTAGTTACTAAGAAATTCGCTAGATGGCGCTGCACGTCTTTTACATCGCGGTGAACAGTTCGCGCGCCGAATCATGACATCCCCTGCTTGTTTTTGAACCGGTATCGCTTCTCGGCCTTTTGGCTAAGATCAAAGTGTAGTATCTGTTCTTTTCAGCTTAATATCTGAAAGTTCCCTCACTGAGGGACCAGTATATTAAACTGATTTTTGTAACCCGCTGGGATGTTAGGGGCTCGCTCCACTCCCGGCACGGGTCGGCCCGGCATTGCAGTGCCGCCGGGATCGGCCCACATAAGTACCTATTGTATGATAATCAAATCAACTTAATATCTCGGTTTTGCTCTCGCGTTCGAGGGCTCGAGGTCCTTGACCATGCATGATCAATCGAGGAATCGGCAGGTAATTACAGAGGAGCAACTGCCACCATCTGACTTCCATGTTCCTGCTAATACGGGATTCATTTTATTACCAAACTGTACACAGCAATGTCCGTCCCTATTTGCTGATAATAATAGTGCGATAACCTTAAATTGTAGAAACGTAGAATATGAGTAGGAAGTTAATACCTACGCGCAACGCAATGTTCGGCTTGTCTCAGAGAGATAGCTGTATCCATTTTTACAAAATATAAAATCTTAACATGCCCATTTTGTCCATCATTGTACATTCTGGAATAAGTCATTTTTGTAAAATCAAACCCACAACTATTCTCAAGGATTACAAACTTAAAATATAGAAACAGGAGATGATGACATGGTTTATGTACCACCTGCAACAACTGCATGGCCCCTAGAGTTTACAATAAGATGCATAACGGAACTAGAAATGAACCAATTTAAACAGTAAATAAGAGATTACATTATCAGCAAGAGCTATTATAATATAAATGAATTTTTGGAACTTATTATTTAATACTGAAATTGTAAAAATATGTTACTCTATATTACTGTTTTAAATTTTTATTACTTTATGGACATGATTTTAATGACTTTATTTATCTTATATATTTTTTTTGTACAATACTTCACATTACTTGATGGTTCTTTTACTGTAATTGTTTCAACTCTATGTCTCCCATAAATAATTAAAAGCTTCTATTTAAATGTGAAAACCAAAATTTACCCGTTTTTTTTGTACTAGAAAACTATTTTTATCCATTCTTACTGTTAAAGCAATATTTTTTATTTCAAAAATAATAACCCGAACTTCAAACATGTTTTTCTCTAAACAAGGAAAAAGCAGTCACTGCATTTTAAATTTGTACCACAGAATCGTTGGCCAAAACACTAAAGTAAATCTCACTAGCAGGGATCGCAATACCAGTATATATGTATATTAAAACCGGGATTTTCAGTATTAACATTGGATCAATACCGAGATTTTCGGGATTTGGAGATATTGCTAGTAATTTATTATGTTCTTTATTGCATAAAACTGATAGACAGACTTAAATTAGACTTATAAAGGCTATCATATCTTACGAAAAGTTATTTTCTAGAAGAAAAAACTAATTTTATGTATACCCTGCTATGTATTTGGTGAGTAGGACATAATATCTTTTCAATCGTTTAAAAAGGAGGGGGTAGGAAAGTAGGAAGGAAACACACAGTAATATGCCGACCGATTTCGACGACAGAGCACATACTTACACTGTGATTGAAACTATAAGTCTGGAATAAATAAGTAAATGCATACGCTGCTGTAGATTGTATAGAAAACCGAGAAGTATATGCGGCCGCCATGATTAGCTTTTAATTATTTATTTATTAAAATTTATTAACTATTTTGTGGACGATTCGATCGACACCGTGCCAACATAACTCAGCACTAGTATGTGTTTAGAAGCCTATACCAAAATGCTTCAATTGTCGGTCCTGAACCAATTATTCAGAATCATGTCAAGAGTCCCAAGGGACTCTTAGATATTGACTTTAAAGTCAATCGGATTACCAAAAAAGCGCCCCCTGAGGGCGCCACAGAGAATAGCGTCCCATACCAACGGTTTTCATAAGGGTCTCCCCTATCACGTCCCATTATTAAAAGTCGAAAATGAACAATGTATTTTTCGCAAAATTATTCTGAGTCTTTTTCTCTCAGTGCCCCCTTTGCTACACAACAACCAATGGGTTCCGAAATTTTACAAGTCTTTCTTTCCTCAGCCCCCGGATCGATTCATGTGGATCTGCGTCCAAAAACCACATAAAAAACGTATAGTATTAGGATTCTGTACCATAACACAAACTCCTAATACTAGAAAACAACGCATACTTCGAAGTATTTGAGGAACAGGTTTTTATAACAAGTAATTTTTATGTACTCGTACTCGCAAGACGCAGTACGCATTTTACCTTATATGTCTTACCTCTACCATTTACCTAACTCTTTATCGTCATAATTTCCGCCGAAAAATCCCAGGTCCTTGGTAATATTAAAGTTGATTATCTTACCTCTACCATTTACCTATCTCTTTATCATCATAATTTCCGCCGAAAGATCCCAGGTATTAGTAAGTTTATTATGGGGGGGACGGCGCGTACGCAGTCCCCACTATCAAAAATTACGCATCCGAGTTATCCACATTAGGGATAATCGCAGGGGTCAACCTCAACGCAGTGCAATGTGAGACCTCGCCCTGGGGGAACCGCCTTATTGATCACGGTGTCCCCTATGCCAGGTAAGTATGCTTTCTAGCGGTTCGAGCGGCGAATGTCACTATTCGACGCCGCACATTCGATAGCGCGTTGTAAATGACGTGCAGCGACATCTAGCGGCAGCGTTACAAAGTTGTATCGTTATAGGTATAGCATTGTAAGTTACAATAACGCAGTTTCGTAACCAGTTTCCTAAACTCTTATAAACTGATATACTTAATACTGAGCGTCCCTTGCGACTCTTGACATGAATCTAGTGTCAAAATTTAAAAAAGTGACCGCCCATTTGAACCTTTTTGATACATGTTGTAACGGATAGGAGAATAAGAACGCCGGATTTGGTAATTTATATGAGGACCGTGTGCAGAGCGGACAGCGCGAGAGTAGCAACTAACTTATTATGATTTTACCTTCAGTTTCAAAACGACCTAATCCGCTTTACACCAAGTACCTCCTATATTTGAAGCAGTAGCAATGTATTTACGACTAAGTTTTACAAAAAGCATTTCCTATAGTCTACACATGTCAAGAGTCCCAAGGGACGTTCAGATATCCATTTTGAAAGCAATCGGTCCAGTAACAAAAAAGTTCAAAATGGCGGCATCTTTTTCAATTTTGGCACCAAATTTATGTCAAAAAACCCAAGGGATGATCAGATATAGATTTTGAAAGCAATCGGTCCAGTAACAAAAATTTTCAAAATGGCTGCCATTTTTTTTCAATTTTGGCACCAGATTCATATCAATAGTCTCAAGGGACTGTTAGATATCGATTTTGAAAGCAATCGGTCCAGTAACAAAAAATATCAAAATTATCTTCTGTACGTATTCGTACTAGTAACGAACTATACGGTCTAGTACTGTCCGTGTGTCAGTTTGATAGATACTTCAAAATACTAGATACGTATTTGTACGTTGAAGCAAAACCTTTCTAAAAAGAAATACGAGGCAAAACCTGTTGCTAAAACCTATTCCAGTATATACGTCTCACCTCAGTTACGTTAGTTACACAATTTGTATTAGACTTTTTATAACTCAAGAACGGCTTAACCGATTTGGGTGAAAATTGGTAGGGAGGTAGCTTACAACCAGGAGAAGGACATAGGATACATTTCATCTTTTTTATTTAAACAAAAATACATTGGTTGTTTCCAAATGATCTTATGCTCAATGAGAGCAGAGAACATGATTTTATTAATTTCAATTTTTATTAAGATAATAAATATAAGTATCTATATGTCGTCGCGTGAAGGAAAGGGGTGAATCAGGATAATGGTCATCAGGGTGGTAATATCAGTATTAGATCGTATTCGTCCAGGTAAATTAAAGAAAAAATTCACATTTACTCTACTGTATTAATTCCAATTCATTATTGCACATGACTTATAATTTCACTTACAACTCACACAATTTCAGACTATATCAGCCCCTCCAGAGGGCGCACTCCCATTTCCGTCTTCTTCGTCATGAGTCCATACTATTGACTACATGATTCCATTCTATTAACCGGATCCGTCATATATATATATATATAAAAGAAAGTCGTGTTAGTTACACTTTTTATAACACAAAATCTTCAGCAGAAGTTTCGTTTAAAACGCAACTGACATGGAATAACAAAACGCAACTGACAGCTAAACGTAATGTTGTCTATGGTTAAATATGGTTGAGAATTTGACAATTAGAAATTTTGAAGTTGAAAATATAGAAACAGGCGAGATAATGACATGGTTTACGTACCACCTGCAAAAACTGCACTAATTTTTAAGAGTGTTCTATGTATGGCCCCTAGAGTTTATAATAAGATGCCTATATGCATAACGGAACCAGAAATGAACCAATTTAACCAGTTCCAAAGAGAGTACTTCATCAGCAAGAGCTATTATAATTAATATAAATAATTTTTTGGAACTTATTACTTAATACTGAAATTATAAAAATTTTAAGAGCGTTGGTGGCCGGGCTCTTACGGTGAGGGAAAACATCGTGATGAAACCTGCACATTCAGGCGACTGGATGTGTAACCATGATCCAATCTGGCCAGGTTCTCCTGGTAGCAGGGTTATGGAGGTAAGATGGCTGTAATTACCTGACCTGCCAAATCCTGGATCATGGTCAAGGCGGACCCCGGGCCCTCGGCCTCGAGAGCACAATCGGGTAACGCTTAGATGATAATTTTTTAAATGAAATTATAAAAACATGTTACTTTATTACTGTTTTAATTTTTTATTACTTTATGGACATGGTTTTAATGACTTTATCTATCGTATATATATTTTTTTGTATAATAAAACACATTATGGGATGGTTCTATTACTGTAGTTGTTTTAACGTTATGCCTCCCATAAATAATTAAAATCTTCTATTTAACTGTGAATACCAGAATCTGCCCGTTTTTTTTTTACCAGAAAAGCATTTTAATCCATTCATACTGTCAAAGCAAATTTTTTAATTTAAAGAATAATACCCTGAACCATTCATATTTTTCTCTAACCTAGGAAAACGCAGTCACTGCACTTTAAATTTGTACCACAGAATTGTTGGCCAAAACACTAAAGTATATCTCACTAGCTATACCGACACTAGTACCTATATTTTTAGTTACTAAGAAATTCGCTAGATGGCGCTGCACGTCTTTTACATCGCGGTGAACAGTTCGCGCGCCGAATCATGACATCCCCTGCTTGTTTTTGAACCGGTATCGCTTCTCGGCCTTTTGGCTAAGATCAAAGTGTAGTATCTGTTCTTTTCAGCTTAATATCTGAAAGTTCCCTCACTGAGGGACCAGTATATTAAACTGATTTTTGTAACCCGCTGGGATGTTAGGGGCTCGCTCCACTCCCGGCACGGGTCGGCCCACATAAGTACCTATTGTATGATAATCAAATCAACTTAATATCTCGGTTTTGCTCTCGCGTTCGAGGGCTCGAGGTCCTTGACCATGCATGATCAATCGAGGAATCGGCAGGTAATTACAGAGGAGCAACTGCCACCATCTGACTTCCATGTTCCTGCTAATACGGGATTCATTTTATTACCAAACTGTACACAGCAATGTCCGTCCCTATTTGCTGATAATAATAGTGCGATAACCTTAAATTGTAGAAACGTAGAATATGAGTAGGAAGTTAATACCTACGCGCAACGCAATGTTCGGCTTGTCTCAGAGAGATAGCTGTATCCATTTTTACAAAATATAAAATCTTGACATGCCTATTTTGTCCATTATTGTACATTCTGGAATAAGAGATTTTTGTAAAATCAAACCCACAACTATTCCCAAGGATTACAAATTTAAAATGACATGGTTTACGTACCACCTGCAAAAATTGCACTAATGTTTGAGAGTGTTCTATGTATGGCCCCTAGAGTTTATAATAAGATGCCTAGATGCATAATGGAACTAGAAATGAACCAATTTAAACAGTCAAAAAGAGAGTAAGTACTTCATCAGCAAGAGCTATTATAACTTCCGTTCCGTTCCGTTCAGGTACAACACCAGCCAGAAATGCTTCTGCAAGGGTGTATGTAGATCATATCAGCAAGAACTGGGTACGGCATTGCCATACTCGGTGGTTCCGTCGTCTGTACTTGTATTTTGAGCAACCAAGCCCAGTGGTTGTCACGGGTCTCACCCAAAGAGCTGGTTTGCTGATCAGCAAGAGCTATTATAACTTTGGAACTTATTACTTAATACTGAAATTATAAAAACCTGTTACTCTATTACTGTTTTAAATTTTTATTACTTTATGGACATGATTTTAATGACTTTATTTATCCTATATAATTTGTTTGTATAATAATACACATTATGGATAGATTATATATTACTGTAGTTGTTTTAACGTTATGCCCGTGTCAGCTTTAATATATGTCCTACTTATAACTACAGTGTCTTTTATTAGTAAAACCTTTATTTTAGTCATTAGGCTACAGAATAATAACAGAGTGTGAGTATGTATCCAAAACCCTAGTGAAATATATGGACAACGATGATGATGAAGTATCCAAGGCTGATATTTGTGTAAGGAGTTTATTAGAAAATATATTATCTAGGATAACGTATGATTCTAGTGGACATCATTTAATCAAACAAATATGTTTTAAAGATATTAGGTATATTGTAATAAGCAATGTAATCCATTATAAAATGAGGTATTTATTTAAACAACATTAACTGAATTAAACAAGATTTTATAATACAAACAAAGTACCAAAGGCAAACCACATTTATACAAAATTCTCACCAAATGACACAATTATCGATCACATAATTAAATATTTATCCTTTAAAATGGGACAGTAGTATTACGTATGATTCAATAAATAAACAATTATATAAATAAATTAACCAATACAAAATATAAAGCAACAATAATACAATGCAAGTTTGTACTTAACTCTGTGCCGGCTCTGGAGCAAAAGTGCCACCCAGTCTTTGGCTGGACCTTTATACTTCCTTCTAGCCGGAAATGTCATTTGCTATTCTCATTTCCGGTCTCCTAAATTTACTGATAGATTGATTAGATGTTAATTTAATGTATTACAATACTTTGAACATTATTATAAATTTATTACATAATTAATTAAGGAAGTTTCTCATAAACAGTACTTAACTGATCAAAGACAAACAATCGTTCAGAAACACATTTCACCAACTTCGTTCTGAAGTTGGTGAAATGTTTACAAACTTATTTTGAAATATCAATTATTATTAATCACGATATTTAATACCAATTAAAACATACTAAAATACCTTATATCTAACACCCGCATAAATAATTAAAATCTTCTATTTAAATGTGAAAACCATAATCTGCCCGTTTTTTTGTACCAGAAAAGTATTGTAATCCATTCATACTGTCAAAGCAATTTTTTTTATTTAAAAAATAATACCCTGAACCATTCATGTTTTTCTCTAAACTAGGAAAAGGCAGTCACTGCATTTTAAATTTGTACCACTGTTGGCCAAAACACTACTAAAGTAAATCTCACTAGCTATACCGACACTAGTACCTATATTTTTAGTTACTAAGAAATTCTCTAGATGGCGCTGCACGTCATTTACATCGCGGTGAACAGTTCGCGCGACGAAACATGACCTACCCTGCGCATTTCGACCTGAGTGGTTCAATGGTCAACATGCCGGTCTGCCACGCAAGAGGTCTCGGGTTCGATTCCCGGCCGGGCAGAAATTGAAATGATGAATTTTAATTTCTGTTACGGGTCTGGGTGTTCTATGTATAATAAGTATGTATTTAAAAAAGTATTTAAGTAGTATATCAGTTATCTAGCACCCATAGCACAAGCTTTGCTTAGTTTGGGGCTAGATGGCGCTGTGTGAATTTGTCCACGAATATTTATTTATTTATTTTTGATCCGGTATCGCTTCTCGGCCTTTTGGCTAAGATCAAAGTGTAGTATCTGTTCTTTTCAGCTTAATATCTGAAAGTTCCCTCACTGAGGGACCAGTATATTGAACTGATTTTTGTAACCCGCTGGGATGTTAGGGGCTCGCTCCACTCCCGGCACGGGTCGGCCCGGCATTGCAGTGCCGCCGGGATCGGCCCACATAAGTACCTATTGAATGATAATCAATCAAGTCGATATCTCGGTTAGGCTTTTACGCTCAAGGACCAGGGGTCCGCTTTGACTAAGCATGATCGAGGACTTGCTTGCTCATCAGGTAATTACAGAGGAGCGACTGCCACCATCTGACTTCCGTGACCCTCTTAACAGGTAATTCATAGGATTACCTAAGTGTACACAGTAACTAATGTCCCTATTGGCTCATGATAGTACGATAACTTTAAATTAGAGTTGTATGAAAAGGAAGTTAACGACTCGGTTAATTCCGTAATCGATTGGCTAAATGACAACTTCAAAATAAATTTGGACAAAACAAAAATAACACACTTCTCCCAACGTCAACAAACTGCGTCCATTGTTGTCAAATTTAGCCAAAAAAATCTAGCAGTAGCAGATAGTATAAAATACTTTTAATTGATAATTGAACAGAGATTAAATTGGAAAGCACACCTAGAGGAACTATGTGAAAGCCTTAGCACAAATACTTACGCATTGTACAATTTGGCCCCGACAGTAAACACACAAGCTATAGTTACGGCATAGTGTGGTATGGTACAGTCGCGAATAAGGTACGGGAACATATTTTGGGGTCACTCCACGTTGGATTTGAAAACTCCCAGGTTGTATTATGAAAAGACAGGTAGAAAGTTCTGTTGCGGTTCGCACAAGAAATGTGTGTGTGAAGTGGTTTGTGCGAGTAGTCTTTGAAATTTCGACTGTAAAACAGTGTCATTTCGCCTTTCCTCGTTTGGTGGTGGAAAGAAGAGGAGGGTATTAGATTGTGCAGTTCCGGTAAAAACAGATTGTTTATACAAAGACAGACTGTTGCGGCGCTGTTCCATGCTGTAGGATGCATGATGTGTGTAGATTTATAGTTTTATCTTAGCAAGGCAAGTTTAACACTTTTGAACCTCTTGCCTCGTTGCCACGCAGTTGAATCCATATTCTCTAGCTGGTTTATTGTGCTATAAATATTATTTTTTAAAAGAAAATGCCCATGAATTAAAACTATATAATCAGATATCACCCAACTCACTGCAGTAACTGTCACCCCCCCTTAGGGCGTTTTTTTTTTATGTTACACAGCAGACCAACAGGCAAGCGGGCCACCTGATGGAAAGTGGTCACCGCCGCCTATGGACATCAGCAACACCAGGGGAGTCACCAATGCCCGCCTCTAAAGAGACCTCTAATATACATCTTGAACGATCCTCATATATAATCGATTGGCAATAGGAAGGGCTATGTCTTGTTGCACGATAGAATGAGAAATAAGGAGATCCGCAAACGAAACAAGGTTACCGACATAGCCCTTAGGATTGACAGGCTAATGTGGCAGTGGGCAGGGCACATAGCTCGATGAACAGATGGCCGATGGGGCAGTAAAGTTTTCGAGTGGCGATCACGCACTGGAAGACGCAGCGCTCCCACAAGGTGGACCGACGACATGATAAAGATCGCAGGTACCAGCTGGATGTTGAAAGCGCATGACCGGCCTTTGTGGAGATCTCTGGGAGAGGCTTATGCCCAGCAGTGGACGACTTTCGGCTGATATGATGATGATGAATTAGATATACCGAAGGTACAGTCAACCGCACATGGAGTTGCTCCAAAACAGTCTCTATTACGTCGGTATAAAAACGACCTAAAGGAGCTGCGGTTGATTGTACGTAACTATAAGTAATATTCAGTAAGAATGCAACAAAGTGTCAATAAAGAGGTATCTATCAGAAAATCTGTTGTTCCATACATCGCCGCGCGGCAATGAATTCTTAGACTGGTTTTCTGATCTGATTTTCTTTTGAGCGATTTCGGGGTTGGCCTCTTGATAAAAGTTGTTCGTATTCCCTTTCCTGATGACCTATATAAGCATGCAATTTCACTCCTCTCCCCTCTCCCCCCTGCCTCGCGCAGGGAGGACGCCCCGCGTCTCTCCGTCTCTCGTCGACATTCTCGTCCCTTCTCGCCTTCCAATGGCGACGGTCTCGGTGGAGGAATTCGCCGCTAAGGCGGTGAAATTGCTCCTCCGAGCTAATCTTGGCCAGGATGACTACGTCGTCCGTAGTTACCTGGCGTCAGTGGGGAGTGCCCCTCAGGCCCCCCGCGAACCCTCTGAGGACATGGAGTTTGAGGACTCCGTGTCCCAGGTCTCAGCGCCGCCCTCCCGCAAGAGGGCGGCTTCTCTGTCCGGGGACGACTCTTCGTCCTCGACCACCGTGACGGGAACTCTTTCCGTCACCCCCGTCCCACCCTCTGCGGCCGAGCTCGACGGATTCGAGCTCGTCGCTAAATCTAAGCGGCACCGAAAGCGGGCCGCCCGCTCAGTGTCCGAGGCCTCGTCCGAGGCCGCCGCGCCCGCCCCGGTCGCGGTCGCGGTTCTTTCTAGCCCCGCGTCCCCCGACTCGAGCGTGACTGCTGCCGCTCGCGAGACCGCGCCGTCTGGCCCTAAGCCAGTAGCGCGTTTTGCCCCCCCTGCCCCGTCTAAAGCCAAGCCCCCGCCCCCTGTTTTCCTTAGGGAAAAGTCCAAGTGGGAGCTAGTCTCCCGTCTCTGCGCGGAACAGCGCGTCCGCTATACCCGTGCCTCCAACACGGGTATAGCCGTTAAGATCGACGTCGAGTCGATCGACGACTTCAGGAGCCTTACTAGGCTCCTAGCCCACAATAAGATAGGGTATCATACCTACGCCCTCCCTGAGGAGCGTAAGGTGCGTGCGGTACTCCGTGGAGTGCCGCACGAGCTTTCCAATGAGGCCATTCTCATGGACCTCAAGTCGCAAGATTTCCCCGCCGAGGCTGTACACAAGATGTACAGCCGGTCCGGCAAACAATTTCCCATGGCGCTGGTGGTGCTTTCCAACACCACCGGTGCCAGGACTATATTCCGGGGAGGCTTCACGGTCTGTGGGCTCTCCGGAATCAAAGTCGAGGCCCCGCATAAACGCGGTTCCCCAGGGCAGTGCCATCGCTGCCAATTTTATGGCCACGCGTCGGCCAACTGCTCGGCCCCGCCGCGCTGTGTCAAGTGCGGCGAAGGCCACACTGCCAAGGAGTGCGCGCGTACGCGCGACTCCACCACCCCTCCCTTCTGTTGCAATTGTGGCCAATCTGGCCACACTGCAAACTACAGGGGTTGCCCGCGCGCCCCTCGTCCCCGCACTTCCGCACCAAAGCCCACTAAGGGCAAAGGTGCAAATCCTTCTGCGCCGAAGCCCGCTAAGGGCAAAGGTGCAAGGCCGCCGCCGCCTTCAGCGACAGTGGCCCACTATCCCCCCCTCAAGGCCAAAGGGCCCCCCCCGAGCGCGGCTCCAGCCGCAGCTTGGGGCCCGCCCAAGGCCCCGGGGCCGAAGGCTCCCCCCACCACCTCCCCCCCCAAGGCCATCAGCCACCAGCCCCCGCCCTCTTCTTTGGCGGAGGATATGCATTACATATCCTCCATTCTTGCGTCCGTCAACATTGACGAGATCCCCGTCCTGGCACGCAAACTGCGTAACGCCTCCACCCAGCTCGAGCGTTTAGACGCACTTGTCGAGCATTACTCCCTCGTCCAGGCCCTAAAGTAATGCCCCAGGCGCTTCACGCCACACCCCCCACTCCCGCCAGTGTCGGCACCGGTCGCATGAGGCCGGGTGGGGTTTCGCTTGTTTCTTTTAATGTGCGCAGTCTACGCACAAACATCTCCGAACTTAGGACGTTCGTTAGGAGCAGGGAGCTCGACCTACTTCTCCTTCAGGAGACTTGGCTCAAGCCTTCGATCCAGAAGGGTATTTCGATCCCCGGCTTCTCCCTTGTCAGGGATGACAGGTCCCCCACCGCGTCATCGCGTGGTGGAGGAACTGCCATCTACTACAAGAGATCGCTTCATTGCTCCCCTCTTCCAACTCCAACTCTCTCGAGTATGGAGGCCTCAGTAGTGCAGCTAGGCATGACAGGACATCCGTCCCTGATCATAGCCTCTGTCTACATCCCCGCCGGCTCCCTGCCACTCAAAAGCGACTTCGAAGCGCTTCTCTCTCTAGGCGACTCTGTTATTATGTTCGGAGATTTCAACTCCAAACATACCGACTGGACGTGTTCCTCCACCAACACGAGCGGTGTCCACTTAATGGACATCGTTCGGTCTCTCGACCTAGACGTGTATTGCCCCCTCTCCCCTACCCACTACCCAGACAGAGTGGATCACCGTCCCGATGTACTGGACTTTGCGCTAGTGAAGGGCGTGTCGCTCACCCTCCGGTCGATCGACACCCTCGACGACTTAGGCTCCGACCACCGTCCAGTCTCCCTAGTACTAGGCTCCCCCACCCCTATCTCTCCCCCACTGCCGCGAACTTTCACGAAGTGGGAAGGATTCAAAGAGTCCATGGCGGCCGTCATGGACGCGCCCGACTCGCCGCTCGCTTTTTCATCCGACTACTTCGATAGTCCGGATAAAATCGACGCTGCGGTAACCTCGTTAACGTCCCACATTCGGTCAGCGTTGAAGGACAACGAAGTGGTGGCCCCTGTCGTTAATCGGCAGGGACTCCCACTCGAAGTTCGAAACCTGATCAAAGCCAAAAACGCAGCCCTCCGGAGGGCCGCACTCTACCCGACCCCAGAGTACAGACGCACTGCGAACCGACTTCAGCGGGCAGTGCGAGCACGTCTCGACGAAATGAGGAACTCCCAATGGGGGGACCTCATGCAGACGATTTCCCCGTCCCATCAAGCGTACTACAAAGTGGCGAAAGCCCTTCGTACAGACGCCAGAATCTCCATCCCTCCTCTTGTTCGCCCAGACGGCACAATTGCGTTTGCGGACACCGAGAAAGCCGAATGCTTTGCAGATAGCATTGCTTCACAATGCTCCCCTAGCACCATGGAGTGCGACCCCGGTCACGTGCGTGCGGTGGAAGACGAAGTCCGTCAAAAGACCTCGCTCCCTCCCACCACGGACCCTGTCACAGTGTCCCCCGACGAGATCCACTCCTTCATCAAGGGTCTCAAATCTAACAAAGCGCCGGGCGCGGATGGAATTTCCAACCAAGCGCTTAAGTACCTCCCCGAGCAGGTGCTTACTTTGTTAGCGATCATTTTTAATGCTTGCTTTGACCATTGCCACTTTCCGACCGCGTGGAAAGAAGCCATAGTCATAGGCATTCCCAAACCGGGAAAGCCGTTAAATGTAGCGTCATCCCACCGCCCGATAAGCCTCCTCAAGGCACTAGGGAAGTTATTCGAGAGAGTAGTACTCTCCCGAATGAAAGAACATCTCTTCAAAGACGATGTTCTAATTCCCCATCAATTCGGCTTTCGTCCCAAACACAATTGCCCCAGACAAGTCCATCGTATAGTAGAATACATCCTCAATGGATTCTACCCAAAGAGAGAAAAGACGGTCGCAGTCTTCTACGACGTCGCCAAGGCCTTCGATAAAGTCTGGCACGAAGGCCTTGTTTACAAGCTATACAAGCTTGGTCTCTCCGATCGACTCGTCCGATTAGTAGCGTCCTATTTAAAACACCGTACCTTTCGGTTCAGACACGAAGGTACTTTGTCTTCCCCACGTCAACTGAAGGCCGGCGTCCCGCAAGGCTCTGTACTCTCTCCCCTACTCTATATATCGTACACGAACGATATTCCCGTCCCCGACAACGGGGTGCAACTGTCCCTTTTCGCCGACGACACGGCAATCTACGCCAAAGGGCGAAGGCCACCCATGGCAAAGCTCCAAAAGGCGGTGAACAAGCTCGAAGCTTGGTTCAAACTGTGGCGCATCGAAGTGAATCCGGAGAAGAGCTCCGCGGTTTGCTTCGATGTTAAGCGCAGACGGGGTGACAGCGACCCCCCTCCCCTCCGCATGCAAGGGAAACTAGTTCCCTGGCAGCGCGCTGTAAAATATCTAGGCGTCACGCTTGACAAAAGGCTCACTTTCCGGCCCCATGTCGAAAGAGTGTGCCGCACCGCCCGTTTCTACCTGGGTCGCCTCAACAGTATGTTGGGTCGATTCAGTAAAATGTCCCTCAGGAACAAGCGAACCCTCTACAAGGTGTGCATTCGACCGGTGTTGACATACGCCTCCCCCGTCTTCGCTCACGCGAGCTCCCACGTCACTAAGAAACTGCAAATTGTGCAGAACATCTTCTGCCGTAGGGCAACGGCGGCTCCATGGTACGTCCGCAATGCGGACCTGCACCGTGACATGGACCTGCCTACCCTGCAGCAGTTTCTTAGAACGCTCTCCGAGACCTTTTTCAAGGCCGCGGAGGAGCACCCCAACCCGCTCGTGCGAGAGGCAGCAGCCTACGCTCCCCGCCCGGTCTCCGGCCACGTGGTACGGAGACCGAGACACGTCCTCGCGGATCCCCCCGACGAACTGTCGAGCGCCCTGAACCTCCTCCTGGAGGCTCAGGACGACTCAACAGAGCCCCCCCATGCCGTTTCAGCGGCCCCCGTAGGCCCCCAATCCCAATCCACAGCAGCGGGACCCCCTTCTGGGGTTTCGCTATAAATTCTCCAGCGTATGCTCCGTAAGGAGTGACGTTGAGCGCACCCCGTCCCTACGGGGTGTAGCATCCGATGAAACCTGAAAGGCCCTTATGGCTACAGGTGCTTCCAGGGGGTGTTTAGTACGTATGCGCCTAGGTTCTTTTGGCGAGTCGTGCATAACCAGTCCGGCCGGCCGGCTGGGATACTCATGAGAGTTCACCTCCTCCCTTCCAACCGCATTACCGAAGGGTGCCCATTTCCTTTGCGTTGGGCAAAAAAAAAAAAAAAAAAAAAAAAAAAAACTAATATGCACGACCATGGTCGTACGACCGTTGCCAAATAGGACAGCGCCTAAGGGGTTGGTGCTATTCTACTCTGCCAGACACCACACGGCCAACAGCTCTTATTCACCCTAGTAAACCAAGAATATAGGAATCAACCTAATGAATACCTAATAAGTATACTTCCTTTCTACTTGCTTTAATTATTAATAAAATTGTACTTAAATAAGCTTAATTTATATGTTCCAGGTAGGGTTGCCAACCCTACTATATAATATAGTATCCTACTATATTAGGAGACTACCTACTATAAATTAAAAATAAAAATATAGTAGGCGAAACTACTATATTTAATTAGCACAACATTACCACTTACCGCAAAACGGAACGCGTCCATAAGATCCTCAAAAGAAAAAAAATCCTGATACAAATCGAATATTAAAGAACGATCTTGAGTCTTGACATTTGTAAGACGTGACGTCAAACTCAAGTCAAATAAAACAACAGCTATAAAGCTTAATGTAGCAGAAAATATACATACATTTTATTTAAAAAACCTACTATATATTTTTTTATTAATTCCCTACCTACTATATTTTTATGGCTTCTAAACCCGAAAATACTATATTTGGTCTAAAAAAAGTTGGCAACCCTAGTTCCAGGTTACTAGAAAAACGAGAGTCAGACAATTATGTAGATCTAGAGCTCTCCGCGGCAATTCCGAATCCGTATTCAACTCAGAGAGCAGTAAATGGACTTCTCCACTTATCATTAACACGGCAGGGTGGTGCATCCGGGTTTCAGCAAGCTCCTCATACTAAAAGGCATCCCCTTTTTCACCCTCCGCATATTTACTTATAAAGATAAAAAGTGGCCAACGTCCTTCGTCAGGTTACCATCTACTATATATTTGCTTCTGTTCTGTGTTTCTGATCTGTTTAGTGGTTAAGCCCTTTCTCTGAGGGTCCCCACCTCACTGACAGCTGTTATGATGTTTTCCTTCTTAAAGCAACCAATCATCACATATTTATGCAACATAACAACTTTTATAATTGATCGCGGTTTCATATTATTCAAAAAGTGTTTCTTTTTAATGTATGGGCATCGCGTGAACAGTATGGATGAATTGGGCAATTTCGTTTACATAGGACGGATCTTCGCCATTGTATCTGGAAAAAACCTGCAGTCTTAACGAATAGCACCAACCCCATCCACTGCCGGGTGTCGTAAATGACAATTAACGTCATAGAGTCAATCATTACTTCCGTTGATCGGAAAATTTACACATTTTCACTTTCAACGCTGCGATTTCCAAATTGCCTACTAAGCGTGAAGATTATGGCACTGGCATAATGTGGAGGAGGCTTAAAACGTCCAGCGGTGAACTTTAGCAGCAGCTACGTGGGACTGATAATAATATGATGCAAGAAACGTTTGGACGGACCTTAGCAGCGCATTACGGTCCCCTGAACTACAATTGCCACTGCGATTGACGCCTATATCGACCCAAACTACAGTACCAATCCATTAATATGTTAATGAATGCTGTATTAAAAGTCGTCTCCTGTTATGCAAACATTTTTCGCTTGGGCGGCGGTGACGGGATAGGCGGGCGGGCGCCGGGCCGCCAGCGTAGCACTCCAGCCGAGCCAGTAGCCATGCGGCCTTTGGACAGAGCGTACGCGTCGCTCACGCACCGCCCGCCGCGCGCGACCGGCTCCCGAAGCCACAGGTCTCAGTGAACACCCAGTGCAGTTATCAGTGGACAACACCGTGTTACGAGATATTCTCTAGTTCTCTCGTAATTTCAAAAGGATTGTTGGTTGTTCCTGTTTACCGACCCTTGGTCTTGGTAAGTTTCATATTTATAAGCAAATTAGCGATTCACAACTGAAAGGAGACGGAAACAGGGTTAATTGTGTGGAAAACTAAGGGAAAACTGCGCCCGTTTAAGGGACTTGGTTTAACATGGAAGTCTTTTATAGCGACGACCAATTAGGAAGTATGACACCGTCGTAGTCAATGCTGCGTTCCTTGATACTGCTTTTATACCTGAAGAGGTGTACGTTACGCTAATAATGAGAATGTTGCGAGTTTGTGGGCTACACTTGTTGAATATCCTTTACCTTTGTAAGGTTTACTGCACAACTTTTCCTTCGTCAGACCTTCCTTCGAAATTGGTGTTGGGAATCCTCTAACTGTATTTCAGTATCCCTAAGTACCTAGCTACTCCAGTAGATTTTCGACCTGCTTACGAACGAACCGGGCATTCGTCTGCCTACGTATTGATACCATATCAAAATTCCTCAACTTATTTATACTTACTTAATCCTGTACACTCGAAATTTTATTTTTATCTGGCGATTGTAACCATGTTTGCGTACCCCACCTACTACACCGTATTAATCTTTAAATTCTCCAGATAATCGTGTATATCATCTTTGCTTTAGATCTTGTTATCTGCCAGCGCGTTCAATCACTGTCAGTGAGATCGGCATTAAATACTTAGGTTGTAAAAGTGATACATTGTTCATTCAAAACAAGATTAACATTACGCACGGTCTGCCTAATAATGGAGTACTACGTAAGAAAGAGTGTTTAACAACTGTTTATTAATATGCAAAGGAAAATAAGGATTGAATCAATAGCAAATAAATTTAAATAATGCACATCGGCTAGATTTGGCTTCCTGGTTCTTCCGGCGTTGCTCTACGAGATTGAACTAGCTGAAAAGCCTTATTTAACGCTAACTTCTGTAGATATAACAACTACACCTACAGCTTTTTGAGGGTGAAAGTCGGAATAACTATCTAATCCTACTCCAACCTGTTACTTCTAACTCAATTCGTTGACAGTATTAGCTTGTCCTCGGGCGCACCTGAGTGTCAAAACTCAGGTCCTGTGTCTGGTCATCGCGGTAGATCCTGGCTACACAGGAGTTGCAGCGGCAGGAATAAGTGGTGGGCCTACTAATGGTTTGTCACCAGTTCCGATCTATATATCGCGATTGTTGCCCAAACATTATTTACCATTGTTTATTTAAGGTTGACCATGTAGTTAGCCCTTAGCACGCAAGAAGATAGCTGTGTGAATTTGACAATTTTTTTTTTTAAATTCTATCTAAACTCGTATGTCAAAATCTTTGTTAGCAAGTTTTCCTTTTCTTTTCATTGAACTCGGCCTGTACCTCAAGTCTTTGCCTTCAGGTAGGTGAAAATTTAAGGGGAAGTTCGACTAGGTCGGTACATAACTGGTCAAACTCATTTTTCATGTTTGACTTATTGACATTTTTAGAGTTTGACCATTATGTAAACCCATTAGCGTATTAGGCGTTCTCTGTATGTATAACGTGCTTTTACTTAAGCAAAGAAAAACATCGTTAAGATTCTTAACGAAATCCTTCAACTCATGGTGTTTGAGCCTAATATTCCAGAAGTGTTGACTGTTTTTCAGTCTATAAACCGACCACGAAACTGTAATATCGCCCTCTTACCCCGCGGGAGATGTTTCAGTTAGTGTTGTCAATCTATAGCGGGAATTAGAAACCTCTATTCCCACTAGTTCAGTTAATTAAATAGAGCAATATGGATTAATTACTGACTGTTGGTTATGGTAATTAAAGTGCTTTTTTGTTCCATTGAATACTATTTTTCCATCTACGGATGGCTAGGCTACAGTAAATGATGGTATTTCTCAGTTAAAGTTTGGTTAATTAACTGTTAACAAGTCATAACAGTCCACGGCTGGACTTGAGCCTCCTCCACATTAGTGGATGACATTGATTGGTTAGGGACCGCAGTGTTGGAAAACATCGTAATGAAACCTGCACATTCAGGCGCCTGAATGTGTAACCATGATCCAATCTGGACAGGTTCCCGTAGTAGCAGGGTCACGGAGGTCAGATGGCAGTCGCTCCGCTGTAATTATCTGATCTGCCAAGTCCCGGATCATGGTAACCGGGACATTAACGCCAAGATGATTATTTCAGTCTACCTCTATAAAAATAGTAGCCTTTTTACGATAACTGTCAATTAGAAGGAGTTAGTGCTCCATTAATCTACTTTGTCGGACACTACACTAAAATATTCGTATAATTATGTAGTTGTAAGATAAAAAATCACCTTGGCGGTAATGTCCCGGTTGTGCTCCCGCGCGAGCACCCGGGGTTCGCCGGGACCATAGTCCAGGATTTGGCAGATTAGGTAACTACAGTGTGGAGTGACTATTTGGTTGTGAGATGATCCGCAACAAACCCATTGTCATACAACAGTCCACGTGAAATGTCTCTGTGTAATCTGCGTCTTGGGTTTTGAAAACACTAGTTTGTTAAGGGCGTTTTTATGCTGTATTTGTAGAAAATTTTAAATGTTGTAAGAACGTTTATATTTTCATTAATTGCAAAACACGTCTCTGATTTTTTTCCATACCACTATTATTAACGCCTTAGATATTTAAGGTTTTTGCACTTCGGGTGGTCGAGCTGTAAATCCTACCTAAGTACTTCAAATTTAATCGTGATGTACTGGAGCAGATTATACAATACAATACAATACAAAACTCTTTATTTGCATACCAAAGAACACAAATACAGATAAAAAATATACGGTAGGTAGTACAAAGCGCGGTCTTATCACTAATGTGATCTCTTCCAGACATCCTTCCAGACAACCATTATATTCAGTGAGTGCCGTCAAAGGGACGTCAAATCTCTTTTTTTTCTCGATTACAGTACTGTAGATCTAACAGCCTTATGTGTTGATTCGTAACAAACTTATTGTCATACAAGCAGAACAAACTATATAAATAAACATACACATCGAATACCGTACAACTCCTGGCCACCCGGAAACCTCGAATCATAATCGGATCACGAAAATTGTCGTCACATCTCACTCCCAATTGAGGAGACTGCAAAACACACACCCCTACCACGGTACCAGCAATGAGCACGCTAGTTACGCGCACTAACAATTGCCTTGTTATTTTTAGCTCCACTCGTGAATAATTGAATGAATGAGGCAATAAAGATTGCAAAGGAACGAAACGTTTAAGGGAACGAATAAATATTGCACTACGGTACATGCAACTGTCTGATGAATCATCTAAAATGGAGGGAAGTGTAGGGGGAATAATACATGGACTGTTAGAGTGACTGTACAATCCACAAAATAAATAAAAAAAGAGTGTTTTAATATCCGTTTGATTACACTCTCTCAATATAACATGCTTCAGTACATAGCAATGAAATTTTAAGTACTTCGTAGTATTCAAAGCTTGACCACCGAAAGTACAAAAATCTAAAATATTGAAGACATTTGCAGTAGTGGTAGTGTAATGGATACTTAGTTGTTAACCTTCTGTATAAATAAAATAAAAATAAAAAACATAGACGTGTTTTCCAAATAACGAAAATTTAAATAAACCTGCAACATTTAAATTTCCCTACAAACAGCACAAAAACGCCCTTAACAATCTCGTGTTTTCAAGGCCCAAGACGCTGATTACACAGAGACATTTCACGTGGCCCATTATATTTTGTTGCCACAGGCGAAATTCATTTCAGTCCTAATTAAGGGGAAAGAATTTCAGCATTTCTGTTACAACCCGTGTTTTCCTGGTTACGAAAGCCGGAGAGAGTCGTTCGTAAACATATAGTAGGGGACACAGATTAGCAAACAAGTTACATGGTACAGTGCTAATCAGTCAGTCATGTTAGCGGCTGGCTTGCTGTCCATTTGTTGACTTTCGGGGCTTCCTCTAAAGTATACATAATATAGTACAACCATGAAGTGCTCTATGGAGTTGGTATTGCCGAGATTTACTTGCTTCTTGCTTATTTTTAACTTTTTATGGTTTTCCAGTTCAACATTGAGCGACTATAACGCTATGTTTGAGGCAGTGGTGTAATACTGGTATATATGCGGCATATAACGTTTATTCCTGTTTTAAATTTAAGGATATTTTTACTTACACACAGGTACACACACACATACACAATTGTCTGATGAAAAATTAAGACTTCTTTAATTAATATGTTAAATTTGTTTATTTTTATTTTTGTTATGTTTGTTTAAACCCACTTTAAGGTTAAACTTAAAGTTATGGACATGGACGTACGCCATCTCAGCAATCGGCTTCAGCTGTAAATCAGCGTCGCAGCCTCAGCTGTGGCAATGTGCTGTGTGGGACCCGTTTTGGCATTTTATTACTCAGTGTACCTATTTAATGTAAGTCAATGTAAATGTTGTATTCTATTCTATGTTTGACGCCTAAATAGACAACCCCACTTCATCTTGGTTACGGAATTTAGTTATTGAGCTTGTCATTAGCTTGTGTTGACAGTAGGCAGCAACTTTTTGGTGTTGCCAAATCTACTAGGTATATAATATAGTATCTTACTATATTTTTGGTCAAGATACATACAAGATACACAGATATAGTGTTGGAAAAATATAGGTATAGCATCTAAATCTACTATGTATTTTAGCAATACGACGGCAACACTTTATTTGGTTATAATAAAAGACACTATTATCATTGGATAAAATACACTTTTTCCTTCAATAAAAAGTAGCTATCTACTAATATAATAATAAAAAATTATAAGATAAATAGATAATCTTGGACAAATTCACACAGCGCCATCTAGCCTAAAGTAAGCAAAGCTTGTGTTATGGGTGCTAGATAACTGATAAACTACTTATATACTTTTAAATACATACTTATTATACATAGAACACCCAGACCCGTTACAGAAATTAAAATTCATCATTTCAATTTCTGCCCGGCCGGGAATCGAACCCGGGCCTCGATGCCTTTTGCGTGGCACTAAACCACTGAACCACTCAGGTCGTCCTGAGTGAATTAATCATTTTATCACGCGATGTCGGGTAGAATAGAAGCAACCCTCATATAACTGTAAAAAATGAATGTATGAATACTATATTTCTGACACCGTAAATAGAAATCTCCCATATTCTTCTAAAAAAACTTTTAACAGACAATCTTTCCGGTTGGCAGTATTGTCGGTAGTCGAGTAATTAGGGTATCCGAAACCACATACGAATCCAACCTAGAGGTCAACGACCGCTATTACCCATCTACTTGACACCTACCATAGTTAAAATTAATTGAAAAAAGGCGTGACGTATCCATTTTAATTAGGTAGTTATAACTGTTGTATTAACAAACAAAGATGTACCATAACGTGTTATAGCACCATTAGTACCCATTCTTATCTAGGTAAGTGTCAATACCTAGGTCTGAAGTGTGGATTATAGTTATTAATAGTTTCCTTAACGATCGCGTATCATATTACAATAATGGAAGACGTTGTTCCAATGTTATTGTTTTGTGTTTAATGTGTTGGATCAGTTGGATGGGTTACGGTGTGATGGCAGAATGCCATTATGATGAAAGCTATCTTGTATCACAGTCTAAGTAGTGTGACGACAAAGCTTTCTTGCAGAAATCGAATCGAGAATCGAACCCGGCACCTCTGCGAGGCGACCGGCATGTTACACCAACTGAACCACTCAGGTCGTAATTTTTCTCTATTAATCAAGTGCTCATCATTACAGCCCATACAGTCCACTGCTGGACTTAGGGCCTCGCTCACGAAAGAGGTTATTGCCATAATCTCCACGCTTGGCAGGCGGGTTGGAGATCGCAGTGTATAAAAATAATAATGAAAAACGCTGCTGCCCATTTTCCAGCCTACGGAGACCTTTTGCCTCGATAATATGAGTCGCCTTGTACGACACCCGCCGTGTAAGCGAGCGGCCACACAGGAAAGACGTGACACGTCGCGGACGCGGCACCCGTTCAATTTACTTTCATACTAAATGTATAGAAACGTCGCGACGCAAAACCTACAGGAAAGACAGGGCGCGGACAGGGCGCGGACGCGTCACAGACACGACTTAAAACATACAGAAAAGACGAGGCACGGGCGTGCCGCGGCGAGAGCGGGGGTGCGGGCGGGGCGCGGGGAGCCGGGCCTCACCCGCAGCGCTTGCTGTCCTTGTCTTGCCTACGGTCTTGACTGGTCCGCGACGGCGCCGCGTCCGTGCCCTGTCTTTTCTGTATGTTTTAAGTCGCGTCCGCGTCCCGTCTGTGCCCCGTCTGCGTCTTTGCTGTGTGGCCGCTCGCTAAGGGGTTGGTGCTATTCTACTCTGCCGGATGCCACACGGCCAAGTGTGTCAAGTGTTATTTTAATGCAAACGAATCACGTCATACATGTAACAAGGACTGTAAAGATTGATATATTATTTCCCCAATAGTTTTATTCCCATTTGCGTTTTCCCCACTCGCGTACCTATAATTATTTTCGTACATGTATTTCACCAATCGCATGTGTCCATTACTTTATTTACCCGTACCGTCATTTTGTATCCGTTTTCGTGTGTTGCAAATTTTTGCCAGTAGCGTAATTTCCATACGCGGTTTTCCCCATCTTTAAATAAGTGGCATTACAGTAAATGCATTTGCCGTTACAAACTAAAGGTAAAATGAGTAATCAGTGTAACCCCAATTACGCCTTCACAACTGTCCACTGGTGGACAATTCTACTCACGAACCAAAACGTACCTATTATTATTTTTATTAGACATAGATATAGACAGTATTTTATTCGGATCCTCATTATATCCTTAACCTAAAGTAAGTATAGTAAATTATAATTATTGAAAATTACATAAGACCAGCCAGTGATGTAACGGAAACCGAAATGGACCAGTCTCATCATAATGTTGTGAGGGCCAATGCATCCATTATTAATCATTTATTTCAGACCAATTAAAAATGTTCGGTTCATATTGTATTGTGTTGGTAAAATTACTTATAAAATATTGTTAAAATCAATCAACTGGGTACATAACTAAATATTCAATTCATAAAATCATCACAATGTCATAATCAAAAATGGATTCAAAATTCAAATAAAATGTCAAATTGTTAAGTAGGCCGTTGTTAAGTATATTATTAATAAAAATGAAGTCCCAGTATATACAGTGCCACAAACTTTTTGACACTGAGAAAAACAGTGTAAAAATGGCGGCACTTTATTCATTTTGAATGCATTTGAAATGACAACAACAGCGACACTGTCACTGGGTCTCATAAGTTTGTGACGCTGTTGTATGGTCAATGACTTGACGCCAAGTAATCAAGCAAGTAGCAGCGTCGCGGTGAATTCAATTCGGACGGGCGCGGACAGCCCATAGGACAAACCTTGGTCTCTGTCAAAGAGATTTTTATACCAGGATATAGTATCTTTGTGGTGAGAGCGTCAGTGACCGAGTAGTTAAGGTATCCAATGACTTTTTCTGAGTTACGTACATTAGTGAATGCTAACCGATGCTCTTACGGTGAAGGAAAACATAATGAGGAAACCTGCACATTCAGGCGTCTCAATGTGTAACCATTATCCAATCTGGTCAGGTTCCAATACGATAGGTGGCTTGCTAAGCGAAAACAAATAATATATTGGATTAGATACTATCACGATTGTTATTTTGAAGCAATTAATTTAAATGACCTGTAAATTATTTTATCAATAAATAAATGTCTATGTCTATGTCAAAACTAGCAAGCAAACGTGCGAAGAAAAACGTGGAAAAAAACGTTTTACTCTCTTGGCTCTTGGCTAGCTAGGAGGCCACTAGTAAGTGCGGACGTAGCCCAGCCCCCCATATTCAAATTCGTAGCGCCGATAACAGGACCAATTTCGCAATGTCCGCTGTACTATACCCTGGTATAAAGAGTGGCGACAGTCGTACTACATCCATCGGCCGTGTGTGACAAACAGGCGTTATCACCTATATCGCTGTGATAAACCCTGACGGAGATAGTAGCCAGCACTTATGGCCTCACGCTATCTGGGGTCAACATTGCGGCGCGACATAAACTGCTAACCCGAGAAATTATTATTTATATTTTTTATTATATTATTGCTCGTTTATCGTTTATTGTTTTGAGATAGTGAGGCTGGTAGACGGAGCGGTGGGATTTTTTTATTATTGAAGAGGGCAGCCGGGAAAATGTTACTTAAATGAAACTAGTTGGTTACTTAAATAAAACTAACCATTAAATACATACCATAAAGCTAACTATTACAATATAACTTAATCTTCGCAACCCGGCCCGGCTTCGCACGAGTAGAAACCTTAACAAATTATACACATATTCCTTTCTCTTAAATCACTATGTTTATTGGTGAAAACTGCATGGAAATCCGTCCAGTAGTTTGGAAGTTTATCGCGAGCAGACAGACAGAGAGACCGACGTGGCGTAGGATTTAGTTCTATAATATTTAGTAATAAGTCTTTAAAATTATTAATCAGTTGAAATACAATAACAATAACCACTCAGACGGGGAGTGTAGTCACCGACAATGATGGTATAGTCACGAAGTGGACTAGGTGTAGGAAGGCGGACCCCGGACCCTTGCGTGCCGCTCGAGAGCACAACTGCAATATTTTATCAAAATTTGTTTTTTGGGCGAATATTCATACTATCTTTCTAACTCACTAACTTCCGCTTGAATGTTTATCCTAACTCGCTGTTCGCAGTTATAATATCATCTTAGAAGGATCAGGAAATATCTTTATAATACCCGTCTTTAATTAGTGGTGGATATTAACTATTTTTATTTTTTATTTTTTCATTTATACTTTGAGTCTCGTTATGTGAATAGTTGTATGTAACTGTTTGTATTTGTAACTATGTAAAATTTTAATGTAAACTGTATTGCACCGCCTGCAATTTTTATTACCAGTTTTCGGGTGTTGTCAGGTGGC
This sequence comes from Blastobasis lacticolella, assembly GCA_905147135.1. Lineage (NCBI taxonomy): Eukaryota > Metazoa > Arthropoda > Insecta > Lepidoptera > Blastobasidae > Blastobasis > Blastobasis lacticolella. Next base: position 11,028,389 of record LR990058.1, read on the forward strand.
CCGCATGCCTGTTTGTCTGCCGTATTCCATTAAAAAAGACTGGTAGATAAAGCTACTGATTTTTAGGTCCACCTTTGTGCTACGTTGTGCATTAAGTGATAATAAGAAATAAAAATGGGACTGCTAGAACAATCAAAAGGAAACTTACACAATTTCGGCGACGCATCCGCAGTGTCCCGAAATAGCCGCGGATGCATTAGCCGAATGCGCCTACACCTGCCGGCCGCGTTATTGGCTTATTTTTAAGACATTGCCCTACTTACTAGCAAATTACGTCTGTGTGTTTGTGTAATATTAATATTTATGCGATCGGCTTGATCTCCCGCTTGGGATATTACTCAACGGGATATTACTCAACAGCTCTACTCTCTGGCATGCCGGTTCTGAATTTTGTGTGCCTTGGGAAGCTTTTACGGGGGGAAATAGGCAGCTAGTTCTGATCAATAGTCAAACGTAAGCCTGCTAATACATACTAATCATTAAAATGGATCAATTTATCATAATAATTTAGGAAGCACAGTGTTCGTAGAGCCGACACGTCTAAAAGATAAGTTTAGACAGTGGTAACCTATTTTTTTTAACTAAAGATGTTATAAGTTTGACGTTTGTATCTGTATCTTTGTGTGTCTGTATGTGGCATCTTAGCTTTCTGGCTTAGATACGGTTTTCCCTATTTGAAAGCCAATTTAGTCGAGATGGTTCTTAGCTTCATTAAAATTCGTTCTGCAGTTTAGTAAATAATCGAGTTTAAGTAAAATTGGTAGGGGGTTACCCGACGTTTTTGTCGGTTAGGTTATATAAATAAATAAATAAACCCAAGTGGCCGCGCTCAACGATCTGGAAAGAACAATTTTTACAGGCAGCCAAGCGAATTAACCAAATCGGAGAATGACGTCTTGCATCATCATCACAACCCATAACAGTCCTCTGCAGGACTTAGGGCCTCTTCCAGGAGCTTATTGCCACAATCTGGCAGATGGGTTGAAGATCGCAGTATTATAAATATAACAATGGATAACGCTGCATCCCATTTTCTAACCAACGGAGACTCTAGATCTTTTGCCTCGAAAACATGAGTCGCCTTGTACGACACCGAGTGTAAGGGGTTGGTGCAATTCTACTCTGCCGGACACCACCCGGCTATTGCATACGACGTCGATACCGCTTGAATTCACATTTAATACTGTATACCTATCAATGGTTCACGTAAATAACGTAAACAGAACTATCAGCAACGCGACGTGTGTTATTGTACATGGCAATTACGTAATTTCACATGTTTACACTATTTGTGTTATGGTTATGATAAATCGATACCCTGATAAGCTATGAATAGCAAACGGACACTGCCACAAAGTTATCTGACCTGGTGGCTAAAACTGGAACTTAGTGTCGCTATTTAGAAATGTCACAATAACACAACACACATCACAGCCCGTAATAATCCACTGCAGGACTTAGGGCCTCTCCCACGAAAGGGGAGGTTATTGCCATAATCTCCACGCTTGGCAGGCGGGTTGGAGATCGCAGTGTATAAATATAATAATGGAAAATGCTGCTGCCCATTTTCCAGGCTACGGAGACTCTTGATCTTTTGCCTCGAAAACATTAGTCGCCTTGTACGACACCCAGGAGTGTAAGGGGTTGGTGCTATTCTACTCTGCCGGACACCACACGGCCAACGTGTGCACAACACATTATTTATTTATTTATTTACCATAAATTTACAGCGTTACAGTACTTACAAATTACTAATACACTGCAAATATCAATATGTTGTCATCGACATGGCCGTGCGGTGTCCTGCAGAGTAGAAGAGCACCAACCTTTTTCACTCGTGGGTGTCGTAAGGTCGACTAATGGGTTTCGAGGCAAAAGTTCTGGAGTCTCCGTAGGCCGGAAAATGGGTAGCAGCGTTTTCCATTTTTATATTTACAACACTGCGATCTCCAACCCGCCTGCTAAGCGCTGAGATTATTGCAATGACCTCCCCTCTCATGGGAGAGGCCCTAAGTCCTGCAATGGACTGTAATGGGCTGTGATGATGTCACCAACAGTGACGCCGTTACCGGGTCAAATTTGTGGTACTGTACGACTTACAAATTATCACTGGCCCATTCAGAATTTTCGTCATTGCACTCACATTAACAGACTGCCATTACTGATATTAAAAACTGTATTGGGAACGACGAGTGTGATTCACAGCGTGGAAAGGTTAAAGCTTTTTGATTCGCAACAATTACACTGATTGGGAATGGGGAATACATCCCCATTTCAATCTATGAATACAGTGAATCACGTTATAACGCTGACTACGACCTTGGCGCATAGAGATATTAAATACATCGATATTACACAATAAAATCGATACGATGGTTAGGTTCATGGGCGCCTTTACCCGTACTTGAGCTCAAACTTGGTCCCCAAATTTAGCCAGCTCAGCTCCCTCCAGAAGTGCAGCAGTTCGCACGATTTCTCGGAGGGATCCGTGCCTGTCCATTAGTCCCTCACACTCCAGGACCACATGGGCCGCTGTCTACTAGGTATTCAATGAACAAAGAGCTGTCTGTAGCTCCTATCGTGAACAGTAGTTTGTTTAAGTTGTAGAAATGCATCGATATAATTTATTCGTAATGTTTTTTATTATAATTTTCATGTCATTCTACGTGCATGAAATAACACTTAATATAGTAATACGTACCAATACCTATATACATAAACTTGTTTTCGTTAAACCTCGGATTATAACAACCATTGCGTTATAACGGGAGTCACTGTATTATAAATTATGAGAATGGCAACTTTTCACACAAAAAACGAATATTACTCGGATGAAGTCGCTGGCAAAACCTTTATAAATCTATGCTGATAAAGTGAATGTTTGCATACAGAGAGTTATCTCTTGGAACCACTCAATCAATTTAAAAACATCTTACATTAATATGAAGCTACGTTCTTTACGTTATTCAGTGATCGATGAAAAATAATTTATTCTCGTGCATGAAAATTTTAAGCTCATCACTTTTATCTATCTCAAACAACTTACCTAAGTAGGTATTCCTAAGCGATGGCTGATTACGTGGGACACGGATACTTTGTGGTATCATAGGAAAAGCGTGACAGATGTCCGAGTAGGCGACGAGTGTTGGAAAGTTTTACATATGGATGAGAAGAGCGTAACATTATGTAGTGCGACGTAAACATAGCCCTTGGCAACATTGCATATGAATTACTATGACCACTTAGTCACGGCGTTGAGTTTCCTCATACATTGGTGAAGCTAAATGCTGGTCTAACGCCCGAATATTCGAATTTATCTTAATTTGAAGGGCTCATTAGATACCATACTATCCGTTTTGAATGTCAAAGATTTGAAAGTGACCGCATAGTGTTTAAGAGCCCTTAAAGTTTAGAAGCATTCCAGTATTCGGGCGTAAAACTAATAAACCTAAAGTTTAACTAATAAAGAAATTTAAAGCTTTTACTTGTTAGAACTCACTTAGGAAAGAAAATCTTATAGGGAATTTCACCCTTTTGTTCGCAGTGCAAAAAGATTAGAAAGTCCTTCATGGTTAAGTTTTTTTTTGCTCTGTGTTTGTAGGTATCCGTTATACCGAGCTAATCATAAAATAAGCTGCAAGCTTTCGTCTAGACCAGAAAAACAAATGTCTGGAAATTATGTCAGATTAACCATGACGTGTGTCAGACAACAACGCTATATCTGAGCCAGGAATAGCGCTGTTACGCGCCGCACTGAGTTTATTTACGCTTTATTATAAATAAACCTCTATACGCCTGTCTGTCTGTCGATACGCAGTACATTCCGTCGCGATAACGCACTCAGCTCAACGCAGCCGTTGGAGGTGAAAAGTGATTATTTTGACGGCTTGGTAACCTTGAAACTTATAGACAAAACCTAAATATTATCGTAGCAAATAACAAAAAACAAACATCCTTTCAAACATTGGACTTTATAATATCAGGAAGCATGATTAAACAAAGAACAGAGGCTTTATTTTTCAATCGATCGCATCGATTCAAACGGTTTTAATTATGATTTTCGGCATGAAAAACTCCAATTTTATTAATAACATTGGAAAAATCAGCATCATGCATAAAAACATGTTTTCATCCCAAAAATCACAGTTAAAAACCGCTCGAATCGCAACAGCTAAACGTTGTGAATGAAATTCATACCAACGGTTCACCTGCGGTGTACGGCGCAATTGGGACGGCAATCAATGCAAATCGCGCCCACCCTCAGCCAGCACGTAGACGCTTTGATTAGCATTGATTTTATTTGCGTACCCAGTAATTGGGCTCATTCGAAACTAGTCAAGAGATCAGTAACTGTATTCACAATGGCTTGGAAATCGGATTCGGATACGGAATCGACAAAGGACCCCGCAAAAGTTCTTAGGAAAATGTGGTTTCAGTAGAGTTTCCGTGGAATCTATCAGGATTCTGAATAACAGTTTTCGAATGGATCGACACGGATTCGCCGCTTACGAATTTCGTGTCGAATCGTTCGGAAACGGTTTCGAATCATTGTGAATACGGCTACTGTTCTATTGAGTGCTGCCGAACCTCGGCGAAGCAAGGAGACAGGAGATAGAGAAAATTATTAGGTAGACTATATTACAGATTGGGGGTTATAGCTTAACGCGTGTCCTTTATGTATCCTTTATACGATGTGGACCTATCTAAAATTTGCCTTACGTTCATCTAGATTCTAGATATTATTTTATATTTGTCTGGGCTAAATGCCAAATGAGGGCAATAGCCGGCTCCATTTGGAAGTGAACGAAAGGCAAACAAGTTGTTTGCTTGACCTGAAACTGACCATGACTCTTGTAGTATATTATGTTAAAAATTAAATTATTTCTACAATTTGCTGTGTAGTAAAATTATATAACTCAGTGGCAAACGAGCAGGCAGCCATATTTTCGATTCGTAGGTACATTTTCATAACCTAACAAAATGTAGAACCGCAGGTATCATCTGAAAATGTTGTTCAACAAACCGTTGTCAGAGGACTAAGCTAGCATGCCTCGTGACTCGTTACGCTTTAAACCGAAACGCAAATAAAATATAAACTTTAAAATTAAATCATGGCATTAATGTCGTGGTTGTGCTCTCGTGGTGTGTGGTGCCGCCACCTCAAAGAATAGCACCACCCCATCGCTTCCCGTGGGTGTCGTAAGAGGCGACTAAGGGACAAATCCGAAAGGTGGGCAGCAGCATCTTTCTGGGTAGATTTACATCAACTGCACTGCGATCTCCAACCCGCCTGCCAAGCGTGGAGATTATTGCAATGACCTCCCCTTTCGTGGGAGAGGCCCGAAGTCCTGCAGTGGACTGTTATGGGCTGTGATGATGATGTGCTCTGTACACGAGGCTCCGCGGTCCGCCTTGACCGTGATCCAGGATTTGACAGGATTTTACCTTCTTGAACCTGCTACCAGGGGAACTTGACCAGATTGGAGTATGGTCATTCATTCATACATTAGTCGCCTGAACGCAGGTTCCGTCACTATGTTATCCCTCACCGTAAGAACAAGGTTAGCATTCAAGTAATGCTCACATACACATAAAACATAACTTAGTAAAGAGCCATTGGTACATGGCCGCTGTGGGATTCGAACTCAGTACCTCTCCCTTACGAGTCGGATACCTTAACCACTCGGCCACCGACGCTCCCACCATAAAGGTACTATACCTTGGCCACCAACGCTTCCGAAATAATAACTATAGTTTTCCTAGGCATAAAACAAACATCTACGCTCTCACAAACAAACTCTAGTAACTAGCCAATGAGTTAAACTTCCTGGAAAGAAAATTGAAACATGTTTATTCTGTAGAAATGTATGACATTTTTCTTACCTTGACCCTTCGCGCACGGACTGAGAACATAACGTTATTGAGAGCAAATAACGAAGGTACGAGTAACTACAACAATTTCACCGAACGTGTTTTGCTAGCTATGTTTGCAATACATTTGTTTTGAAGCGGCCGTTCTAAATTGTAGTGCAGCTTTAAAATGGATTTTTACTACTCAATCAAGCTTACGGCCTGAATGATGGTAAGCAATAACCGTAGCCTATTGAAACAGGTGAATTAAGTCTCTAAATAGAATCCTATTGATTTAATAGGCTAATTACCCTTGTCGGTAATTCCATCCGTCATCCGTCAGGGGTATCCCACTTGAGTTACCGACTCTTAAAATTTTCGATGATGTTCTTACTCTCCACGGAGCTCCTCATCCTACAACCTTAGTATGCGTGGGAGAAAGTATAGTTTGAACCGCACAGTTCGCGTCCAATTTAGTTCAGAGTTGTGCAGAGGTAAATGACATGGACGAAGAATCAAGTTGGTCTGCACTTTTATAAATTTTATGTTCTACAATATACATATATAATGATAATAATTGACTTCTTCAAGTACTGTCGGTTAAGCTTTCAACCACAAACAAACTACTGCTTACTACGTACCTTTAATATTATAGCTTTACTTCACCGGGCTTTCGTACATTCAAACACCGCTGATTCAGCTTTTATGCGATAGCACTGGAGCTGGAACTCGCTTAGTCCTTGGAAGTGAAATAACTGCAACAAGAAAACAGTGACATTACATTGTACTCCACAATCAAATATATAGGGAAATTATTGAGCATAGTTGTTCAAAAATTATCTTTTTAATTGAAAGACTTTTTTCAGACCTTCAGTCTGCCCGAATAACTCTGGAGCGACTGCACATCTCGGAATACAATATGTCGAGATTCTCGCAAGTGTACCTATGTCCTTTTAGATCTATAGGCTTATAGAATGTATTTGAACTTTACTTAAATAGCTGTAAGACTTTGTATGTTATTTTCGGATTACTCCTGGTCCTATAGCCAATACATTAAACGAATCTTAGATCTCTGATCTTTTATTTCTCTCTTTGTGTAACATTGCTACGTTTTCGTCGAACTAGCTGCTAAACTGGAATGCCTAGGACATGAAACGCACCACTTACAATCTCTTGCGAATACGGTTTTTCAATTACGGTTTTTAAAACTAAACGTAAAATAAATCCAAGTCGTGCTGTTTGTATTTTACGTTAACAGACTCGGTCTCCAGGACTATTTGCGGCTCGCCACTGCAAGCGTTACTATAGTAACAGTTACCGCCGCCGACACGATGACGACAGCCGACGATGTTCCGACTGCACGCCGACGGTAAGTTGACTGCAGCCGCTGACGCGCTCTGACTGTACGCCGTTAGACAGTCCACGGCAGCCGCCGACGGCACGTTAACTGCAGCCGCCGGCGACGCGCCGACTGTACGCCGTTGGCCATTCCACGTCAGCCACCGACGGCGCGATTACGGCAACCGACGACACGCCAACGGCACGGTAACTGCAGCCTACGGCGACGCCGTGGCGCCGACTGTACGCTGTTGGCCAGTCCACGGCAGCCGCCGACGGCACGATGCCAGCAACCGACGACGCGCCGACTGCACGCCGACGGCACGTAGACTGCAGCCGCCGAGGATTTAGATGGCTGCCGTTGACAATATTCAGTTCGTGTGTTTTAGCTTTAAACGTGCATACTTGTATCTTCACAAAATAATATATAAGCAAGAAAACCAAGAAAACGGAGTAAATACGTAAATACCTACAGGTATCAAAGTGAAACCTTCCATTTGTTTTTTTTTTTTTACTATTTGGGTGACTTACAGCGTAATAAACATTTAGAGTGTAACCAAAGTAAAATCATATGCTAATGATAAGTCTCCGTCTTACCTTATTATGCAGGTAGCGTTGAAAACATTTTCCCCTTGTCTCGCCTTATCGCCAAGCGTCTGACGCTACAAGCAGGAATGAAGCGATGTTGGCTTAACATAAAGTGTATCAATATTGTGCAGTGTTATGCGGAAATGAGATCAAAATTTGTGCAGCACTTTGGATTATGGAACCACATACAAAGTACTTAAGAGGGAGAGCAAATATTGTAAGGATATTATATTATGAAACCCATCAAAACTCACGTGGAGGTGATTAAAACCCGTTAACCGTTGTTTGGAAATCGTGTTGTGGATTTCCAATTGCCTTTTAAGTGATCACCGACGTCCTTTGACATGTAGGTGTGCGAATGTGTTTCTGTGCCTTTGAAAGGCCCAAAAGAGAAGGAGAAGGGCTCAGCATCGAATGCAGCTGCAGAAAATATAATACTCATTGATAACGTTCAACACCAACTAATCTGGAAGTATATACTACTAGCCACAGGCGCAGCCAGGTTTTGGTTTTGGGGGGGGGGGTTCAAGATTTAACATAAAATATCGATCCATACCCCCCCCCCCCTCCCCCTCCCCTCATATATGGAAATGTGGGGTAATCGTAATAAAAGTAACTAACAATGAAATATAATCTAGCGTAGCGAGCTTGGAAATTTTGGTATTTTGGCTGTAAAAATCTGGACTGTGAAACCCTACTGTCTGTTTCAACCCATACCCTACCCTACCTCTTCTCAAACCCTACCGCACCGTATCTTGTCCTGATAGTTACAAAATCGGTTCTGAAATGATGTAGGGTTATAACTTAGGAGTTTTTTAGAGATAAAATATAGCCTATGTTATTAGCTGGTAATGTAGCTTTCTACATTATCAGCAAATCTAATCGGATTGTATTTATAGATATACGACCTAAGTGGTTCAATGGTCAACATGCCGGTCTGCCACGCAAGAGGTCCCGGGTTCGATTCCCGGCCGGGCAGAAATTAAAATGATGAATTTTAATTTCTGTTACGGGTCTGGGTGTTCTATGTATAATAAGTATGTATTTAAAAAAGTATTTCAGTTATCTAGCACCCATAGCACAAGCTTTGCTTAGTTTGGGGCTAGATGGCGCTGTGTGAATTTGTCCACGAATATTTAATATTTATATAGATAACGTTAGCTACCTGAAATTTATTTGCGTTATTTGCTGATAATGTAGCTTTCTACATTGTAAGCAAATCTAGATCTATAGATATGGATACAATCCGATTAGACTTAGCTACACATTTGGTTATGAGTCTGCTTACGTGTTCTCCGATCAGCACAATCTGGACTTTTTCAAAGTCATAGTGAATAGGATGTTCCTGGAAAGGCATGCTCCTTCAGCTTGATCGACGTTTACCATTATATGATATGGCGGTCAAATGCACGCCTGGTGATTACGCAGTAAAAATATGATACACTTTAACTAGGTTTCTTTACATTTAAAATAACAGTCACTTAATAACAATCGTAAAATTAACTGTCTCAGAATACAGTTTAACGACACTTAATTAAAAACACATAAACAAGCCTTTACCGAAATCCCACGATTGAACGTCACCAAGATGTTCACTGTATTAATTAATAAATTTTGAAAAGGGCCGCTTTCGTGGCGACATTTTAGCAGGCTTGTTCCCGCCAGTGAATAACTGCTGTCGAATCCCCGTGTTTTATGCCCGGACTAAATTGGCTAGCCAACAGGCAACTGTTGTATACAGCCCCAATTTTGTATTTTATGCCCCTCCTCAGATTGCAAGTGGAAGTAATAATGGGAAGTATAAGTAGATGTTTTGTCTCCCATGGGTGTTTCTTGTTGGTTGATAGCGTGTCGCGTCGTGTGTACTTAACTTACACACGACTATTTAATAATTCAATGTTTAAAATTGATATGTATTGTTTTTGTGTGAAACAGAAAAGCGGGCTTCCACTTAATGGAAAGTGGCCACTGGTATTCTGAAAAGTGGAATTCTTTATTCGGGCAGCTCCAGTTCGAACTCTCTTTCATCATCAATCACCTTTCACAATCTACAGCTAAACTTGAGCCTCATTCACATTTGTGAAAGGTTTTGCCAAAGATTGGAAGATTATAATATTTTAATAGGGTTTGAAACACGCAACAGAAAAAACTGCTGCCCATTTCCTGGTCCAAAGATGTCCTAGCTAGTATGCTTCTAAGCCATTAGTTGCCTGCTCGTTACTGGAAAGGGTTGGTTCTATATTTTCTGAACACCACAATCTTTTATATTTAATGTATTTTATTCTGGCTATTCAGGTGGCAAAAAAGCTTACTACGGACTGAATACCAGAAATTCAGTGGCGCGTTGCTGAACCCGAAAAACCTTTTCACACCCTTAGGTGCCTTATATCCTTGGCCGAGATTTTACAAGTATGGATATGCGATATTCACTATGGTAAATTTTAAGGCCCAAACACGATGAACATTCGTTACCTATTACAAAAAACAATATTTATACAAGTTCGTTTGAAACTTTAAACCCGTCTTTCCAAATAAAACACTTTTATCGGATTAAAACCGGGATTAATCCGGGAATGTTTGACATTCAGAATGCCATTCATCGCGCAAACAAGAGTGTATACTGTGTATACTATTTCTATTTTTGTTATATATTGGTTAACCAATATGTATTAACTTTCAACAACATGTCTTTACCTAAACCTCGCCTCTTTTCATTCTATTTATCTTTTTGGATTTTCGGTTTATTCGGCTCTGTTGCATACATCCCTCCGGATTTAATATTCAAATTGCCTTACATATACACATAAGCGTATTATGTACAATATTCTCAGTGTCTTTGTTAGGAGCGTCGGTGGCCGAGCGGTTTAGTATTCGACTCGTAAGCAAGAGGTAGGTACCGGGTTCGAATCCCACTTGACTTGATGACTCTTTTCTGAGCTATTGTACTATTGTACTATAGTTGAATTCTAACCGATGCTTTTACGGTGAGGGAAAACATTGTGATGAAGCCAACACGTTCAGGGGACTGAATTTATAACTATAATCCTAGTTATGTTCCCCTGGTAGCAGGGTCACGGAGGTTAGATGATAGTTGCTCCACTGATTACCTGATCGCCAAATCCTGGATCATGGTCAAGGCGGACCCCGGGCTCGTGCTCGAGAGCACAACCGGGACATTATCGCCAAGATGATAATTTTTTATTTTATCTTTTTGGATTTTCGGGTGTTGCATACATCCCCCCGGATTAATATTTAAATTGGCTTACACATAGACATAACCGTATTTATTATGTAAAATATTCTCAGTGTCTTTGTTAACGTCACAGCCTCCAGCATAATTTGATCTCACTCAGCCACATTGTAGCCACAATAACGAACGTGGTACATTATAATCGAATTATTAAACTATGCCACATTAACAATATGACGTGCATAGTGGCGTCTAAGTCATTTAAGTGAATGTGATTGGTAATTTGACCCTTCTAATGGATTTGATCCACTGTATTCTTCTACGTATCATTAAATTGATTTGTTAAGTAATTAATGAGTTAGGCCATAGTGCTGCAAGGTGCAGTTTATTTAATGATCATTATGATTGTAGCATGCCTTGTAAAGTTCTAAACAGCTACTTAATTTAATACTGTCGTTACGAAACTTTTTTATTTGTTGTTCGAGACTTAAAACATTGTAAATAGAAAAAATTTACGCCTACCGAATGTTAAAAACACAGAAGAAAGATGTCTACAATCATGAAATTATTTAAACGGTCTAACTAACTTTGATAGATTGACTTGTTTTTCAGTACAAATCACTACATATTATAAAACAAAGTCCCACAACGCGTTTGTCTGTCTGTTCGCGATAAATTCAAAACTACTGAACGGATTTTAATGCGGTTTTCACCAATAGACAGAGTGTTTCATGAGGAAGGTTTACGTGTATAATGTGTTAGGTTACTACCCTTGTGGAGCCGGGGGGGTCGCTAGTACATATTAAAATTTAAATAGGCTCTAACATACCTGTTAATATAAAGGTAGGGCACAGCACACATAGAGGTTTACTTACAGAATATCGCAGCCAAAAAAGTAATATTTTAAATAGTATTGTATTCCTGCCGGTGAGTAAGGTCTCCAGTGCTTAATGGGGTGGGGCTTTGGCAGTGAATAGGCCTACCATTGGTGAATGGGCATAACTCCTGATGTTGCTAATGTCATATAGCAGTGACCACTTTCCATCAGATGATTCGGTGGCCTGTTTGCCTATCGTGTATGATAAAAAAATCAGTGACTAAAATAATTACACGAAACTATCTGAACAAAAAGATTACCCCACAACAACTTAATTGTTTTACAAACAACCAAAATATATTACGTCACGTCAATGAAGTAAATATGAAGGGTACTATTTTAGTCGTAGCCAAACAAATTTTATAGCACGTCAAGCCCTAGGTACCTTTATATCTATATCATCCCTAATAAAATTATTGTATTTGTTTGTGATGAAAAAACTCAAAAACTACTGGACCGATTTTAAAAATTCTTTTACTAATAGGTACGTTAGTCCCGACTAGCTTACGTAGGCTACTTTTCATCCAGGGAAAACAAAAGGCTCTAGCGGAAAAGTTAAATGTTTTCAGAGATCCGAACTGCACGCGGATAAAGGCTGCTGGCAACGCCTAGTTGTTAATCAGCCTGTCGTATGTTTTTTTTTCATTTTAGGTAGGACAAAAGTCGTTAAAGCAGACATACTCTTCAATATAGTTGTACTTTTTCTCTCTTTTTATATTAGGCATGACGGAACAGTTCGTGTGGGAATCCGGTCGGCGTTTTATTAACGTTATTAGATTAAGATTTATTTAGTTTATAAATTAGAAATTTACATGTCTACATTAGTACATTCTTTTTTCATTTTATTTTAAATTACAAGTTTTCAAGTTAAACGACATATAAATATTGCGGCCATGTACCAGTGACTCTTTTCTGAGTTATGTACATTAGTTGAATTCTAACCGATGCTCTTACTGTGAGAGAAAACATGCACATTCAGGCGACTGAATGTGTAACTATTTTCTAATCTGGTCAGGTTCCCCTGGTAGCAGGGTCACGGAGGTCAGATGGCAGTCGCTCAATTGTAATTATCTGGTCTGCCAAATCCCGGATCATGGTCAAGGCAGACCCCGGGCCCTCATGCGCGAGAGCACAACCGGGACATTTACGCCAAGATTATAGTTTTTTATGGAAAACTGTTCTAGAACCTCCGTATGGTGCCAATTGTTTCACGAAAAGTAACGGAATTTCCAAGTTTATTCTTTTGAGCTATGCGTTGTTTATTTAGGTTCGGAACTGTCAAGATGTAGGCACTTTAGACACTAGAACTAACCAAATTAGTTAAATTACCTTCGTTATTAACTAAATGATTAGTAGTTTCGGTGATTGAAAGCCATTAGTTGGACATGTTAGTTGTGTTAACACTAACATAGACAAATTACAAATTTTATAGATGATCAATTTGTAAGTAGGTAGGTACATTTATGTACGAGACGTATATACTCACGAGAGAGATGTATATACTCACGGGACAAAAAAAAACAGGGTAATCCCAACTGAACGTAGCTGAATAAAACCCTCCTACGTGGCAAGGCAACACTTTGGTAGCGCCCCTGGTGTTGCTGATGTCCACAGGGGGCGGTGACCACTTTCCAACGGGTGGCCCGCAAACCTGTTTGTCTGCCGTACTACCTAAAAAATATCTATGTGTCTTCACTGTAGGTCTGCAAACCATCAAGCTACTTTTGTAAACATATATGGTTCCCATCTCAGCTTTCCTTTTAAAGGTATTACGGTACCTTGCCCGTGTATTATTCGGGTAGTATATTCTTAAAAGCCGCATGAAAACCAACTGGCTATACTTAGTTACCTACATCGTGTACGTACAGACTAAATTAAATAATAATATACCGTTAAAACAATATAAATCGTATAATTCTGTACGATGCTAACAAAGGGACTACGGTCCGTACGATAAATTGAATCAAAGTAATTACTACGTGTAACTTTTGGGTTGCTCTCTTAGATCTTGATTATGGTATAATTTATAGTTGAATAACAAATAAATGTTAAATGAAATTGTTTTGAAAGTATCTAATTATTAACAGTGTTTCTTTTACGAACAATTCTGTTAAGTTCAATGTTATGTCTAGTTACCTAATCGGAATCATTATCCATCAAATACTTGAGTAAGAGATAGGTAAGTAGGAATTGAAGATATGAATTTTTTTCACTGGAACAGAAATTGATATCACTTTTGACCTTAGTCTAACCCCAGCTGTCATCGGCATGTTTTTGTCGTAATATTGCCTAGATTACAATTTAAAACGAAGTCGAGGCTCCGAATATAAATTGTACAAAATTTCTTTACTCGGACAAGTAATTTGATCGTCGAGCCAAACCGAAGCTTTATTAGAGTTTCACTAAGAGATTCCAATGCCAAAATGATGATGATATGAATTGATATTCTCCCGATGAAGCCTATCAAACAACATAAAATTGTCTGTCAAGTTTAGCTTATAGGAGAAAGATAAATTGGCGTCCCCGAGGAGGCCTACCTCGCCGACGACGTCACAGAGAAAGGGTTTTCTAGGGCAGAATAAATCCAGAGATATCTGTCCCATTTACCAGCTTTTGCCCGCAAATTCAACTGCTCAAATAAGCTGTTAGACGACTTAAATTTCGATCACTAGAAGAGTGTATGAAATCATGTTAGAAATTATCTATTTTCAGCAGTTCTTGTTTTGTTTGAACTACCCTAAAACATTTTTTAAACATAGCACTGTGACATCACAGTGTATGCGCCTACGCATAAAGTGTGTTTAAACTCTACAAAAACTGTTAATGTCACATTGACACATTGTCATAGCCAAACTATTAAATTCTCTATGTATTCGGAAAACATTGCATCTCTATTTAAGTCAATATCCATTCTAAATAAACATATGATGATGTGTCATAATGATGAATCATACACTTTATTTCTGCTGAGACAGTAGTCAAGAGCAGGCAGATATTGAAATGTCTTAGCTTGTAAACACCACCCTTAATACACTATTATCAACAACAGACAGCAGCCAATAACAGTCCATTGCTGGACTGAGGGAGGGTTTTGCCACTTGGCAGGTTGGTTGGAGATAGCAGTAGCGACAATGAAGTACCTATTCAGGCCTTCTTTCTTCGGTCGTAGACTTCAGGGTAAGCAGGTTAAAATAATAAAGAGTGGTCTGCAGTTTTAAATGAGTTTAAAGCGTTGAGCAAAGAATTACAAAGGTAATGAGAGGTTCCTGTCCTCGTGAAAGGTAGGTGAATAATGAACAGTGAATACGTTTAAATATGTAAATTTTGGATATGATTGACATAAAAAATATCAATTAATAGGTTTATTAAAATCTAAACAATACCTACTAATGAAACCGAAATGAAAAGTAAGTACGATTCCAAATCACACTTTGATTTTATAATTAGTGTGAAGATAGTGAAACTTTACTTTCTTACACAAATTGCGATTTAGAATCTGATCTTCTTTTTGATCTACGCCCCGGCCTCCAGATAAAGAAACCCCAAGGTTCAAGGATGAGAGATATTGTCTGATGCCAGTGAGGGGAATTGAAAAAGTAATTTTGTGGTTTTGCGTTCGCATTCCCCGAGGAACGCGGTCCGGGCTAAGGAAGATTTGCCAATGCGGAACGGAGCGCTCTTACGCCCAATGTATAATATTCCAATTATGAGCGAGCTATTTTGGTACGTCAGATAAAATGAATACAATTCTGAGATTGCTTTTTCTAGTCCTGTTTGATTCTGAAAAGACAGCGTGATCGTGATATGTTAAAGAAGTATCAAGAAATAACTGATTTCTTAGTTTAGAAGTTTACCCCTCTCGAGAGGGTTATTGATCTAAATTCTTCATAGACCATATCATAGGCAGCAACGTTCGCTGATTAACGCTACCCGGCAAGTGTGAGGAATCTTATTGGAGAAAATGTCCTAAAAGAATCTAATCCCCAGCAGAGATCGTTATTGATTATGACATCGATAATAAAATAATTAAAATTAAGACATTGAACGCAGGCAACACAAGACCGATCCATAAAAAATTCTCTTTTAAGCCACCAATAGTCTTTAAAAACGATTTGTGGCTGAACAATAAAGATGAACAATAAAATAAATAAAAAAGCAATTGCAAAAATTCGCTCTAAATTGGCTCGCAGTAAAGCTCGTAGTAAATCACAAGAAACGTTAAAAGTAAAAGCAAATCCCCCCAAAGCCGGCGCACAGGGGAATACAAGAAAGCGTCGCGTCTGAGCCCTTGGCCTCGTAATATCGTTCCTTGCTCTAATCCCGTTAATAGCTGTGTAAATCTTTAACTGACCACATTTTTTAGTTAAAAAGCAACATTATCCCCGACGCGCCGATAAAGCTGTCATATAAATTTCATCGGCCTGTAGAACAATGTACCTACGGGTATCGCGTCCACCTTGATGGGTGACGCAGCGCGCTAGTCGATACAGCAATACAAGAGACGTAGAACGTAGTAATGTTGACACTGCCAAGCTTAGTGGTGAAATAGTATTTTCTTGATGATTACGTTTGATCTTCCAGTCGCAAGTTCCATTATGGTACTACTGGGACTTTTTGTTTGATCCTTGTTTTTCCTGTCGCTAGTTTCAATACAACTGCGACTTTTTTGAACTGTTATATTTATTTTGCAAGACACACCTGTATATACTAATAAACTAATCAGATTATATGCATAATTTTATTATTAGAAGAATCGCTAACTATCGTAGAATTTTCATTACGTATTTTTATGAGCTTAGTAAATAAGGAATAGTAAAATTTTTTGTGCATTAACATATTGTGCATTACCCGAAACCTGTCATTGCGACTTGTCATTGTTATCGTCCCTTCAGCTGTACTGCTGTTTGTTTTCTACGCATTTCTTGGACACTCCATTTTATTGGACGCTATTTCCGAGTCGTCTCACTTCGGTCCACGGACGTGCCTTCATAATGATCCTACTTTCTCCCATTATATCTTAGTTTCAGCATCGTTCCCTCACCATGTTTTGGCATTTTCATTTCGTTGCCAGTGATGATTAAGACCGAATAGCTGTCTTATGTTATGTCACTGTAAGGCTTGATTTCGTATATCACTGTCATACGAAAACGAAATCTTAGTCTAACGAAAACAGATCCATAAACAAACAAGAATAGCGACTGTAAGTATATGTAGTATTTATATATACTAATTAATATTCTGTGACTGTAATGAAATTGATATGAATTTGACAATTATTTTGATCTAAAATGCATCATCCTTGCAATTCAATCCCGGATTCTGCCAGGGTTCGCTCTTCTAACAGGAAAGCCCTTTCCTTAAATTCCTTAAATTCTTTAAAAATTTGTGTTATTTTTTTTCGAACATTACCATCTGACCCTCACCGAAAGAGAAGCCAGTTAGGCTTAACCGCGAGCAGAACGTCGTCGCGGGTCTTCAATTTCGCGTCCCTGCACGCTTCGCAGGTGTGCTTGAGAATGGTGGTAGGCCCACACCATATTCATTATCAACATTTTATTTGGGGTCGGCACAGTATATTTTCTTTCTCCATTCATCCCTATCCGATGTCATCTCCACTCTCATCTCGCGCTCCCTCTTCCTTTTTCTTAGTTCCATATAGTTTTGTGTAATAGATTTCCAGAGTATCCCAGCGGTCCATTATTGTAGTGGAATCTTCAAAGCTGTACCGCTGTTTGTTTCCCGCGCATTCCATTGCTCCATATTAATGGACGCTATTCCCGCGCCGCCTCACCTCGGACATCGGACGTGCCCCCAGAATTCTCATATTATATAAAAATTCCTAACGGTGTCGGGATAACACAAATACTGTGATGTGGACTAGTATGTGATGTAATTAATCTGTATCAACGCCTTTGATTGAGTGATTGTATGTTGTTGCTAATGTCAATAGGCAGCGATGACCACTTTTCATCAGGTGGCTAATTGTCAACTGAATGACTTAACCAGCCAATATTGTTTAAACAGTTTGTAATAGACCTCGGGTAACAAACATAGTATTTCACATGAAATACACATTTTTGGCACACTAATTTGACACACACTAAGTGCGGTATTGATTTAAAATGTATCGTTGTATCACATAATAAATGGGATATTATCATAATCCAAATTTTCACTTTAAAGTTTCATAAGATAAAAGTAAACCATTAGCACTGCAAGTTTATAAATTTTAATACCAAGCGATGATTATAATCTTCGCTCGCAACGTGCCTAATGAGCGAGAAACAAACAAAAAGTAATCAACTGGAAACAAAACACTGTCGACGGTCGCCCGAAAATGATTTCTTTGCTGAGGCAGACATGTTAATGAATACTTAACGCTCGATTCGTCGAACTTTATCACCCTGTTTTTACAGCCTATTTTATTCTGAAGTATATAATGGAGTGTTAATGACGTGTTTACAAATAGAAAAAAAAACACGTTGTTTCGTAAATTTTAAATTTTCTGTTGAAACAATTTTCCGTGTAGGTAGCTAATTTAGGGTGAAATTGGTAACCCATTCAATCTGGGTTAAGAATATATACTGCTGTACAGAGGGCTCGTAAAAAGTTCCTCGAAAGGCTGTTGGTAAAAGGGATTGGGCCTAGAATACCCATTTCATTCTCTACGTATTTACTTTTACCCAATTTAATTCAGTTAACAGTTTGGAAGGCGTCGAATCCTGCCATGCATATAGATTAGAGCCATACCGTTTTTCGGAGAATGTAGCTCTTCTGGTCATCGAATAAATGACCAGAAGTTTCTGGTAAATCGATCACCTCTTAGCAGGTAATCCCGACTTCTCTCCTTCTTTTTCGGACACTCTTGTCATCCGTCGTAAGCGTTAGAGTGATCATGGTTGCAAGACAAGGTACGCAAATATGCTCACTGAGTCGCAGACTTTGCCGAGGATCACTCATTCAGCGAGTACATTGGACCATGGTTGGGGTTGTGTCGAATTCGAGTTTGTTGGCCGCATGTTCTGTTGCCTTCGACTTCTACCTTACCATAATCTTCAAAATATAATATTTGAACTCCCACACAAAGAGTTAATTCGTATATCATAATATTTCTTTCAATTATAAAATTATAAGCACAATAGAAAGGGGCAAGAATTCAATGGAATAAGGGCAGCCAAATGATGAATGATTTATTTATTCATTTTGGAAAGCTTACAGCTACAATACAGTATGTGTAGATTATTAACTCTCTTTATTGCACAAAACACATTAGAAACATAGTCACAATACAAAGTACAAAGGCGAGCTTATCCCTAAAAGAGATCTCTTCCAGCCAACCTCACAATCCGTGAAGAGACCATAATGTCGGGGTGTAATACGTGCAATTGAAATTTTAATTGATAAATATATGTAAAAGAAAAAATAATTTCCTTGAATATTTAACAGATTTTTATTGCTTCGCTTAGATGAAATACTACATAAACATCTTCTGAAATACTTTATAAACATCATCTGATTCAATACCATCTTTGATGTGTTTTTAGATTTTATAAATCTACCAAGTCATAGATAGCAATTATCATAAAAACAAAAGCTAAATCAGAATTCAATTCTGGACCTTATACATCTATCAAATCTGCATAATGCACCTTAATTCAATCTCATCTCGTGGTTCCTATCACCTTGCGTTTGAGACAAATCGCGTTGACGCAGAATCGTCACGCGCCAGGGATTCCACACTTTATGATAATATTTATGAGCTATAGTGGGCGGCCGGCGGCCGGCGGCCGGCGGCCATTCCAATTTTCATATTCACAATGCGACTTTAGCGACAACCGTCCGAGCGATGGTCGGCCTTACGCAATATCTTTCAAATTATGTGTTTACCACAGAATTGTGTTGCGAATAGTCCGCCAGTGAAAATGATAGCTCATTACAATAATACAAGACGACCTACACTGTTTTAAAAATATCGTTTTAGCATTTCCCAGCCGGTTCTAATGTGCTTTCGCTTTATATAACGCTCGCCTTAGTGTCTAGTAATCATAAATATATAATATAACCTAACCGACAGACAATGTTGGAAAACCCTCAACCAATTTTAATACTTAGTAACTTACTGCTCAGCGACCCAAAGTGGATCTTGGGCTCCGACATCAGAGATCGCCATCTCTTCCTATCTTCCGCCATCTCCTGCAAACCGAGAGTACTCAAGCTACTCACTTCTCAAATATTTTTAAATTACTAAACCGATTTCAATGAAACAAAGCTAAGAACCATCTCGATAAAACTGGCTGTCACATAGAAAAAATCGCATCTAAATCCATATGTTCGGGAGCTATGGTGCCTCAGACATAGGAACCTAACCATATTCGATCATGGTTACACATTCAGGCGGAATACGAGCATGCAGTTTACATCACAATATTTCCCTCACCATCAGAGCATCGGTAAGTGTTCAATTAATGTATATATTTCAGAAAAGAGTCATTCGAACCCGGTATCGCGGGGTACAAGTTGACCGTTAGCCCATCGACGCTCTTGTTTGGAATTTTGGTATTTGCTCATAAAATCTTGCAATAATGAAATAAAAGTAGGGGCTTTATTAACTTATAAATTAGCAAGCGCAGCGAGCTCGAAATTTTTGGAATTTATAGCTTTTAAAATTTGAAATCAGGGGCTGGTAGGTAAAAGTGTATTTTAGGGCGAGCTACCGAGGCCGCCTCCTTTAATTTGGCCCTCCTGGACGATATCTCATATTATTATGGTAAGTAGGCTACTGATCCCATTTTTTTATTTGACTCATCCACTAGTAGGCCTCTTTGCATTTGGCTGCCCTGGACGATATCTCATAAGATAAATATACAACTAATCCCATAACCGTCCACTGGCAAGCTACCTTTTACTTGGCCGACCTGGACGATATCTAAATAAATAAATAATCGTGGAAAAATTCACACAGCGCCATCTAGCCCCAAACTAAGCAAAGCTTGTGCTATGCGTGCTAGCTAACTGGTATACTACTTATATACTTTTTTCAATACATACTTATTATACATAGAACACCCAGATCCGTAACAGAAATTAAAATTCATCATTTAATTCTCTGCTCAGCCGGGAATCGAACCCGGGACCTCTTGCGTGGTTGACTGGCATTATGACCACTGAACCACTCAGGTCGTCATATGGTAAATAGGCGACTGATCCCATAACTGTCCACTGGCAGATTTAACAACGAAAACGCTTAGATTAACGTACGTAACTACCTACTGTGTTTGCTTCTGTCATGAAATACATAATTAAAACTTGACTCCTGCAGCCTGCTAAGACAGGAGTTACTTCGCTAATACATGCCAGGCAGAGTGTTATCCAAATTACCGTAATGCATAATTTTAAACACCTAACACCCATTCCATTGTGTATAACGGCCGACCATAAACTGCGTGCTCATCACCATAGCACTTAGCGCTGCCAGTAACTGCCACTCCTTCGCTGCACCCACTTTGCGACCGTCGCCGTGTCTGTCTGTCGTAACGCCACTTAGGACGCCTTGCGTTAAAACGAGTCCTGATTCCGTTTCAGAGGCATCTGTATTCTGTGCAGTGTGTTTTATAAGTTGTTCTGAGGTGCTACGAAATGGTTTAGGTGGCTTGAATGCGATAAGAAAGCTGATACAAGAATCTGTAGTTAGTTATCCTAAAGAATAATGTTGGGACGCCATCGTTTGTCATTTGCAGTTATTTATTTGACGCGTCATGCCAGATTTGCCTTTTAACTCAATCATTTTAAGAGGAGGTTCCCCCGAGCGCGCTTAATCCAAATGAAGTTTGAATTTATTTTCAATATTTATTATCCAATCCAAATCAATGAATACAGAATATCGCAGCTAAATAATACTCTTTTAAATAGTATTGTGTTTCTGCCGGTGAGTAAGGTTTCCAGTGCTCCATAAGGTGGGGATTTGGGGAACCGTGGCTTTGGCAGTGGAGTGGCTTTTGCCTTTTTATAGAGGTGGGCAACGCATTGGCGATACTCTTGGTGTTGCTAATGTCTATAGGCAGTGGTGACTACTTCCCATCAGGTGGCCCGCTTGCCTGTTTGCCTATCGTATGTCATAAAAAAAAAATGAAATTTTGTTGATGCGATTTAAGCCTTTGTCAAACAGCGAGCGTAGAGGGGCTCGACGCTGGCGTTGCGTGTCTATGGCGTGCTTACTTAATATTAAAATATATGGAAGTCGTCATACAAGACACGCCACGCTAGCGACTACGTCGCGCCGAGTTTGGAGGGGGTATGACACGCCACGCCAGCCCATGTACTGGGGCGGGTTAACATAGTTATAAAATTTAAAGTATTTTATACAAATTCGAAAATGGAAGCTGCTCGCTGTTTGACAAAGCCTTACGAAACCAATATTTATGTCTGTGGTTTATCAGATTTTTGTTAATGTTATTGTTACAAAGTTGCACGGGCTTTAAGATTTCCATACAAATCGGTTCCCGAGACTGTTCAACCAGGTTCCCGAGTCCAGTAGCAGCTTGTGAGACCGATAACCAAACTTAAGCACTTTACCTACAGTAAAACCTTAGTAGTTGAATAACCTACGACGAAATAAATGAATGAATGAATGAATGAATCATTTATTGCTTCAAAATGTGGCATAAATAAAAGATTTACAATAAGACACTCGCTTCTCACACTTTACCAGAATCTGGCATGCAATATTTAAAGTAATTGGTTAATCTAGTGGTAGTTAATAGCAAAATGTCTGTAGGTAACAAATTTCATAAGTAATTATTAATCTACAAAATAAATATGTCATTCCAAATAATAAATTAAATAAATTGAGTCTTTTACAACAATTAATTAAGACGAAGATAAATAGATATGTCATTACAATTATGCTAATTTTCAACGTCAAAATAAGAAACAACGTTAAAGCAGCAACCAAACGCTAACATTACACTGGCATCATTTCCCTACGTCATAACCACTTCAGACCGATGTCATATTGCTAACGGTCATTTTGACTCTTCCCAAACGACAAGCGAAATATGGATTGGCGAGCTATTTTTCCTGTAACGATCGCGATGCAAGTGAGTCTTCTTATGATTTTTTACTTTGAATTTTTAGTATTATTTACTTATTATTTTCTATTATTTTGACGCCTTATATGAAAGTATCCGTATAAACTGTTCGTTGTATTAATTGCAGGTAGTACTAAATAACTCAGCGTCGCTTACATGACTCAAAATACTCTTCAATGCTGTAAAAGCAGCTTTGAATCAACCACTTTTTTAACTTGTATTTGAACAAGTTCAATGGCAATAGTTTTACATTACTGTCGACGCTATTATATACTTTAATTGCCATTGCATAACTGTTTTTGGCATAGAGTGTGGTTGAATGAGTAGGTACCACTAATCTATTTGGGAACCGTGTATTGAAAGTCGTAGTTTCTGAGACTTTGGCGAATATTGAAGGTGACTTTTAACAAAAATACATATCTTATAAATGTACATGCTCGGGACAGTCAACAGATTATGATGTCGAAATAGTCTACAAGTTGTTAATGAGTCAACATCGCAAATGGCCTTAATGCATTGTTTTTGGCCAAGCAGTACTTTACGTACGTGTGATGAGTTGCCCCATATTATGATGGCATATCTCAAAATGGAGCACACGTAACCATGATATGCTTGCAAAGCGATTTTTTTACTGCAAACTCTTGAGAGCCAAAGTTCATACGCAAAGGAGTTTATTTTATTGCACAATTTGAAGATATGAATAGCCCATGTACACCTATCCTCAAGCAAGATGCCCAGAAATGGAGCTTGACTGGACTCCGCAATTATTTGATTATTCGTTAACACAGTTAAGGCTTTTTTCCGGCCATTTCTATTTATAAATAGTACATAGGTTGTCTTATTCAAATTATTGTTATTAAGCCATTGTTTTATATCATGTACTGTTTTATTAACCTCATCATTATAATTGTTATCGTCCTCACACGGTATTACTACCGAGATGTCATCAGCAAACAGGGTGCAGTCATACTCAGTTACACCTGGCAGATCATTAATATAGATCAGAAATAATAAAGGCCCTAAATTACTACCCTGCGGGACCCCAGCCTTATTTTGTTCCATTGAGGACTTGTACGCTCTGCGCTCTGTATTAGACACCTTTGCTATTTCAACATACTGTCTTCTGTTGCTTAGGTAGCTCTCAAGCCATTTATGAGCTAGCCCCCGTATTCCGTAACGCTCACTTTTGTCGAGCAGTTTCTTGTGTGATACGAAGTCGAATGCTTTGCTCATGTCAAAGAACACTGCTGTAACAGCTGTTCTTTTGTCCAGACATTTCAGTATATTATTTACAAGAGAGAATGCAGCTAAAGATGTAGATTTACCCTTAGATGTATAAAGAAATGTTATTCTGTAGAATATTGTTAATTTACTTGGCCAGTATTGCTATATCATGTTACTTAAATTAACTTTCACTGATGATAAAGTATGTGACACCAAACAATCGCAGGCGTATTTATTCAACACGCGTTCATAGATAGTTGCGTTAAGTAATTAGTATTCGTGTTAGATTCGGCCTCTCATTCATTATTTTCTCTAGGATTTATGTCATGAATGGAGAGAAAATATATGTTACATAGTACGTTAATAGATATCTGTATATATATTTAAGAGAGATAGGGCATAGCGGGGTATCTCGTTCGAATTGGAGCCGCCCGACTGG
This sequence comes from Blastobasis lacticolella, assembly GCA_905147135.1. Taxonomy (NCBI): domain Eukaryota; kingdom Metazoa; phylum Arthropoda; class Insecta; order Lepidoptera; family Blastobasidae; genus Blastobasis; species Blastobasis lacticolella. Next base: position 11,052,982 of record LR990058.1, read on the forward strand.
GGAAGTACATCAACCTTACAGAATATCGCAGCTAAATAAAAGTCTTTTAAATAGTATTGTGATTCTGCCGGTGAGTAAGGTTTCCAGTGCTCCATGGGGTGGGGATTTGGGGAACCGTGGCTTTGGCAGTGGCGTGGCTTTTGCCTTTTTGCTGCCAAAGCATCGTGTTATAGAGGTGGGCAACGCATTGGCGATACTCTTGGTGTTGCTAATGTCTATAGGCAGTGGTGACTACTTCCCGTCAGGTAGCCCGCTTGCCTGTTTGCCTATAGTATGTCAAAAAAAAAATTACTTCGTCTTAACTTTAACTAGAGGTCCACTCTTAGCCAGTCCCGATGCAATGGTGCCAGTAACACTAGCGGCATTACCACGCTATATGGCGATGGACAGCCTCTGCAATAGGAATGACCCACAGCGAGGGTCGCCTTTAGCGTTAAGCGTCAAACCTGCATTTTCGTCTGTCGCCTGAATGTGTAACCATGATCCAATCTGATCAGGTTCCCCTGGTAACAGGGTCACAGAGGTCAGGGGGTCAGACGGTAGTCGCTCCACTGTAATTACCGGACGTGCCAAATATTGGATCATGGTCAAGGCGGACCCTGGGCCTATGTGCAAGAGTATAACCGGGACATTAACGCCAAGATGATTATTAAATAAAACATCAAAAAGTCTTATAAATCCATCGCTAGCGAACTAAGTTCTTCCCCTAATCGCTTCTTATTTGACTCAATTTTTATGTTTGTTATACCTCAGATCGTGACATTCTACGCATATCATACCTATAAGTACGTGACACTGTACTTATAAGTATGATATGTGACAATGTTCGGACGGAACATGTGTTGAGTTCGAGTTCAATCCAGTACATCTACATTTTGTGGAAAACCTTCCCATACAAATGTATTTTCTCACTAGGAATATCAATATGGAGCAAACTATCGAAAATATCACGGAGTTAAACAATGCACATCGGCTAGTTCGGCTCGTAGAGCGTACTCTCTGTACGATGTGTGAGCAAATGCGAAGTCGAAACTACACTTTTACACACACTTCTAAACATCATAACCACTACGCCTCGACACTATGTAATGTTTATTTTTGTACTTAGGAAGTATTGTAAATTGTTGTCTTTTTTAATTTTTATCATGTTTTGGTTTGCGGTTTTTATTAGGTTTTGTTTTAGTCCTATTGTTTGTATTAAATGTATTTCATTTCATTTAAATTAAAACTAGATGATATGCATTATTTACTGCGCGGACTATAATATCGTGCTAAATGGATTGGCAATAGCGTTCCTCGATCTCTCGGTCAACTACTGGGGTTCGTTCATTAAAAATACATGAAAACTGTTATAAACTTGTCTATGAGCGTTCGCTATCGCTTTGATCGCTTACAAATTAGTTCTGCCGAGAGATCGCTCCATTTGGTACAAACTTTAGTAAACGTTTGCAATTTAGGTATTCAGTTCAAAAGTTAACTTATTTTTAAGCACCACCACCTTGTTTATAGAAACTACATGACTTTGTGTGTAAGTCTAAAGGATATACCAACTTTATTGGGATTGATGAAGTAGTCAAAGTATTTGTATTCATATTTTCGGGGTTTATAAATAGACTAGGTTTTTTGCTGACCTTTCTTCTAATGGATTGTCCCAATATACTTATCTTATATTAAAACGTGACGTTGCGTTACTTTTCCTTGATTAAAAAGGTAATGATACCTGAAATAATGTAATGTTTGGCTATTTTCGTAGTTATAATAAAATTGCTGTTGTAACAAAATTACTGTAGACTAGACGAGGTTTCTTTCTAAATTGTTAACTTTTTGTAGTAGCCCTTAAACACAGACCTATAAACTCTGCCGGACACCACATAGCCATAAATGTCTGAAATAAAAAATAAAACTGTAATTATCCTTAATTACTTACCTGTAATTAGATATTAGAACTGACATATACCTATTGTAAAATGAGAAGTATGACATTAATTATTATACCTATGAAAATAAATCTGACTGATCTGTTCAAACTGACTTGTCTTATTTGGTGAACAAACAATGCCCAAAATCACGACTTTCCGTATCAATCACGCTACGTATATTGTGTATGGATGTCGAGAATCATACAATAAACACATATAATGTGAATTTCAACGAATACTGCTGCACATCATCCATTTAAATACATAATTTCCTTAACCAAATAAAACAAGTCAGTCTGGACAGATTATAGGTACTTAAGTGTCTGTAATGCTTATAATATGAACTATGGTTTGATATAAATGTTTATTTATTTTTATTTATTTCTTTATTAAGTGTGGCTTGCATCACATTCTTAAACGCATTTAGGCTGAAACTTAAACAAAAAACTTCATAAAAAAATCGTTAAATGTACTGAAAAAGCTATGGTTAGTTTAAAGTAAAGACGATACGGTTAGTAAACAAAATCCAGCCTGTCAAAACAAGCGAGCAAGCGAAAAATCACCACTCTCTCCTTGTTTACACTCACCTATATCAAACAATCGGAGCACAACATTCCTCTGTTATATGAATGAATGAAAATTCTTTATTACATGAATACAAAGACTACACTGAAAACAAAACGAATGAAAATATAAAGCAGCAGGCGGCCTCATCGCCTATAGATGACTTTACGTAGTTCAAGCGCCCTACACATTACAAATGGGTAAGCTTGGACAATTCACACAGCGCCACCTAGCTTCAAAGTAAGTAAAGCTTGAGTTATGGGTGGTATATAACGGATAAACCACTTATATTTATTTTAAAATACATACTTGTTATACATAGTATACCCAGACCCGTAAAAGAAACTAAAATTCATCATTTCAATTTCTGCTCGGCCCAGAATCGAACTCGGGACTTCTGCGTGACAGGCATCTAAACCAACTGAACTACTCAAATCGTCAATTTCTTTTTTAAATACAGAAAACAAAACGAACAAAAATAAAAAGCAACAGGCGATCTCATCGCTTATAGATTAAACGACTTTACGCAATTTAAGCGCCCTACACATTGACCTACGTGAATCAATAAGAACCTTGAAATACAATAAAGGAACTTACACAATGACCGATTAGAGATGCGAGCCGCGTCCTGTCCAAGAATACTAATGAACAAAGAACGCATTGGTGTTACTGATGTCCATAGGCGGTGGTGATCACTTTCCATAAGGTGGCCCGCTTTCCTGTTTGTCTGCCGTATAAAAAAAAAACAAAGAACACACTGAATCCAAAACCAATGAAAAGACAAGCAACAGGCGGCCATATCGCTTAGATGACTTTACGCAGTTTAAGCGCCCTACACATTGACCTACGTGAATCAATAAGACACTTGCAATTCAATCAAGGAACTTACACAATGACCGATTAGCGATGCGAGCCGCGTCCTGTCTAAGAATACTAATGAACAAAGAACGCATTGGTGTTACTGATGTCCATAGGCGGCGGTGATCACTTTCCATAAAACAAAAAATTAAGAACACACTGAATCCAAAACCAATGAAAAGACAAGCAACAGGCGGCCATATCGCTTAGATGACTTTACGCAGTTTAAGCGCCCTACACATTGGCCTACGTGAATCAAATAGACACTTGTAATTCAATAAAGGAACTTACACAATGACCGATTAGCGATGCGAGTCGCGTCTTGCCCAAGAATATTAATGAACAAAGAACGCATTGGTGTTACTGATGTCCATAGGCGGTGGTGATCACTTTCCATAATGTGGCCCGCTAGCCTGTTTGTCTGCCGTGTAAAAAAAAACAAATAACACACTGAATCCAAAACCAATGAAAAGACAAGCAACAGGCGGCCATATCGCTTAAATGACTTTACAATTTAAGCGCCCTACACATTGACCTACGTGAATCAACAAGACACTTGTAATTCAATAAAGGAACTTACACAATGACCAATTAGCGATGCGAGCCGCGTCCTGCCGGCGCGTGCCCAAGAATACTAATTAGTTTTTCAGGTGAAGGAAACTTTCGTTTTCCTCGTACCTTGCAATCAGTAAAGATCGACAAAGTCCGGAACTTGCTCTTTGTAGAGTTGAATGTGTGCAGGGGTTAGGGTTGTCTGTTCAATAGATACAGCTTAGGGGCAGCTTAGGGGCTTGTACCAAATTATTAAATGGATAAAGCTGATACTTAAACTAAAAACATCATACAAAAAAACGTTAAACGTTGTTCTTAAACTTGTTTGAGAAATTGGTGTGCAAGCCGGGCTTAATTTGAGCCACATCATGTAGGTATTGTTATTTATTCAAATTGTCTCCACAAATTTATATCATAATTATCTAATAGTAAGTGTGATAGATAATAAAATAAACTACCTATCGCCAAGCTCGGATTGCCAAGCTTAGCAATCTCATAGCATGGTCCAAATGAGACCCAAGACCGAATGAAAAAGAAACGAAAAAACAGGAAAGCGGATCCGGTCTGACAGACCGGATGGTGATGATTTCATGATTTAAAACCATTAAAACTTAATACTATGTATTTACAATAATTATCAATATTTTGATTAGTGCATAATAAAGGATCTCAGTAAATAATAAACATTGTATATATTTAACAAAATCGTCTATTCCCTCTTGAAAGGTCAAACATGATTTACTCAATACCAATAATAATTACGTTTACGCAAATAGGCTATTATAGAAGATTAAAGACCTATGTTTTGATATACATGTTTCATATTTCTTAGTAAGTACATATTTCTTCATAATACAGCTTTTTCGAAATGTGGAGCAAGTATCCGGCTTTAACCCTAAGTGGCAGTGGGCCCCCGCCTTAGCTCGTAGAACATATAGCCGATGGAGCAAGAAAGTTTTCGAGTGGCGACCATGTATCGAAAGTACTACGTATAGCGTGGGTAGGCCTCCCACAAAGTGGTTCGACGACCGGGAAAAGATCGCAGGTACCAGCTGGATGTGGAAGCACAAGACCGGTCTTTGTGGAGATCTCTGGGGAAGGCCTATGCCTAGCAGTGGGAGTCTTCCAGCTGATATGATGATGATGATGATGATGATGATGATAATGAAATCGGCGCCATAGACGCCTGTCAATGGCAGAAACTACATCTCGAGATCACTCCCAGAAGCATTAGTATAGACAGCAACGACGGTTCGTTGGCTACAGCCAAATCGGAGCGTCTGTTACTAGTTTAGGAACTGGAACTGCAGCCACCAGTCTTCATACAGACCGGGAGCCATCGAAATAGACGCGCAAAATCTAAATCTAGCGTTACAAAAATACGCTCAATACGCCGATTAACTTTTTTTATGTTTGGCGCCATAAACACTGATTCGCAAAATGGCCGCCGTCCGTCCCGCGCGGTCTCATTAGCGAGATGGTCGTATCGCCTGTCATAACTCCTAATTGTAGCTGTCAGTGCCAACAGCAGCTTAATTCATGCAAAGTCACGCAAATGCTTGACATGTAGAATAAAGTCACGGGCTGCAGTTGGGGAATGTTCTCAGTGCTAGGAAGTAGTCGTTTCCAGAAGCCGAACATTCAAGATAACTAGATGCTTCAAAGGATCCCAAACAACAACTACAATATTTTTATATGGATTGATTGTTGTAGACAAACTCAATAAATACGCGCAAGAATCACCACCCTATCACGTGTGGGTCGTGAGTTACACTGAATAGAAATGCACGTTGTATTCATTCAGTGCAGTGACCCCACTCCGCCGCCCTACCCGCCCCCGACTCATATTCATAATCAAAACAGCGTGCTGACTATATTCGCTAAACAATGACACTAGACTCATGTTTCTAAGACTAATAGTTTTGCATTTATAAAGGTAAGACGATGTCGATCTTTTCGTTACGGTCCCGTTTTCAGACTTCAGTGTGATTCTAGATTGTTAGATTGTATTGCTCGCCGAGATACCTACCAACAATTTGGAGAGACTCCTTGTAACCGTTACCGTGGAAGGCGGGAAACCAAGTGGCAGAAGCCCCAAGCGATGGCTCAATCAGGTGTCGGAATGTCTAGAAATGCCGGTGAGCGCGGCTTGTTACGTCGGCAGAGTCACGATCCTCAGCATTGAGGGACCGATTAAGGTGGAGGAGGAGGTTGTACTGAACACCAAAAATATCTAACTACACACAAAATGAGTTAAATTATAGTTTATTTTTAGGAAGTATGCAATAAATTTTTTGGTGAGCACTAAAAATATGAACTCAGTGGTACGAATACACCCTAACCAGTCAACATTTTTTACTACCGCATCAGCTCATTAGCCGGTGATAAATTCTAATTGCAGCCGTCATTTCCAACGACGCCTTAATTCAAGCGAATGGCTGACATGTCAAAATCGTAGACTCTGGCTCGCGCTTCATGATTTTAATTGTTGCTGTCTTTTCGAGTGTTTGTTTCGAGGAATGGGTTCCGACGGGTTCGTATTATTTTGTTGTTGAATAATAGTACTAGAATCTGCTACAAAATAATAAAGATATGAGTGGAAAACACGTGTGATTAGGTAGCATAAACAATCTATACATAATCACTTCCCGCCGTCTGTCCCCATATATCTATGTATGTATCTATGTACCCTTACGCAACGAATTTTAAAGCGGTTTTCAAGAACATAGAGTGATTCAAAATGAAGGTTTATAAGCAAAAAAATGGTTGTGATCGGTAAAGTAGGTGTACGAAAACGAAGTCGCGCTGGACCCACTAGTTACCACCCACATTTTCTCATAATAAATTAAAGAAAATATTACACATTTTAAATTCTCAACAATCCGAAGAACCCTGAAACAACGGATACGTCACTATGCAAGTAAAAAGAATATGTCCCTTGAAAGCGTCTTTTGTCACCACACAATGACAAATCACGGCTTACCTAGCTTTTAAGGCAGATGTCGTAGGATGCGAAGACGATCCGATAAATTATAATTTTCTGAATTGCGGAGAGACGGAATATTCTCATGTAGGTATTTTTGTAAATATTAATTTTAGTTTGTATAACGCCCGAAAGCTCGTGTTATTGGAAAAATATGCTTTATAGCCAAAGTTTGCGTGAATTGAGTCTTTGAAGCTAAATTACTGAATTGAGCTTGATGACGCTTGACAGAGTTGTAGAATTAGAATTATATATACCTGGGCTGCAATTTATTCCTATTCCTTTTTTATTGACACGCAAAAAGAAGGGTGTTATTAGTTTGACGAGTGTAGGTACCCGTCTATCTATGTGTCTGTCTGTCACCGTAGCTGCCAAACGGATCTAAGGATCGATATCAATACAATACAAATACAATACAAAACTCTATATTGCACACCAGAGAACACAAGTACAGTACAACAAAATATATGGTAGGTAGTACAAAGGGCGGTCTTATTAATGCAATTTTCCTTATTTAAACACAAGTTGGTTTTTAGTTTTGTACAATTATAACCTAACTGACAGAAAAAGTCGGTAGACCCCCGACCGAGTATGTTTTCTTAACTACAAAACCGATTTTAGTGAAACAAAGCTAAGAACCATCTCGATTAAACTAGCTTTTAAATCCATGACAGACACCCAAAGACACAGATACTTATAAAAACCCCTTTTTTTGAGGTTAACAATTGGTTTAGTAGTTTGGGAAAGTACCTACATGTAGACTTCCATTCTGTGCACGAGGTAAACTTTTGTCGTGGATTGTTTCTTAAACACTCTACACGACAACCCGATAGTCGTGTCGTGTACTACGAAGCGGCTGCCGTTCTATGATAAATGGTTTTCAACTGACGGAAGCGGACCGCCGTCTGTCGCATGAAAACAACATTTTCGTCGCGGGCCTGATTTGACGCACCCTGACTTTAGGCATAATAGTGTTGCGAGACGATGAATATGATAAATAAACAATAGTAGAGACTAGTAATACATTTCACGTATGAATGGAGTAGTGACAATGGCAAAAATATTGTATTTAATTTGGGAAATGCGTGCCTGTGACTGACGCGTGTTTAAAAGTCCCAATCCGTGGTATGTATTGCAACTGTTTTAATATTTTTTCCTATATTTTATGATAAGCTAACTTTTGTTGATAGGCGGACAAGGCTCATATAATTCAGGCGAGGCTTTTCCAAAACAGGTTGTGCGTGTGAGATGGCAGCTACCGAACATAAAAAAGTTAATTTTTAATTAAACATCCTGGTAGGAAAACGCAAACGCAACGCTTAGTAAATCGGAAAGCACTTTTCTAGTAGAAGAGCTAGGATCCTGGCTGCCATACTAGCCGTTGAGCTAGGATTTACCTCTAGGATGTAGAAGAACAGGTTAAGAAATGATAAATAATATTAATTAATTAATGTGCTTGGTTAATCCACACAGCGCCATCTAGCCCCAAAGTAATATTTTTATTACATACTAATTGTATATGTTTTAAGAGAGGTAGGGCATAGCGGGGTATCTCGTTCGAATTGGAGCCGCCCGACTGGGGAAGTACCTCCACCTTACAGAATATCGCAGCTAAATAATACTCTTTTAAATAGTATTGTGTTTCTGCCGGTGAGTAAGGTTTCCAGTGCTCCATGGGGTGGGGATTTGGGGAACCGTGGCTTTGGCAGTGGAGTGGCATTTGCTTTTTGCTGCCAGAGCAACGTGTTATAGAGGTGGGCAACGCATTAGCGATACTCTTGGTGTTGCTAATGTCTATAGGCAGTGGTGACCACTTTCCATCAGGTGGCCCGCTTGCCTGTTTGCCTACCGTATGACATAAAAAAAAAAAAAAAAAAAAGGTAGGTTATTTAATGTGAAGGATTGATAAAATTGTTTTATTATAGGATAGTTTTATACGACAGGATTTTAAAATGTCTACATTGTAAAGCTAGATCAAATAATGAATGCCTGTAAAATACTAAATTGCGAACAAATAGGTCTAGGCAACGATAATAGCGCAGTTTACTATCGGCGCGCCGTACGCATGCGCGTGACCTTAGTGATATAAAAATAAATCATGCTACGTCCAGTGCGAATTGCAGTTATTTATAGGTGCGATTGGAGCGGTTACTTTGTAATTATCTGGATCGTGGATAGATCCCCCAAACAAACAAATATTTTTTAAATAAGTATTAGAAGTTTACTTCGTCGAATAGGTATGACAAGAAATAAATATTTACTCTTTATTTTTATTATTTTTGGTCGAATACTGGGCGAATAAAGTGTAAGTCAGAGTTTAGTCTATCGACTCGATAAAAAGAAAAGATATTTATTATTTGCTATTCTCGCAATCGTGCCAATAATGCTCGCTAGCTTTTATATGAGCGTCTCGAAAATGAAAATGCTGCGGTGGATTTATGAAGTTCCACAGGAAGATCGCGTCCGATATTCGAGGTGGCCTTGGCGTCAGACATCGCAAATAAGCTGCAAGAGTGCCGCCTGAGTCGATGGTATGGCCGTCTTTAACAGACCAACAAATTACTATTGCCATCCTCGCTAGGCACGGTAGAGTGCGGCTCAAGAAGGGAAGGCTTGACGTCTTTAAGTCGATGACATACGTGCCAAGGATGCGGAGGACCGAGCGAAGTGGACCAAGAATGACCTCGCGTGGCGCGCGGAAAAGCAACCGGGATTTAACGGATGATGATGATGATTGATGATTTCATATGAATTTGATGTCATGACATGCGGGAGAGAGCTAAAATTTAAATATGCAATGCTTTTACTTCGTTTAAACTTACCTATATCATTACAAGCTTTTATTTAACTTGCAATGTTTGAATGTTCGGGACAAATCTTTCAAGTCTAAATTGACCCACTTCCCGGTGTTAAATTGAGCTCAAATTACCTGATAGAAGAATATATACCTGTGTAACGTGTTTTTTTTTTTTGTCATACGGTAGGCAAACAGGCAAGCGGGCCACCTGATGGAAAGTGGTCACCACTGCCCTATAGACATTAGCAACACCAAGAGTATCGCTAATGCGTTGCCTACCTCTATAACACGTTGCTCTGGCAGCAAAAAGCAAATGCCACTCCACTGCCAAAGCCACGGTTCCCCAAATCCCCACCCCATGGAGCACTGGAAACCTTACTCACCGGCAGAAACACAATACTATTTAAAAGAGTATTATTTAGCTGCGATATTCTGTAAGGTGGAGGTACTTCCCCAGTCGGGCGGCTCCAATTCGAACGAGATACCCCGCTATTCCCTACCTCTCTTATGTGGATGACATTGCATTAATATAGTACCACGGAGCTGGTCTGATGATGGAGCCCGAAGGTAGTCATAGTAACTAATGATCGCAACCATATAATACCATCGTGTTCGGGCTCTTTGGAATAGTCTTGATAAGTACTATACCGCACGATAAAAGCTTGTTATGAAAAAATATTTTTCATGGAAGAACTCATATAAGTACCCAGATGGAACAGCCTACGTAAACAATTTCCATAACCAAAACGTAACACACACCGCACAACAAAGCACTTGTATAATAGTTATTTAATAATTTCATACGCCACGAAGAGTGAAACAGGCCATTACTAATAACACTACGGTACTGCGTCGAACTTTTAATTTGTTTCGCACATTGTAAACGCAAGGCCGATATAAACACATCAGCGGTAGTAATAGCCATAAAGTGTTCAAGAACAAATAAATGAAACAGAGTGATAGTGCAACTTGTGTAATCAGAATGCGGAATTGAGACAGGTAATTAAGGAACTTTTTGGGGCGTGTACCCTACATATATGTAGGTGGTATTTGTATGTCAGCGCTTAGGGTGATATAAGATATTTGGTTGTCATACTTCCTGAAGTAGCTTTCTTAACTTTGAACTTTCTTTTAGTTTTAATAGGGTCCGTATCCCTAAGGGAAGGGTGGAAAAGGAACCCTTTTAGTAAGGTTCCGCTGTATGTGTCGCTATCTGTCACAGCGAATTTTAGCACCGTATTTGATAGAGGAAAGCATTCGACTGTGAGTCGTGGAAGATTGAGAGGGAGCCCTTTGCCCTGCAGTGGGACAGAAATAGCAAAAAATAAAAAATAAAAAATATTAGAAATATACATAAATGGATACCTAGAGATTAACGCTTAAAACTAAAGTGCCGGCAAGCAAAATAAAAACATTATTTTCAGATAGAGTATATCTCTAACCGTAATTTTTAAAGAGGTGCCTATCTCTGGATTCGGAGGCCAACATCCACCGAAAAGGGAAATACAAACATTTTAAATATAGCAATATCTACGACGCACTACAACGTTGAATATAAAAATGCGACGCACAACTCCATCTGTAGCTATACCTTCAAGGTCTTCCAGGAATCTCAAAAGAACTGAACCTTTCAGTAATGGCGGACGACGAGATAAAAGGGATGACTACCCTCATCCTACTAATGTTCTCGTGGTTCGGGATGTTTATTTATTAACTTATATTTCAGTTTCACCTTTCACCAGAAAATAATGGTAAAAGGGGTCGCGGTCTGCGTACGAAAACTTGTAGTGTTGTTTGTTATGTCAAATGGCATCGGTTTTTTTGTCATATGGCAGACAAACAGTCATGTGGGCCACCTGATGGAAAGTGGTCAGTGTTACCTGGTATAGCTAGAGATAGGCAGGTTAGATTATGGTTCGTTCTTCAAGATTTTAATTACCCAATGCACTAAGCCAATGAATTTATTTTGTTACTTAATATTCACCACCATCAACACAGCCCATAACAGTCCTCTGCTGGACTTAGGGCCTCTCTTACGAAAAGGGAGGTTACTGCCATAATCTCCACGCTTTACAGGCCAATATACCAATGGAAAACGCTGCTACCCATTTTCCAGCCTACGGAGACTCTAGAAGTTTTTCCTGTAAAACATTAGTGGCGTCGTACGACACACACGAGTGTAAGGGGTTAGTGCTATTCTACTCTGCCAGGCGCCACATGGCCATATTATGTGTTACTATTTACAGTATTAATTTCTTTTCACACTTTTTAATTCAAAGTGATAATTTCTCTATGATATAATATGTCCCGATGAGGAAATGACCCATTATCAGACGCATAAAAATTCACTTATATTTGTTATTTATACTTAATCTTATAGCATTTGACCACTATACGAAAGACAACTTTGACCCAATTATCTATAAAACGCCTAAAACATCATAAATAAATCCAAACTCAACAGTAGCGTTGAAAAGCCTTGTTTCTATTTTGTTACCTTTGAACCGTAAACAAGTAAATTGTAACTTGTTAGCGTTGAACAGCGGTCTATTCCCATTATGTGAAGGTGGGATTCCCGTTTTCTTGTCAGGCTTTCAAGTTAATGAGAAGGAAAGATAATCCCGCGGTGCTACGACGGTAACAATACCTACGCGTTTCTTAATCAACTGAATTAAAACTTATTTCATACTGCGTTGTCTAGCGGTGTAGACGCTAGGCGCATAATTCTATAGCTTTAAGTAACAGTAGTTAACATTATAACAATAGGGTATAGTGGTGCACGATTCAGGATTCAACAGGTTCACAAGAATTTCACAAGTCAATCACAATAACGTAAGTACGGGACGCAGCATGAGATGCAGATGAGCATCGGTAGCGGTATTCGACTTGTAAGCGAGAGGTGCCGGGTTCAAATCGATGATTCTTTTCTGAGTTATGTAAATTAGTTTAATACTAACTGATGCTCTTATGGAGAGGGAAAACATCGTGATGAAATCTGCACATTCAGGCGACTGAATGTAACTATGATTCAATCTGGTCAGGTTCCCCTGGTAGCAGGGTCACGGAGGTCAGATGGTAGTCACTCGACTGAAATTACCTGATCTGCCAAATCCTGGATCATGATCAAGGCGGACCCCGAGTCCTATCTATATATCTATAAACGGGACATTAACGCCAAGATGATTACATAAGTTCAGGTCGCCTGCGTTGCCATAAAGAGAAAATAATAACATTATGATACGGTTACGTTTGGAAAGTTGCGACAGTTTCAATAAAGTCTCAGAATACGACAGTCCACAGTTAAAGTGTGGGGATTTCCCGAGTCTTGGAGTAAGCTATGATAATGTAGTACTGTACGATATAGTGTGGTGTTCGCAGAGTAGAATTTATAGCACTAACCCCATTTACACTCGCGGTTGTCGTACAAGGCGACTAATGTTTTCGAGGCAAAATATCTAGTCTCCGTAGACAGGAAATTGAGCAGCAGCGTTCTCCATTGTTATATTTGCATCCATTTATTACATTGAAACAATTCGATACATCTGTTGTCAGATTTATATTTAGTACGAAACAATAGGGATATTGTTTGTTGGACCAAATTCCTGCATTGGATTAAAACGAGCATGCTGTTACTGAACTGGATTCTAATGAGATTAGGTCTCTACGAAGATGCACTACCGGATTAAATTTTCGTCTATTGTCAGACAGCAATAATTGTGTATATAGTCGCTCATATGTCGTGTTGGTCATGTGTCCGGCAGAGTAGAATAGCACCAACCTTACGCTCGTTGGTGTCATACAATTCGACTAATGTTTTCGAGGCAAAACTGCTAGCCAGAAAATGGGTAGCAGCGTTTTCCATTGTTATATTTATAACACTGCGATCTCCAACCCGGTTGATAAGCATGGCGATTATGGCTATAACGTCTCATTTGGAAGGAGACTGTGCAGTGGACTGTTATGCGATGTGAGGTGTACGGTGTAGTTATATTGACATAGACAGAACGAACGCGTGGTCGTATGCATTAAGACCATCTTTCACAACCGCCCAATTCCATTACCTACTCTCCGAAATTGAGGAAAGAACCCAATGTAATAGCATGAGCTTCGACATCTCTCTCCCAATGACCCTAACAACGTTTTCGAAGAAGAGAGTCTGATATCTTCTAGCTCTAGCGGTTGACACGAAAATATGTTGGAATGAAAATATCTTACTGCCTGCGGTTTTAGATATATACTGTTTTAGTGCTGGAACTAAACAAAGGTTGGTCACACCTAAAATTAGGTTTATAAAAAGTATTTTATAATCCTTATATAATGTCAGTAGACAAATTGATTTTTTGATGTCGTCTGTCGCAGGAAAGTTCGCTTACAACATTTTTCTCACTTTCTGAAATAAATAACTGCACAAACACATAAACCGCATTATTGGAATAACATTTTCTTCAGCAGATCTAGGTATACTACATAGTAGAAAGTCGCTTCCCTCCGTCTGTCCCTATGTATCTATGTACATTTAGATATTTTAAACTACGCACTGATTTTATTGCGGTTTTCACTAATAGATAGAGTGATTAAAGAGGAAGGTTTATAAGCAAGAAAAAAGTGTAGATAGGGGTAAAGTAAGTTTACGCGAACGAAGTCGCGCCGGGTCCACTAGTTTCTTACAAATAAGCTTCCTTTAAACTCCACAGAATAAAGAAAACTGTTCCATTATACGGCAAAGTATTTTTAAAAGCCAACGAGCACGGCGCCATGACTCAGGTCGGCACAACAAGCATTATTAAAATTAATCATCCTCCGTTCACTGCAACGGGAGGAAAACAAACACTGCCTTGCAATGTCTGTAAAGATGGCGGTAAAATAATATGAATTAGTACGCGCCTTGAACTTGACAGTGTTTGCTAAATAAAATTGTTTGGCTGGCAGATGGTTCCCGTCAGCAGCTTGGCACGGGCCAACGCATAAAAACTTACGATTTCACAGCTGAACACGTGGAGCTATATCTGTTGTTGGAGTTTCGAAAATATTCGACGATAAAAGTAGTGACCGCTCTACTATATAGAGTTCTATGGTAATTGTAGATCAGGGTAGAATTGTACCTAATGTTTGGTCTGGATATACGTGTTTGTATCATCAGGGTTTCACAGGGTTAATCTAGTATACCGCTATTATTGTAGGGTACGGTACGGTAGACAATAAGTGATGATGAAGGCACGGACTGACACACCTATTTCTAAGTAAATAAAACACGTGTTTCAGCATTTTTTCAAATTATACCAATAAAGGTGACTGTGGAAATTATGACTGTCTTGGAATATAGATAAAAACGTTGTGAATCTTAAGACACATTTAAAAATAAATTCAAATTTGTACTGATTAATATTAACCTTTTACAGAAAGAATTGTCTACGAGAGCGACTCTGCTCACTGACAGCTAGATAAATAGAAAATAGCATTACCTGGTGCCAATCACACTTATCTGGCCCAGTGCCCAAAACTGGAATTGTGAAAAAATGGCGGCACTTCATTGTGAAATGTTTTTGAAATGACATGTGAATGGCATCAACAGTGATTAAAATTATAAAATAAGATTATCTAGTTTCTTCCAGTTTGTATAATGGCTCCAGGGATTGCACCGGTCCTTGACCGATATAAACTTCAAACTGGCAAACAAACACATTTCAGAGACAAAGATACATTCTGTATTTTTGCAACGACCTAATCGTTCTTGACAAATTGCATTTCACTTTGTATTTATTAAATACTAGTGGACCCGGCGCTACTCCGTTCGCGTACCCGTACTTTACCCCTACCTACACCTTTTTTCTTACTTAAAAACCTGGAATCACTTAATCTATTGCTGAAGACCGCATTAAAATCCGTTGCGTAGTTTAAAAGATCTAAGCGTACATAGATAAATAGGAACAGACGGGCGGGAAGCGACTTTGTTTTATACTATGTAAGGATATTATCAGCTTGGATTAACCGCTTGGTCCCATGGCACGGTCGAGGCACTTAAATGTCTTTCGAACTTAGGTTCAAAAACGCTTTCATCTGACCTCAGCATGAGTTCGTACTATTTTTTATTATTTTTTTTTTTTATGTTATACGGCAGACAAACAGGCAAGCGGGCCACCTGATGGAAAGTGGTCACCGCCGCCTATGGACATCAGCAACACCAGGGGAGTCACTGATGCGTTGCCCGCCTCTGAAGAGACCTCTAATATACCTCTTGAACGATCCCATGTCATAGTCCAAAGGAAACACTGTGGCTGGGAGCTCATTCCACATCCGAATCGTACGAGCGAGAAACGTTCTAGCGCTAAAGCTGCAGCCAGGATCCGCCCTTCTTCTAGATTGACTTCTAGGTTTCCTGCTGGAATCCCTAATAGAAAGCTTTTTTATACCACTAAGGTGGCAAACAAGCTTACGTTAAACTGACGTTTGCAATACCAGCATACCACCACGCTGAGTTTGTTTCAAATTGGCTTTATACGTGCGGCGCCTGCGCCACCTGACCCGCATATCCGTATGGGAAAAGCCGGTTCGCCAAAGCCTTGTCAATCTGTCATCAGGGGTAACGCGAACAGAGGACGTAGTGTGAGTTTCGCTTCGATTTTACTTTACTACGCGTTTGCTTTTACGTGAGAAATAGTATGAAAAAATGTATAGCGCCGTCTAGTGATACGTAAATGAAGTTTTTCTCTTTATACTAGTTTCAACGTAAACGCAAATGCGATAGTAAAGTAAAATCGAAGCGGAACTCACACTTAGCCCTCAGGTGAGGGTGCCTTGGGCTCCTGAGATGGTGGGGCCTGTAACCCCCCTCATATATACAGTACTTTCAAACTAAACGCGCATTCCTTACACATATTACGTGTTCACGAGTAGACTACTGCACTCTACTCGTGATCACGGTGGGTGGAACACTACCGAAATGTCGGGAAAATAAATGGAAAAAGAAGAGATTTTTAAGACAAGTAGGACATAGCGGGGTATCTCGTTCGAATTGGAGCCGCCCGACTGGTGAAATACCTCCATCTCCACCTTACAGAATATCGCAGCTAAATAATACTCTTTTAAATAGTATTCTGCCGGTGAGTAAGGTTTCCAGTGCTCCATGGGGTGGGGATTTGGGGAACCGTGGCTTTGGCAGTAGAGTGGCATTTGCTTTTTTGCTGCCAGAGCAACGTGTTATAGAGGCGGGCAACGCATTAGCGATACTCTTGGTGTTGCTAATGTCTATAGGCAGTAGTGACCACTTTCCATCAGGTGACCCACTTACCTGTTTGCCTACCGTTTGACATAAAAAAAAGGTACGTCGCGTGTGAGTCCGGTTTAATACAATAGTACATCTTTTATCAATAAAGCAGTAAAGTTTATATAAAATGTTATAGTTATGCAGCTTGTTATGTTAGCAAGTTTTATGTAGACCGCCATAATTCCAAAATGCAAAGTTGTCAAGTGGCGTTTATGAGGGTAAATGAGACGTAAATATGGATGCCGTTTTTGCATAGTAGTTTGCGCGGCCATCGCGTAAAATGTGCGGAGCCTTTTTGTCAAAAATTTACGTAAACGTAATATTACGAATTTCTTTTTTTATTTAGACATGTGGCCCTAGCACAAGTGTGTCCGCGACAAAGCTCGCGCCGCGAGAGAGCGTTTGTCTCTTTCTCTCAATACTAAGACGAAAGAGATAGCAATACCTGTGTCGCGCTTTTTCTCGCTTATCGCGCGCGAGAGCAACTGGTCTGTAATAAATATCGATATAATGTTTTAAACTATCGCGGTTATTATGACACATTGTGTCGGGCTAGTCGTCAACGAAGGTACGCAATCCGAGAAGGTAGGAAATCCGGAACATACCTATAAAAATTCGTGAATTTTACTGTGATAGCGCGTTTTTTATGTAGTCGAAAAAAAGTACAGTTGTTGTTGGAGATTGAAAATTATTAGTGGCCGTGTGGTGTCCGACAGAGTAGAATAGCACCAACCTGTTACACAGGGTGTCGTACAAGGCGACTAATGTTTCCTAGATAAAACTTCTAGAGTCTCCGAAGGCTGGAAAATGGGCAGCAGCGTTTTCCATTGTTTTATTTACAACACTGTGATCTCCAACCCGCCTGCCAAGGGAGATTATGGCAATAAGCTCCCCTTTCGTGGGAGAGGCCCTAAGTCCTGCAGTGGACTGTTATGGGCTGTGATGATGATGATGATCATTTTGATTGATGACAATATACAAGTTATAATTTACTGTGAGTAAGTATAATTTTATCATTATATTAATTAATATCAAAGTAGTTTAAATAAAGATTGCATGTCATGAATTTGGTACAAGAACGCGCATTTTCACGGAGTGTTGGTAATGGAGAGATCGTGTAATTTGTCATGGAGCTTTCTTACTCGAATTCGTCAATCCAAACTTTCAGAGATTAAATCTTTTAAAGCCTAGAAATAATCCAAAATGTACGCTACACGAACCTGCTGCAGCCTAATTGAATTAATTTGAATTAAATCAGTTATGTGCAAGAATGTTGGTGCGTCATCCTTTTACGCATCCTGCCAAGTGAAAGACCTAATCAACCTGCTGGTTAAAAGTCCTATCAAAAGATTAGTACCTATACACAATATTCAATTTCAGTTTATTTATTTATACATTCATCAACGTAGGTCAAAAATACAGATTATAAAATTAGGTGGTAGGACTCTGTCAACAAAAGAACAATGTTCGCATTGTTGTTTTCCAAGTGCTTCAGATTCTTTCTTGTCAATAATACGTTCTTAGTCTTGATAGTCGGGTTTTAGAGATTTTATAGTTATGCTGGCTGATATTATGATATTGGCGAACTCGTAAGTACTTACTACGTATAGGGTTCGTCATTCGTATCGGAATCGAAACACTAACCATGTCCAGCCCCAGCGCACCGATCAGCTGATAATGACGTCATTCAACACCTGGCAACTGACGTCAATAAATACGCTTTACCTCGAAGCTACATTGTATCTACAATCGAGACCGACCATTTTAAACGTAAGATGCGGCTGTTTATTGTTTAGGTTACAGGAAATGTACGTTATACGTCATTATATACTAGGAAATGTATACAATGCCTAAAGGCCGGAAATGTGCAAAACAAATTCTATTATACATATTACTTATGAATTTTATTACATTTCCTAAACATGAATCGGAAATGTGTGCGAAAATTCACTATTTACAAAAAACTGAATCTATCAATCACGTCGTTCTGTCACAGCGGATTTCGTTGCAAAAAGCAAAGCGTTGTTAGTTAGTGCGAGAAGCTGAAAGTCTGAACCGTCACAACTGCACAAGTATCTCGTGGAAAGAGCGTTGTACACGATACAAGAACTTATTGTAAAAATAAGAAGGAAGATAACACTCTTACGCTCATCTTTTAATATTTAACATGGAAGTTTTTTATATTTTTATACATACCTTGACATCTAGATTTGTGTTTGTTTTTGGTATTGTTATTTTTATTGTTTTGACATATTTATTTTAGTTACAATTATATTAAGTGTACGACATGAAGGTTGATATGATATTTTTAACTGTATTAGGCATTTGACATTATAAATATAAATTTGACATTGTGTTTATATTGTTTTTAGTTATTGTTTACCTACTTAATTACAGTTTGACATTGTTATAAAATCATAATTAAATTATCTTAAATTTGTATGCCGAATGGCAGGTCACAGTTGAGCACACTTATATCTAATGTAACATCTTTTTTACCTGTGATCCAAATAAAAATAAATTGAATTGAAATTGAGTTGTTATGTTATGAACCATCGCTAGAACCAATTCTGCAATTTTTCGGAGTGGGGATTTTAAAAACTAGCGGGCGTGTGTAATATGACAGTTTCGGCTACTACTACGGCTAGATCCGAGTTCTTTTTGAGTGCCTGAGCAGTGAACCTATCCCGGGTTCTAACTAACCTCGAAACATTCATTTCCGGCTACCATTTAGCAATTGTATACAATGCCTAGGAAATACGTACATTTCCTAGGAAATGTGAATCTTCGAAAAATCATTTAACAGTTTTCCTAAATTGGCTCGCCATTGTGTACATTTCGTAGGAACTGTATACAATTCCTAGATTTCACACATTTTCGGTAACATACCTATACAAATGTTGTGTTCCTACTTATACGATTGACATACCAAGGTACGATGTATTAGGATAAGATCAGTCAAAGAGTTCAAGTCTGACTTGGGGGTCTGATTTAGGTAACATTTTAAATACGAGCTTTTCTTAATAAGAAAAGTTACTGAAGCTCTTCAAGATACGGCAGACACGGTCAGACACCTACTTAAGTGATTTTCTGACGTTAATGGTAGATAATTAAATATTAAAATTAGTCTGAAATGTTCGTTTACCAGTAGACTTTGATCATACATCCTTTTGAAGTTTGGATGTATTTTTAATGTAAATATCTAAGTATATACCCAGAAGCGGCCGATACAATACCATGAATTCTAATAGAGTAAATGTTGGTTTTATGAGAAAATTATTGCATTGCTTAAATTGGGAGATATATTATATACGGTCCTTGCGTCGTATC